>JAIOJX010000028.1:181508572-181898572 GCA_022376925.1 Tragulus kanchil
TAGTGTCTGTGTCATGTGAAAGATTCTCTGTGCTGATTTTTGCTTGTGCTAGTCTCAAATGGTGTAAAATAATGTAAACACTTCATATTTTTAAAAGAATTATGTGCTTGCGTAAAGAAAACATACTCTTGGTTATTATATTTTATTGTTTATAATTATCGAAGAAATAAAATTATGTTCAATAATACTGCTACTTGGATATTGCTGACAGCTGAATATATATTCTCTGCATTGAATTTTGGAAATTTGTGATATATAGAACACGAAGATTTCATCTAAAATAGTAAGCATTTCTGGAGACACATTTTCCCCAAATGCTACAAGTTAATGATTATTGAATTCTGTTGTAAATGAGTTTTGCATATACTATGATAGATTGGCTGCATTTACCCTTTTTCCAATCTCATCTGTTCTGGTAAATGTCAGGAATACATTCCAAACACTTACTATTATTTATAACCAGTGCTAGTTAGGAAAACAATAAACTGAAAATCTGAGTTTGCACCAAAGATGGAGTATGTAATATAGGCATTTACAGGGACATCTGTATATTTAAAGATGACATCTTTATATATATGTAAAGAAGATATCTTCATGTTTAAAAACATCGATGGCTTCAATTACTGAATGAACCTTGTAAACTCTCTCTTTTGGTCCAACTTCAGACATGACAAAATCTCACAAGAAACATTTAAACCACAAAAGACAAAACAACAAAAAGTGATAATGGTACCACATCAACAAGTAGCACCTTTTTAAAGCTTCACCTATTTTATCTACTTCATATCAGTTCTCCAGCATGACAACTGACTGAGGAAAGCACAACCAATCATTTCACTTTAGAGAGGACAATGTAGAGACTTTGAGAAGTGAAGCCACTCCAGGTCGCATGACTAATGAGGGGACCTGAAGGGACCTCGACCCCACTTCCTGAGCCCCCATCTTCTGCTTTATCCCCTGTATTAAACTGGAAAGAGGGGCATTTTCAGGCACTGAGTGACTGGAACTTTCCATTTATGCATGCCAAATTGTTCTCCTTTCCTAAAGTAGCTTGGCTGTGGGTCAGGATTCAATAGACTAAAGAAAGAGATCCAGTATTGGCATCCATTTCCATGCGGCTGGCCAGGAATATTTTAAAATTCTGTGCTACTAGATGATGCCTAGGGGCTGGGGCTTCTGAACAAACTTGTACAGACTTGGAAATAAACATCTTTTGAGAATGCAGTTCACTTCCAGGAGGAGGCAACTGACTGCATTTTCTAGGTGACTGGCTCTTGTCCTGTGGCTCCTCTTTCTTGCCAAAAGTTCCATCTCTAACCTTTCGGATTCTCTAGCCAGGGGAAGTGATCACTCAACACAAACTTAAAGAATGGAATAAGGATGACATGCTGCCTCTTGGGTAAAGCCTGGGAAGGTATATTTTTTTCCTGATGAACCATCTATCTAATAAATAAAAGAAATCATTCCATGCTCAAGAAACTGAAAGACAGCAAATACACAAATGAAAGGAAAGAGGAGAAGGGAAATGAAGGAAGGAAAACACAGGTGGTAGAATAAATATGAAGGCAAAATCCAAGTCACATCTGAAACAACAGAGTCCTGAGGCTTATGAGATTCCTGAAACAAGGACAGACCAGAAGTACAGGAAGTTAGACAGAAGAGGCTTTGTAGAAGAGAAATTTAAAGAGGTTTGAAGAAGGAAGAAAAGGAGGATACTAAAGATGCGCAGAAGTAGAAGTGAGGAGAGGCAGGGGAGGACAATGTGTCTCTCCTTTGAAACTCTTACCAATCTACTTTTTTTTAAACATTTATTTTATTTATCTTTTTTGGGGGTGGGCTGGGGAGGGAGGGGAGCAGGCGGGTCACTTCTATTGGTCTTTCATTTCTCTATTTTCATCCATCTTTGTTCTTTGGCTCCTGTGGGCCTCCCATCGCGGTGGCCTCTGTCGTCGCAGAGCACCCGCTCTGGGCACATGCGCCCCAGAGCTCCGTCTCGGTAACTGGACACATCAGTCCAGCCGCTCCGTGACACGTGGGATCTTCCCAGGCCAGGGATCGAACCGGCGCCCCTTGCACTGCAAGGCGGTGTCCTTACCCACTGGACCACCAGGGAAGCCCCCAATCTATTTTTTTTAACTTCACATGAGTTGACATCTTGCTCTTTTCTAAAAGGAGTGCATGTTTGGCAAGTTGGTGAGACAGTGCCTTTCCTTTAGTTCCTTACAATTATCCATTTTGCAATCAGATGAGAAAGAATTACAGTTATTATAACTTATAAATATATATAGAAGAGTCATATTTATCTCTACAACGACCAGACTCACACATGACAGAATGTGCATTCAACACCATCTGAAACACAGGCACCATCATGGTCTCTTACAGGACTTCTTTTTTATTACAGTACTCTTCTGAGGACAAAATTTGAATATAAAACTGCATTATAAAATCTAAGATGCTACACAAATTACCAAATGCTACTCATACTACTATTAGTAGCAGTACGAATGCAATTACAGGGAGCTATTTCTTCATGCTGGATAGATGCTCTGTTACGTCTGTAAAGGCACTGGTGACATCTTTTGAGAGGAAGATGATTCATTTAGAATATGACTGCAATCTGCAACATACTTAACTTTGAATTTTCTATGGCTATTGGGTATTTACTTCTATCATCTACATTGTATTTTTGTACCAATCAGCAAACATTACCTATACTTACACCTGAGAGGTGTCTATCTGGAATGAAGATAAGGCTTCTTCACATTAACAGTCTTATTAATTAATCTTTTGACACCACCAATCAGAAAGTTCACTGTTGTTATGGAAAGAGATGCTTTTTAAGTGATTATACAATGCTGCCGTGTTTAGTATCTATAAGAAAATCCAGATGCTCTTTAAAAACATCTTTACTCTCTACTAACAGAGAGAATAAGTTCGATAGTTTCATGCTCAGGAGATAGACCACTTCATGCTATGTGTGATTAGTGTTTTCAAGCCTGTCTGACTCTTTGTGACCCTATGGACTACAGCCTGCCAGGATCCACTGTTTATGAGATCCTCCAGGCAAGAATACTGGAGTGGCTCACCATGCCTTCAGGCATCTCCCAACCATCTTTGTCGCCCCCGGGGGGGAGAGCACCGCTCTGGGCACATGCGCCAGAGCTCCGTCTCGGTAACTGGACACATCAGTCCACCCTCCGTGACACGTGGGATCTTCCCAGGCCAGGGATCGAACCGCGCCTTGCACTGCAAGGCGGTGTCCTTACCCACTGGACCACCAGGGAAGCCCCCAATCTATTTTTTTTAACTTCACATGAGTTGACATCTTGCTCTTTTCTAAAAGGAGTGCATGTTTGGCAAGTTGGTGAGACAGTGCCTTTCCTTTAGTTCCTTACAATTATCCATTTTGCAATCAGATGAGAAAGAATTACAGTTATTATAACTTATAAATATATATAGAAGAGTCATATTTATCTCTACAACGACCAGACTCACACATGACAGAATGTGCATTCAACACCATCTGAAACACAGGCACCATCATGGTCTCTTACAGGACTTCTTTTTTATTACAGTACTCTTCTGAGGACAAAATTTGAATATAAAACTGCATTATAAAATCTAAGATGCTACACAAATTACCAAATGCTACTCATACTACTATTAGTAGCAGTACGAATGCAATTACAGGGAGCTATTTCTTCATGCTGGATAGATGCTCTGTTACGTCTGTAAAGGCACTGGTGACATCTTTTGAGAGGAAGATGATTCATTTAGAATATGACTGCAATCTGCAACATACTTAACTTTGAATTTTCTATGGCTATTGGGTATTTACTTCTATCATCTACATTGTATTTTTGTACCAATCAGCAAACATTACCTATACTTACACCTGAGAGGTGTCTATCTGGAATGAAGATAAGGCTTCTTCACATTAACAGTCTTATTAATTAATCTTTTGACACCACCAATCAGAAAGTTCACTGTTGTTATGGAAAGAGATGCTTTTTAAGTGATTATACAATGCTGCCGTGTTTAGTATCTATAAGAAAATCCAGATGCTCTTTAAAAACATCTTTACTCTCTACTAACAGAGAGAATAAGTTCGATAGTTTCATGCTCAGGAGATAGACCACTTCATGCTATGTGTGATTAGTGTTTTCAAGCCTGTCTGACTCTTTGTGACCCTATGGACTACAGCCTGCCAGGATCCACTGTTTATGAGATCCTCCAGGCAAGAATACTGGAGTGGCTCACCATGCCCTCCTTCAGGGCATCTCCCCAACCCAGGGATCAAACCCGCATCTCTTACGTCTCCAGCACTGGCAGGGGAGTTCTTTACCACTGAGTCACCTGGGAAGTCCTGCCTCATGCTAAGCAGAACTGAACTGAAATAGTGACAGTTTGGTTTGATGTAACTAGGGAGAGAGGAACAGATATAGAGAGGGTGGTCAGAGGTCAGGATATGAGCTGACCAGCTGGCAGCTGGTTTCCCCCATCCCCAGTTTTACAATGATGAAAACATTCATCATTATAATGGCAATGCCCAAAATATCTCTTGAAGAGTTAGCCTTAAAGATCCAAACCTCTACAACTCTGTAGTTTCAGCTAATGATAGAGATAAGCTCTTCTCAAAAAATTTTCTAATCACCATTAGTCTGTCCCAGTAACATTCTTTTCTTTTTCCTTCCTAATACAGCCTTTCCTTATGAAATAAAACGTTATGATACAGCAGTAATGAGGGTATGTCTTACATATGTCATACCTAGCTGTGCTATGAACCCTGGCCCCATGATCCATATTCTGTACATTTGTATGCTTCTAGACTCTGAAACTTACATATTCTGGCATGTGGGCATGTAGATATAAACTCTGTGCTAGCAGTCAGTATAGGACAGCAGCAACAAAAATCAAAATGCTTTGGGATATAAGTAAACCAAGGATGCTGTGATTTATTGTTCTGACAGAAAGAAGATTTCTCATCAAGTCAGAAATTAAAATTATATTTCTATGATGGAAATATGAGCAGCCAAGATATATGGCCCACTTTACAGTTGACAGTGAGATCTAAATTGAAGCCAGATGCTCTTTAAAAACATCTTTACTCTCTACTAACAGAGAGAATAAGTTCGATAGTTTCATGCTCAGGAGATAGACCACTTCATGCTATGTGTGATTAGTGTTTTCAAGCCTGTCTGACTCTTTGTGACCCTATGGACTACAGCCTGCCAGGATCCACTGTTTATGAGATCCTCCAGGCAAGAATACTGGAGTGGCTCACCATGCCCTCCTTCAGGGCATCTCCCCAACCCAGGGATCAAACCCGCATCTCTTACGTCTCCAGCACTGGCAGGGGAGTTCTTTACCACTGAGTCACCTGGGAAGTCCTGCCTCATGCTAAGCAGAACTGAACTGAAATAGTGACAGTTTGGTTTGATGTAACTAGGGAGAGAGGAACAGATATAGAGAGGGTGGTCAGAGGTCAGGATATGAGCTGACCAGCTGGCAGCTGGTTTCCCCCATCCCCAGTTTTACAATGATGAAAACATTCATCATTATAATGGCAATGCCCAAAATATCTCTTGAAGAGTTAGCCTTAAAGATCCAAACCTCTACAACTCTGTAGTTTCAGCTAATGATAGAGATAAGCTCTTCTCAAAAATTATCTAATCACCATTAGTCTGTCCCAGTAACATTCTTTTCTTTTTCCTTCCTAATACAGCCTTTCCTTATGAAATAAAACGTTATGATACAGCAGTAATGAGGGGTATGTCTTACATATGTCATACCTAGCTGTGCTATGAACCCTGGCCCCATGATCCATATTCTGTACATTTGTATGCTTCTAGACTCTGAAACTTACATATTCTGGCATGTGGGCATGTAGATATAAACTCTGTGCTAGCAGTCAGTATAGGACAGCAGCAACAAAAATCAAAATGCTTTGGGATATAAGTAAACCAAGGATGCTGTGATTTATTGTTCTGACAGAAAGAAGATTTCTCATCAAGTCAGAAATTAAAATTATATTTCTATGATGGAAATATGAGCAGCCAAGATATATGGCCCACTTTACAGTTGACAGTGAGATCTAAATTGAAGCCAGTGTCTATTACAGATAAAACCAACCTCAGCAAACTCATGGAAGTGTTTGGCTTAGACTCTCGCCAGTTCCGATTTTCATGCCTCTTACTTTCTCTTCCACTTCCTCTCTTCCAAAAAGCTGCTCATTGCCCTCATCCTGCTTTTGACTATCCATGGTCCCAAAGATATTTTATACCAATTTGCCCTTCCATGACAGCTGGCCACCGCCAGACGCATCTCTCTGCTCTCCGGCTATAAGTCGAGTGTGGAGTGGTGATGGCAGTAGTAGTCATGAGTACTCAAGCTTGCATTCTCTTTACACAATCATGGTCCTATTTAACCAACATGATAAGCCTGTAAGGGAGATATTTATGACAACACTCTGCAAATGACTATATTAAAATTCAGAGAAGTTATCTCTTGCACTAATCGCAACAAAATCCTATAGACGTTGAGTAAAGAGACAGAAAATGGCTCAAGCTTGGGTTTTCTGACTCTAACTCAAAACAAATGCTGGACATCCAAAACCCTTATACATTATTATTATAAGTGAAGATAGAGGAAGACAGTTATTAAAAAGTCTTTTGAGCCACTATATTATGCCACAGAGATAAACTGCCTATAAATACTAATAAAACTATGCACACCCATGTTATCTATTCAGACACATTAGGTGAACTGAAATAAGTATTTTTTAAGTACACATTTGGATAAAATTAAAGCCCATATCAGAACCTATACAAGGTTCCTTAAAAAATGACACAATAAGGGAGACAACTTCATAAATGTTAATGAAGGCACAACCTGCCACCTCTTATAAGTGGTGTTGAGAAAACTACAATGTAAGGTCTGATGGGGAGAGATATCCAGTACCAAAGGGATTCCATTTAGGAAAAAAAACACCAAAGGGATTTCATTTTATATTAGAAGACTTTCTAATATATATATATATATATAGGGTTTAAAAGCTACAAGATATGAAAAGAGATACTCTTAGAAATAAGTTGTGCTATGAATCTGCTCCCAGTTGATTGATGGGTCTCCAGTCACTTCAAGAGAAGCTTCAACAGGACTCTCACAGAGCTTTTAGGCAGTTAGAGGTTACAACGGACTTGCATCTGACTTTCATCTGAACATTCAGAAGGGCAACCAACTGAAAGTGGAGAGAAGATAAAGTGATTATATGATTTGGTCCTCACTTCCTAGTAATTCCAAGAATCTTGGAGGTATTTCCTGTGTGCTGGACACATTTGCCATGGGGCAGCGAAGCAGGAAGAGGACCTGTCAGGTCATTTTCAATATGGTAACCTGTAGTGTAAAGCTGACTTAAGCAAAAATCAACTTAATTAATGTAACTTGTCGACAAATGCTTTAAAAGGATCCAGTCACCACTGGAAAAGAGGATGTATTCAGTGTGATCCAAAGAGCTGCAGGTGAATGTTTTTCAGAGATGGATGGGGTCCCCTAAGAATCCTTGAAAGTGTCCATTAGGGTTATTGTAAACTGTTTCCAGGATTAGAGAAAGCAAAACTGTCTTATGATAGTACCCATTAGGTAAAATGCTTCTTATTCTCCTTACCCTTTCTCCCTTCCCAAAGCATCAGTCTCAGACAAATAAAAAAGGAAAAAAAAAAAAGTACTTGCTGGTTTACTGAATGAGATGAAAAGAGAAAAGAAAATAAACCAGTACCCCCTTTCCCTGAATACAAAGTGGATTTTATTTTAGATGGGAGAGAATTTTCTAACTTGCTTACTGTAAATTTGTTGACTGTCACTACGACCATCATACTGACAGTTTACATCTTAATCAAGTCTATGCTTTTTATTTAAAAAGCTTTGAATTATCTGAGTGACCATCAGAGTCTTGGTCAGGGATAGGCAAAAAATATTCCAGTGAATACATTTTGAAGAGATCCTGAAGTCAAAAAACAAAGATGATTTTTAATGTAACATATATCTGGGATATTCAATTATGCCACAGAGATAAACTACCTTGCTTTTTCAAAGTCCAAATAAAGGGTGTGATTGTATGAGGAATCTACCCAATAGAAAATGACATTCCCCCCTCAGTATTCTCTAGTTTCTATTTTCCTTCTCATTGGAATTGTCCTAGCTTACTCAGAACATTTTACTTATATATAGGTTTATGATTTTACATGTGGTCAGAAGGGAAGGTTAGAAAAATAGGACAAGTGTATGAAAAACACTTTCATTATTTTGTCTTCCAAAAATAAAGATGGAAAAGGTGATTGGAAATCTGACTAGAGCTTCAGTCCTGTTAAGATAATTTTGTTTCATGTCTTAAATCGCTTCTCTATTCTCATGTTCTCTCCTATAGAATAATTCACTACTGGGACTTCTCCAGTAAAAGTCTAATGGCAGGGAATGTGTCTTCCAATGCAAGGGATTTGGGTTTGCTGGTTGGGAAACTAAGATCCCACGTGCCACAGAACAACCAAACCCTTGCACAACTAGAGAAGACTCTGCACACTGCAAATAAAGTCCATGCATAACCATGAAGAGCTCACATGCTGCAATGAAGAAACCAGGGCAGATCAAAAAAAGAAAAAAAAATCACTACTTAGGTCCTTTAATTCTGAGTTCCATACCCACCCACTCCCCAAATGGTCACTTCAATATGTATTGAACTTACAAAGCTATCAGTATAGTTTTTAAGATTCTTCTATTTCCTTAAGTAATTTTTCCCTAGGAGAGAAACTTATACATTCTTTATGACCCCCAAGGACCCAGAAGGTATGTAATTTTCTAACAATGCATTTGCATGTTTCTGGTTCAACAATTTGAAATTGAATTTTATCTTCTCCAGGGCAAATGCCTAACATATTACAGAAATCATTTCTGGGACATTCAGCCTATCTTCTTTCTTACCACCAGGTGAGATCTTTATAGCATTCCATTCCTCTTCCCGTCTTTTTTTTTTAAAGAAAGGCAAACTGCTGCTCATTTAGATGTGTCTGGATTCTGGAAGTTTGACAACCCTATGCTGTCCTGCAAATGGACCCCGAGGACTTGTTTGCAAGTTCTAGCAAGGAAGCACATATATAGGGTTCCATCCTGATTCCAGCTCAGGGCACTTCTCCTTGGGTACTGAAGCCAGGATAACTACCGAATTTAATTCCCTCATGTATGTCACCTTGCTGTATGCAATAACCCAAGAGCAGCCTCACTTCCTTCTTCTCATTAGCTCCCAAACCAAAGAACACAGTGGTCGGTTTTCAGATTTCAGAATCCCCCTAAAATGATCAACTTCATCTGAAATTCAAATACTTGATTTCTAAAAGGACCAAGTCCACCCATAATTCCAAATGATCTGCTTATTGATGTTATTTAAAGAAATATGAAGTATGATACAAGGTTACTGTCAAAGGTAGATACTAAAAGGAACAAAGCGAGTAAAGGTCTTGATCTCAAAGTTGAGACCAAAATCTTTGATCCCTGAGGCAGGTGGATTTGAAAATGGAGCTTTAGTGTGGCACAGCCTCAAACTGGCTTAACTTTCTTACTTCCTGAGCCTTAGTTGTACCCAGTTACCTTTAGAATACCTTTAGAATGTGAGTTATCTCATGTCCCTTGTCAGTACTGCCACTCCTCACTGATTGATGGTTTTACAAGAGGGGATTGTCACTTGCCACCAGTCCTTGCTCTCCTCTTCCTCCTATAAATATACTGGCAACCATGTCTCTTCTCAGGCAGCCCAATCTATTAAGTACCATTGCCATGTCTTTTCCCTGGAATGCTCTGCCTTCAGACTTGTGCGTGGTTCATTCCCTCTTCTAGGACTGTGCTCTAGTGTAACTGCTGCTTAGAAATGTGTGATTGAAATAATAAAGCATATTAACTAAAACATCCACCATCTCTCTAAAAATCCACTACCCTGCTTCAGTTTTCTTTCTAGAATTTACATAAAAATCAGGTGACTTTTTTGTACTATGAAATATTTATTGTCTTCTCTCACTTCCCTGGTGCCTCAGCAGTAAACAATCTGCTTGCCAATGTAAGAGACCTGGGTTCACTTCCTAGGTTGGGAGGAACCCCTGGAGAAGGACATGGCAACCCGCTTCAGTACTCTTGCCTGGACAATTCCATGGATAGAGGAGCCTGGCAGGCTACAGTCCAGGAGGTTGCAAAGAGTCGGACAGGATTGAGCGACTAACACACATCATCTTATCTCATTAAAACTAACTGTCATGAAAGTAGTCACTGCTTCCACATCAGGGCAGTCCCTGCATCTAGAATGGACCATGAGCATGGTAGGTGCTCAACAGATATTCATAGCGGGTAAAAATAAGCATCTTCTTTCTTTCTGCCATTCTCCTCCTCACACTAACATCAGCTTAAGAGAGAAATTCCTGTGCATTTGTGTCAGTCTATCAATGGGAATCTGGAAGAGAAGGAGGTTATGGGCTACTCAGTAGTAATTCCTTTGGAGAGAAGAGCTGAAACAGGCAGAGTTTTTTTCAGAGGACAGGAAAACAGTCTTCATCACCAGGGCTTAGAAAAAGGAGAGCAAAGACTGTGAGGGAGCCAGCCTCAGTCTGAGACATGCCCCAGAGGGCTGGACCCTAGAAAGTAACCTGCAGTTCACAGCAGTCCTAGCCCAGGCATTCTAATTCCAAGAGGAGAAAAGGGCATTTGAGGCAATGTCCTTCACGTCCTAGGAAACAAGGGAGGTTCACAATGCATATGGAATCTACTCTGCAGCCCTGGCAGACATCCTGCCTTGGGAATGACTTTTTCACTTCAGCCAAAGACCTTGAAATGGAGACCTCATGTGTAAATATGTGCAAATGTTGAACTAAATTTATCCCATAAAATTTTGTTTGGAAAACTTACCATTGCCATGTCTTTTCCTGGAATGCTCTGCCTTCAGACTTGTGCGTGGTTCATTCCTCTTCTAGGACTGTGCTCTAGTGTAACTGCTGCTTAGAAATGTGTGATTGAAATAATAAAGCATATTAACTAAAACATCCACCATCTCTCTAAAAATCCACTACCCTGCTTCAGTTTTCTTTCTAGAATTTACATAAAAATCAGGTGACTTTTTTGTACTATGAAATATTTATTGTCTTCTCTCACTTCCCTGGTGCCTCAGCAGTAAACAATCTGCTTGCCAATGTAAGAGACCTGGGTTCACTTCCTAGGTTGGGAGGAACCCCTGGAGAAGGACATGGCAACCCGCTTCAGTACTCTTGCCTGGACAATTCCATGGATAGAGGAGCCTGGCAGGCTACAGTCCAGGAGGTTGCAAAGAGTCGGACAGGATTGAGCGACTAACACACATCATCTTATCTCATTAAAACTAACTGTCATGAAAGTAGTCACTGCTTCCACATCAGGGCAGTCCCTGCATCTAGAATGGACCATGAGCATGGTAGGTGCTCAACAGATATTCATAGCGGGTAAAAATAAGCATCTTCTTTCTTTCTGCCATTCTCCTCCTCACACTAACATCAGCTTAAGAGAGAAATTCCTGTGCATTTGTGTCAGTCTATCAATGGGAATCTGGAAGAGAAGGAGGTTATGGGCTACTCAGTAGTAATTCCTTTGGAGAGAAGAGCTGAAACAGGCAGAGTTTTTTTCAGAGGACAGGAAAACAGTCTTCATCACCAGGGCTTAGAAAAAGGAGAGCAAAGACTGTGAGGGAGCCAGCCTCAGTCTGAGACATGCCCCAGAGGGCTGGACCCTAGAAAGTAACCTGCAGTTCACAGCAGTCCTAGCCCAGGCATTCTAATTCCAAGAGGAGAAAAGGGCATTTGAGGCAATGTCCTTCACGTCCTAGGAAACAAGGGAGGTTCACAATGCATATGGAATCTACTCTGCAGCCCTGGCAGACATCCTGCCTTGGGAATGACTTTTTCACTTCAGCCAAAGACCTTGAAATGGAGACCTCATGTGTAAATATGTGCAAATGTTGAACTAAATTTATCCCATAAAATTTTTAGGAAACAACCTTGCCATGGATACAAGCTGTTGAATACATTATCTGCTGGGGTTAACAGGGTTTCCTTCTGCAGAAATAAATAAATTAAAAGCAAGCACTGAAGGGTTCACTACTCCAGATTTGTCTTTAGTAGCATGCCATTAAAAATGACGGGGAGGCACAGCTCTGACAGTAATTCTGGCCCAGAGCGTCGCTGTTGTCTGTCAGGCTCATGTCCTGAGATGAAGCTGCTGTGGCTTTAATCACTGCTCTCCCTCTAACTCACCTCCGTTCAGCTTTTTTTTCTTTCATTTTTTGGTCTATCTTTCCATCTATCTGACCATGGCTCATTTACCTTGATTAGCAGAGGGACTGGTAGCACATTTTTCAATAAGGACTAGTGATTTTCAAACTATTTAGACCAAAAGTTACATAAATCATCTCTACCGTGCAAATCTGTGATTAAAATATGTGTTTAGCATCAAGCTAGTTTTTATCAGTGCTAATGCTGAATATTAATGCCAGAGACTCTCCCTAGCTCCACATTTCCTACTTCAATACCATGTCTATCATCTCCAAAGCTAAAAGACAAAAGGTAAATAGGGCCTAAAACGTCTATAAAAAGATACTGCTACCACTAGCTCTGACTACCTCATTCCTTCCCAGCTACGTCCATCTTGATATAATATTCCACTCTAGGCTCTTTGCTTGCTTCATAAGAACCATTTATAGTATAACCAGTATTGGCTTAAATTTATAATGTTTTCTTAAATGTTTACATGTAACTTGTACCTTTTTTGAACTTTTGAAACCTTCTTTATTTTACATTAGCACTAATTAACAATGTTGTAAGTTTCAGCTGAAGAGTGAAGGAACTCAGCCATACCTATACATGCATCCATTCTCCCCTAAACTCCCCTCCCATCCAGTCTTCCACATAACATTGAGCAGAGCTCCTGTACTATACAGTAGGTCCTTTCAAGGGAGGTTCACAATGCATATGGAATCTACTCTGCAGCCCTGGCAGACATCCTGCCTTGGGAATGACTTTTTCACTTCAGCCAAAGACCTTGAAATGGAGACCTCATGTGTAAATATGTGCAAATGTTGAACTAAATTTATCCCATAAAATTTTTAGGAAACAACCTTGCCATGGATACAAGCTGTTGAATACATTATCTGCTGGGGTTAACAGGGTTTCCTTCTGCAGAAATAAATAAATTAAAAGCAAGCACTGAAGGGTTCACTACTCCAGATTTGTCTTTAATAACATTCCATTAAAAATGACGGAGAGCCACAGCTCCCTCAGTAATTCAGCGTTGCTGTTCTCTTTCAGGCTCATGTCCTCAGATGAGGCGTACGTGGCTTTAATCACTGCTCTCCCTCTAACTCACCTCCGTTCAGCTTTTTTTTCTTTCATTTTTTGGTCTATCTTTCCATCTATCTGACCATGGCTCATTTACCTTGATTAGCAGAGGGACTGGTAGCACATTTTTCAATAAGGACTAGTGATTTTCAAACTATTTAGACCAAAAGTTACATAAATCATCTCTACCGTGCAAATCTGTGATTAAAATATGTGTTTAGCATCAAGCTAGTTTTTATCAGTGCTAATGCTGAATATTAATGCCAGAGACTCTCCCTAGCTCCACATTTCCTACTTCAATACCATGTCTATCATCTCCAAAGCTAAAAGACAAAAGGTAAATAGGGCCTAAAACGTCTATAAAAAGATACTGCTACCACTAGCTCTGACTACCTCATTCCTTCCCAGCTACGTCCATCTTGATATAATATTCCACTCTAGGCTCTTTGCTTGCTTCATAAGAACCATTTATAGTATAACCAGTATTGGCTTAAATTTATAATGTTTTCTTAAATGTTTACATGTAACTTGTACCTTTTTTGAACTTTTGAAACCTTCTTTATTTTACATTAGCACTAATTAACAATGTTGTAAGTTTCAGCTGAAGAGTGAAGGAACTCAGCCATACCTATACATGCATCCATTCTCCCCTAAACTCCCCTCCCATCCAGTCTTCCACATAACATTGAGCAGAGCTCCTGTACTATACAGTAGGTCCTTTCTGGTTATCAATTTGAAAATATAGCAGTAGGTGCATGTCGAGTGCAAACTGCCTTGGTTAACTGTTTATGGGTTGGTGATATGTATGTATGTGTGTGCGTGTGTGTGTGTGTATACGTATGCACGTGCACATGCAGAGTGGAGTAGTACCATACACAGAGAACCAAAATTGATCTCTGCAGATAAGACATTGGTGGGATACTGTTTGCATCCTGGAGACGAGGTCAGAAATGCTGAGCACTCCTCTGTGATTTTCTCACCTACAGTCCTCACCATGTGACCCTGTAATAGGAAAAGAAGCACTCCCAAGCATGAAATCTTAATTTACCATCCACATGGATCCCTGTGTCAATGTGGGCTGAGGGCATACTCATCAGACTCTCATTCAGTGCCTGTGTGCATGTGCACACTGGTGAAGAGAGGCTGCCAGGCACACGTGTATTCCTTCCTGTGTGCGTTACATCTTCAGCTCCATCGCTTACTGAAGCTTGACGAATTTAACAGGTTCCAAAGACAAAGAGGTGAGGATTTTAAATATTAAGGACTTGGAAGGCAAAACCCATTTTCAGTGGGGAAAAAAAACCTGAAAAAAGTGAATATAGCAAAGGGAAGAAATGTTAAAACATTCCTTCCTTATCAGCTGAAAAACAGAGACAGAAAGCAATGCCATTTATCTAACTCTACTGTTCTCATCACCAGCACATCCCAAAGTCCCATCTCCAGCCTGATCATTTCACACTCCAAACACTAACCCCACGAGGCAGATTCTTCTGCCTGCACCAGCTCTTAGTTTCCCTGGCCGCAAACATTAATGTGCAGCTTCCTAAGAACTTCCTAAGAAACTCTACAAAATACCTCATTCCTTCCCAGCTACGTCCATCTTGATATAATATTCCACTCTAGGCTCTTTGCTTGCTTCATAAGAACCATTTATAGTATAACCAGTATTGGCTTAAATTTATAATGTTTTCTTAAATGTTTACATGTAACTTGTACCTTTTTTGAACTTTTGAAACCTTCTTTATTTTACATTAGCACTAATTAACAATGTTGTAAGTTTCAGCTGAAGAGTGAAGGAACTCAGCCATACCTATACATGCATCCATTCTCCCCTAAACTCCCCTCCCATCCAGTCTTCCACATAACATTGAGCAGAGCTCCTGTACTATACAGTAGGTCCTTTCTGGTTATCAATTTGAAAATATAGCAGTAGGTGCATGTCGAGTGCAAACTGCCTTGGTTAACTGTTTATGGGTTGGTGATATGTATGTATGTGTGTGCGTGTGTGTGTGTATACGTATGCACGTGCACATGCAGAGTGGAGTAGTACCATACACAGAGAACCAAAATTGATCTCTGCAGATAAGACATTGGTGGGATACTGTTTGCATCCTGGAGACGAGGTCAGAAATGCTGAGCACTCCTCTGTGATTTTCTCACCTACAGTCCTCACCATGTGACCCTGTAATAGGAAAAGAAGCACTCCCAAGCATGAAATCTTAATTTACCATCCACATGGATCCCTGTGTCAATGTGGGCTGAGGGCATACTCATCAGACTCTCATTCAGTGCCTGTGTGCATGTGCACACTGGTGAAGAGAGGCTGCCAGGCACACGTGTATTCCTTCCTGTGTGCGTTACATCTTCAGCTCCATCGCTTACTGAAGCTTGACGAATTTAACAGGTTCCAAAGACAAAGAGGTGAGGATTTTAAATATTAAGGACTTGGAAGGCAAAACCCATTTTCAGTGGGGAAAAAAAACCTGAAAAAAGTGAATATAGCAAAGGGAAGAAATGTTAAAACATTCCTTCCTTATCAGCTGAAAAACAGAGACAGAAAGCAATGCCATTTATCTAACTCTACTGTTCTCATCACCAGCACATCCCAAAGTCCCATCTCCAGCCTGATCATTTCACACTCCAAACACTAACCCCACGAGGCAGATTCTTCTGCCTGCACCAGCTCTTAGTTTCCCTGCGACCGCAAACATTAATGTGCAGCTTCCCTAAGAACTCTACACAAGCCTTAGACTTTGTGTAATTCCAAACCAGCTGGCTTAGACTCAGGAAACATGATGTTTTCCCTTCATTTCTAATAAATTTGACCTTGGAAGAAAATAGAGAGTGCTGCCTCCTCCAAAGAAAGGCAGGAGAAAATAATGTAAGCTACTATGAGCCTATGAAAAAGGAAAGGGTAGGTTTTTTTATTTTAGGGGAAGGAGATAGAGTTTATGATCCTGGTGGTTTTGGGCTTGTTGGCTATCGGGGTGGAGGGAATGGGGGAAAGAGCAAGACAAAGTTGCCCAATGAACATACATAGGCCAGGTGGCACGCATTCCTCAGGGTAATGGAAACTCCTATTGAGCATCATACCCACTGTGTTCTTCTTCCACCTTTTGCTTCTTCTGTTTTCCTCTCTGTGTGGACGCCCCAAGAAAAGACAGATGAAAAGAGGCATGTTTAAATGTGGGCAACATAATATAGTTGTTGGAGATAAGGCAGAACTATGATTCACTGGTGGTGTCCTCCTGCCGTGATCGTTACAATCAGTGAATTAAAATATGAGTTCACTGGTATACCTGGCAGTCCTTTCATATTGTTGATTTTCCCCTGGGGACCTGTAGGGTAAGGATTCTTGAAGTGTGTGTGTGTGTGTGTGTGTGATAGGGTAAGGATTCTTGAAGTGTGTGTGTGTGTGTGTGTGTGTGTGTGTGTGTGTGTGAGTGAGTGATGAGACTCTACAGATACTGAGAGTTTCAATTTACCAACTTCCCTACAATAAGAACCAGCTGATTTTGTTTCAATCCACTCCCATCTCTTGGGTCTTCAGCACAGCACTATTCATTTTCTTGGTATAAGGCAGTGAAAAATTTATTTTGCTCTAAAGTCATCTGGTAGAATATTTTTCAAAAGGTGACCTCAACAAGAATCGGGTTCTGGTATTAACCACCCTAGTATTTAAGACATGTCAAGACCAAGAAAAGACAAACACAAACTGTAGTCCAATTCATTTAAGAATAAATGAAGTTCAAGTTTCTAAAAATGGCTAAGCCATTTCACACATAGTAAGAAGAGATCTGTGCTTTTCCAGTCTTGAATCATTTGGGTTTATTAGGCTGGCTTGAAATGATTTACCCTACAATACAGTGCATGCTTAGAGATAAAAACTAAACTCATAGAACCCTGAGTTGTTTTTTTGTTGTTGTTGTTTATCTGCTTTGTAAAATTCCACAAAAGAAATGATCAGTAGCACCTACATCGAATAAAAGAAAGCCTAATACAAAAGAGAACACACCAATTTATGAGAGAGAAGATCAAATCAAGACTGGTATTCCCTGAGGTATAAATAAACATTTTATGAAACAAATAAGCCTAGGGGTTTGCACTTTCAACTATTTGAAAATCACTGTACATTGTACCATTTTTTAAAGATACAACGAAAGACAAAAAAGGGGTGAAGGGTCCTACTTTTCCAAAACCTCTTTAATTTGATCAAACAATTAAATAGTAATTTCTATCTGTTTTAACTTAGAATAGGCTTTTCTTTTCTTTTTTTTTCAGGAGAATGTCATACCCACATTCATTTATTGGATGGCTTGTGCTGTGTGTATACTAAGCTGATTCAGTCGTGTCAGACTCTTTGGGACCCAATGGACCACAACCCATGCCAGGCTCCTCTGTCCAAGGGATTCTCCTGGCAAGAATATTGGAGTGGGTTGCCATTCCCTCCTCCAGGGGATCTTCCCAACCCAGGGAATGAACCCACATATCTTAATGTCTCCTGCATAGGTAGGCGTGTTCTTTACCACTAGAGCCACCTGAGAAACCCTAGTTTATCACAACTCAGGGAAATGACCATTTAGTTTAATGGATAACTGATGCAACAAAGGCGGCAGAAGACCTGCTGACTTCATGATCAATGTCTCCTATCTCTCTACTCTATTCCTATATATATGCATATATCTACTCTGTTCATTTGACATTTCCCAATGTAGGTCCAGTAAAATCATTTATTTGACTTTTTGAATTCAACATAGCTCTATGAAAATCTCCTATAAATCAAATACACTATCTAATGGTCACTTGGTAGCATATCCTATGGAAATCTTAACCCACTATTTCCTACGCAAACCTCACTTACTAAGTTTTTAATTATCAACTTGGCAACAGAAAACTTGGTTCAGTATACTTATCAGTATGTTGCAACTGGACACTCACTCAGGCTATCTTAAGAAAAGAGGATTTATTGTAAATATGTGTGGCCTGAAGCTAAACCTGACTTTTTTTTGTTGTTGTTTATCTGCTTTGTAAAATTCCACAAAAGAAATGATCAGTAGCACCTACATCGAATAAAAGAAAGCCTAATACAAAAGAGAACACACCAATTTATGAGAGAGAAGATCAAATCAAGACTGGTATTCCCTGAGGTATAAATAAACATTTTATGAAACAAATAAGCCTAGGGGTTTGCACTTTCAACTATTTGAAAATCACTGTACATTGTACCATTTTTTAAAGATACAACGAAAGACAAAAAAGGGGTGAAGGGTCCTACTTTTCCAAAACCTCTTTAATTTGATCAAACAATTAAATAGTAATTTCTATCTGTTTTAACTTAGAATAGGCTTTTCTTTTCTTTTTTTTTCAGGAGAATGTCATACCCACATTCATTTATTGGATGGCTTGTGCTGTGTGTATACTAAGCTGATTCAGTCGTGTCAGACTCTTTGGGACCCAATGGACCACAACCCATGCCAGGCTCCTCTGTCCAAGGGATTCTCCTGGCAAGAATATTGGAGTGGGTTGCCATTCCCTCCTCCAGGGGATCTTCCCAACCCAGGGAATGAACCCACATATCTTAATGTCTCCTGCATAGGTAGGCGTGTTCTTTACCACTAGAGCCACCTGAGAAACCCTAGTTTATCACAACTCAGGGAAATGACCATTTAGTTTAATGGATAACTGATGCAACAAAGGCGGCAGAAGACCTGCTGACTTCATGATCAATGTCTCCTATCTCTCTACTCTATTCCTATATATATGCATATATCTACTCTGTTCATTTGACATTTCCCAATGTAGGTCCAGTAAAATCATTTATTTGACTTTTTGAATTCAACATAGCTCTATGAAAATCTCCTATAAATCAAATACACTATCTAATGGTCACTTGGTAGCATATCCTATGGAAATCTTAACCCACTATTTCCTACGCAAACCTCACTTACTAAGTTTTTAATTATCAACTTGGCAACAGAAAACTTGGTTCAGTATACTTATCAGTATGTTGCAACTGGACACTCACTCAGGCTATCTTAAGAAAAGAGGATTTATTGTAAATATGTGTGGCCTGAAGCTAAACCTGACTAAAAACTTGTCACCATACAAGGCAGCTGTATGAACTAGATACTTGCTCCACTTCTCTCCCTCTTTAGATTTCTTCTGACTTCTCTCTTTATTATCTACCGGTTCATCCTCTCATATTTCCTAAAACAAATACTTGAGGCAGCTACTTGGATTGTTTAGTAAGTCATGAGTTACCCTATTGTGCAGAGTTCTTTATATCAAAGTATCTCATGCACTCTAATGATGGCAGCTTCGCAATGGATGTATAACTCCCTCTTTTAGTCAAAAAGACCTCTGTTCAAAGCAGCCTAAATTGGCTTTCAGAAGAAGGAATTGGGTTAGTGATATTTTAGTTCATAAAAGACAGTATATGTGGCAATTCCCTTAAATGCCATGTCTGTGTACACTGTCCCTTGCTACAGCGATGTTGGGGAAATAGGAAATTTCACTACCTGTATTAGACCACATTAAAAAACAAGCTCTTGGGGTTTATGTATAGCTGTATACAACAAAATTGTATAAAATCAAAGTAAAAATAATTCTATTAAAAAAGTGGACATCAAAAATTGGAATCTGTATATTGAAGAACTTCCTCCCAAGATACATGTAAAATATCCTAGACATAAAGATACTTTTCTACTTGATTTTTAGGCTGTAAGTTTACCCTGATATAATCAATGCTATTTCCTGCTATTGCATTAATCTAATGAATAATGGTTAGGCATGCCATTGCTCTCTTTAAAAATTTCTAGTCTCTCTGCTTATACTCAGGATCCCACTCAAACTCTGAAATCTCCTGAAGACTATCTCTATATCCTAACCCTGAACTATAAATTCTACGTTCCTTTAGTCTAAAAGGAAATGGTTAGTCTTCACACTGGTTACTATGGACACTGGACAAAATCTCATGGTCTTTTCTCAGTTCATTCTCCTGCTAGGCATGTTCCTCTCTGCCTTTTACCCTTTAGTTTTTTTGCACATACATGGTCTAAATTAGCTTAACCCACTATTTCCTCGCAAACCTCACTTACTAAGTTTTAATTATCAACTTGGCAACAGAAAACTTGGTTCAGTATACTTATCAGTATGTTGCAACTGGACACTCACTCAGGCTATCTTAAGAAAAGAGGATTTATTGTAAATATGTGTGGCCTGAAGCTAAACCTGACTAAAAACTTGTCACCATACAAGGCAGCTGTATGAACTAGATACTTGCTCCACTTCTCTCCCTCTTTAGATTTCTTCTGACTTCTCTCTTTATTATCTACCGGTTCATCCTCTCATATTTCCTAAAACAAATACTTGAGGCAGCTACTTGGATTGTTTAGTAAGTCATGAGTTACCCTATTGTGCAGAGTTCTTTATATCAAAGTATCTCATGCACTCTAATGATGGCAGCTTCGCAATGGATGTATAACTCCCTCTTTTAGTCAAAAAGACCTCTGTTCAAAGCAGCCTAAATTGGCTTTCAGAAGAAGGAATTGGGTTAGTGATATTTTAGTTCATAAAAGACAGTATATGTGGCAATTCCCTTAAATGCCATGTCTGTGTACACTGTCCCTTGCTACAGCGATGTTGGGGAAATAGGAAATTTCACTACCTGTATTAGACCACATTAAAAAACAAGCTCTTGGGGTTTATGTATAGCTGTATACAACAAAATTGTATAAAATCAAAGTAAAAATAATTCTATTAAAAAAGTGGACATCAAAAATTGGAATCTGTATATTGAAGAACTTCCTCCCAAGATACATGTAAAATATCCTAGACATAAAGATACTTTTCTACTTGATTTTTAGGCTGTAAGTTTACCCTGATATAATCAATGCTATTTCCTGCTATTGCATTAATCTAATGAATAATGGTTAGGCATGCCATTGCTCTCTTTAAAAATTTCTAGTCTCTCTGCTTATACTCAGGATCCCACTCAAACTCTGAAATCTCCCTGAAGACTATCTCTATATCCTAACCCTGAACTATAAATTCTACGTTCCTTTAGTCTAAAAGGAAATGGTTAGTCTTCACACTGGTTACTATGGACACTGGACAAAATCTCATGGTCTTTTCTCAGTTCATTCTCCCTGCTAGGCATGTTCCTCTCTGCCTTTTACCCTAATTCAGCCTGTTTACTCTTTTGCACATACATGGTCTAAATTATAAGCTTATGCCTTACTAATGAGGGCTGACATATACAGGTAGGTGAATTGAAAACAGAATTAAAAAGGAAACAATGACCAGCTTAGATTTTCTGGAGGCAGAACTAGATCTTTGAGGATTCTGCCATATGGCCTGGCCATATGGACAGACTATATCGAATCTGACCAAAAGCACTTGCCTAGTAGTCATGAGATTCAGGCTCTAATCCCAGATATGGTACTAACAAACTATTTAACCTTGGGCTAGAGACTTAACCTCCTTGGATTTCATTATCTTCATCTACAAAAAAGTAGTTCGGCTGAGCTGATACCTGGAGTGTTTTCAACTCCTCATATTTTATGATGCCCTGATAGAGGTTTTCATTCTAATATGAGTTGACTTCACTGGCTTGCCACAACTAACATAGATTAGGAAATGACGTAGGGAGATCGGGACTCATCCAAAACCTCATTTCAGATACACAATCAAACTTCAGTGGCTTCTTTCTTCCACATTTAAAGCCCAGGTATGTCTTATGCACTATAGCAACTTCCTGCATCCACCATGGCTTCAGATAGACTTAGGTACTAGAAACTTTGGCAAATTCTCCAATTGTGAAAGAGAAACAAACCGCTTTCAGATCAGACTTCAGGAGTTGCATTAATCTACAGTTTTCTTGGGAAAAATAGTCCTTGATTCACACATGAAAGCACCTGGCAGAGCTCCGATTGTTATGGAGCAATCAGCCAGGCAACAGTTCTTTGTATCTTTTTTTTTTTTCCTCTTCTTATTCTCTTGCACATCCTACAAATTTCCCCAGCTCTAAGTTCACCACTCCAGCTTTTAAAGTAAGTTGTGTAACAGCAACTCTAGTTCTAAAAAGAAATTCTCAGGATCCCACTCAAACTCTGAAATCTCTGAAGACTATCTCTATATCCTAACCCTGAACTATAAATTCTACGTTCCTTTAGTCTAAAAGGAAATGGTTAGTCTTCACACTGGTTACTATGGACACTGGACAAAATCTCATGGTCTTTTCTCAGTTCATTCTCCTGCTAGGCATGTTCCTCTCTGCCTTTTACCCTAAATCGGCCAGTTTATTCTTTTGGACATACATGGTCTAAATTATAAGCTTATGCCTTACTAATGAGGGCTGACATATACAGGTAGGTGAATTGAAAACAGAATTAAAAAGGAAACAATGACCAGCTTAGATTTTCTGGAGGCAGAACTAGATCTTTGAGGATTCTGCCATATGGCCTGGCCATATGGACAGACTATATCGAATCTGACCAAAAGCACTTGCCTAGTAGTCATGAGATTCAGGCTCTAATCCCAGATATGGTACTAACAAACTATTTAACCTTGGGCTAGAGACTTAACCTCCTTGGATTTCATTATCTTCATCTACAAAAAAGTAGTTCGGCTGAGCTGATACCTGGAGTGTTTTCAACTCCTCATATTTTATGATGCCCTGATAGAGGTTTTCATTCTAATATGAGTTGACTTCACTGGCTTGCCACAACTAACATAGATTAGGAAATGACGTAGGGAGATCGGGACTCATCCAAAACCTCATTTCAGATACACAATCAAACTTCAGTGGCTTCTTTCTTCCACATTTAAAGCCCAGGTATGTCTTATGCACTATAGCAACTTCCTGCATCCACCATGGCTTCAGATAGACTTAGGTACTAGAAACTTTGGCAAATTCTCCAATTGTGAAAGAGAAACAAACCGCTTTCAGATCAGACTTCAGGAGTTGCATTAATCTACAGTTTTCTTGGGAAAAATAGTCCTTGATTCACACATGAAAGCACCTGGCAGAGCTCCGATTGTTATGGAGCAATCAGCCAGGCAACAGTTCTTTGTATCTTTTTTTTTTTTCCTCTTCTTATTCTCTTGCACATCCTACAAATTTCCCCAGCTCTAAGTTCACCACTCAGCAGTCTTTTTCAAAGTAAGTTGTGTAACAGCAACTCTAGTTCTAAAAAAAAAGAAATTCTGGAAAGACTTATAGTGTGTCACTTTTTGAAACAAACTCTTCATGAGATCACCACCCATATAAAATAAGGCCCCCTCAAAAAAAAAAAAAAATGCACAGGAGGTATTTTTCTCTTCTGACCTACAGAACATGAGTTAATTTAAAATTTATCTTTGATAAATCTACCTTACTGCTTTTATTTATTTCATTTCTGCAGTCTAGATGGAATGTATATTTTATAATTAAATGCAAGGAAGAAATAATATCACACTGACAAAGCTCCTAATCTCCCCAAGATATTAATAGTTACTACACCAGGTCAATCCATCTTTAATCCTGGGTCTCACTATGCAAAAGCTGCATAGGAGAATGAAAAGAAGATGAGACCAACTAAACTTCTAAACAGTGATGATAGAAGATTGTGTGTAGATGACAGAAATGAATTGTGGATATGGAAAAACACATCATGTGTCTTACATGCTGTACATTTCAAAGGTTAAGTGAGAAAAAAAACTACTAGGAATGAGGAGATAAGATTTCTATTCTCAGTTCAGCCACTATTTAACTCCAAGATCTTGGGCAAATGTACCTAGTGCATTCCCAGAATTTCCTGAGAAATCAGTAAGATCAATATTTGAGTTTATAATTTGTACTGTGATTTACAAATGTGAGATGTTCATAGATCTTTTACTTAACCTCAGTGTATCCTGATATAGCTCCTGACTTCTGATCCACAGTATAAAATTTACAACAACAAAAAAACACTTCACAAATGACCGTGCTCCCCCACCTTGCTTTTCTAGAGAAGATAACTGAAGCGCACAAGGTTAAATGGTTTGCTCACATAGCTTTTCTGTTGTTCTAAAGGTGCTTGTTTACAAGATAGAGAACTTTAGGGCAAAGCTCAGAATAATATAAACGGGCAACAGTCTAAAGGCTAACACATTAACCTTTTTTTAAGTCCAGATCCTAGTGTAGGGCGTACTTCTTGGACCTTTTTCTGTCAACCTTAACAAAAAAGAGCAAACATAATTTCTTTCTCCATTTATTCTTTCTTTGTCATCAGTACCAACCCAGAGGCCTTCATTAGTAACACCCTCACTTCATTATATCCACCAGCATTTTCTTCAAAGAGTATTCATCTTACACCCTTTTTGCTTTTTTCATGTGTCCCCAAGACATCTCCTCAGAATGCCCCTTGTTACTGGTGCTGCCACCAAGGTGATTTCTTTATGAAAAGACTCCATATTCAGTACTATATCTAGATTGTAATCACAACAAAAAACCTTAGGAAGGATGTGGTTCATACTATACAGAGATAATCCCTCATTTCAATTCTAGTAAAGGCTATCTTAGGAAAAGGAAAGTAGGTTCAAAAATTCATTTTATTTATTTCATTTCTGCAGTCTAGATGGAATGTATATTTTATAATTAAATGCAAGGAAGAAATAATATCACACTGACAAAGCTCCTAATCTCCCCAAGATATTAATAGTTACTACACCAGGTCAATCCATCTTTAATCCTGGGTCTCACTATGCAAAAGCTGCATAGGAGAATGAAAAGAAGATGAGACCAACTAAACTTCTAAACAGTGATGATAGAAGATTGTGTGTAGATGACAGAAATGAATTGTGGATATGGAAAAACACATCATGTGTCTTACATGCTGTACATTTCAAAGGTTAAGTGAGAAAAAAAACTACTAGGAATGAGGAGATAAGATTTCTATTCTCAGTTCAGCCACTATTTAACTCCAAGATCTTGGGCAAATGTACCTAGTGCATTCCCAGAATTTCCTGAGAAATCAGTAAGATCAATATTTGAGTTTATAATTTGTACTGTGATTTACAAATGTGAGATGTTCATAGATCTTTTACTTAACCTCAGTGTATCCTGATATAGCTCCTGACTTCTGATCCACAGTATAAAATTTACAACAACAAAAACACTTCACAAATGACCGTGCTCCCCCACCTTGCTTTTCTAGAGAAGATAACTGAAGCGCACAAGGTTAAATGGTTTGCTCACATAGCTTTTCTGTTGTTCTAAAGGTGCTTGTTTACAAGATAGAGAACTTTAGGGCAAAGCTCAGAATAATATAAACGGGCAACAGTCTAAAGGCTAACACATTAACCTTTTTTTAAGTCCAGATCCTAGTGTAGGGCGTACTTCTTGGACCTTTTTCTGTCAACCTTAACAAAAAAGAGCAAACATAATTTCTTTCTCCATTTATTCTTTCTTTGTCATCAGTACCAACCCAGAGGCCTTCATTAGTAACACCCTCACTTCATTATATCCACCAGCATTTTCTTCAAAGAGTATTCATCTTACACCCTTTTTGCTTTTTTCATGTGTCCCCAAGACATCTCCTCAGAATGCCCCTTGTTACTGGTGCTGCCACCAAGGTGATTTCTTTATGAAAAGACTCCATATTCAGTACTATATCTAGATTGTAATCACAACAAAAAACCTTAGGAAGGATGTGGTTCATACTATACAGAGATAATCCCTCATTTCAATTCTAGTAAAGGCTATCATTAGTCCTGAAGATCACCTCCTAAACCAGAACATTTTGCAAATTATGAGGATTATACAATTATTAGGTTGATACAAAAGTAATTACAATTTTGCATTATTGAACTTTGCCATTTGATACTGGAATACATTCTTAGATAAATGTGGTTATGTTACATGTGACTGTTATGCACACTTCTTGCTTTATTATTTTTTCTAATGAATTATCATTTGTTATTTACTTTATATGATTTTATACTATGGAAATGATGTTAAATAAAAAGCAAATTTGAGCGATTTTCTTATTCAAGCTCAAAATGGATCATAAAGCAACAGAGACAACTCTCAGCATCAAAATACATTTGGCCCAGGAAATGCTAATGAATGTACAGTTCAGTGGTGGTTCAAGAAGTTTTGCAAAGGAGACAAGAGCCTTGAAGGTAAGGAGGGCAGTGGCCAGCCATCAGAAAATTTTAACAACCAACTGAGAGCAGTCATTGAAGGTGATCCTCTTACAGCTACACTAGAAGTTACCCAAGAACTCAACAGCAACCATTCTACAGTCATTTAGCATTTGAAGCAAACTGGAAAGATGAGAAAGCTTAATAAGTGGGTGCCTCATGAGCTGGCACAAATAAAAAAAATCACTGCTTTGAAGTGTTGTCTTTTATTTTGCACAGCAACCACAAGACATTTCTCCATCAGATCGTGACTGTGGTGAAGAGTGGGCTTTATAGGACAACCAGTGATGACAGCTCAATGGTTGGACCAAGAAGTTCCAAAGCAATTCCCAAGGGTCACAGTCACTGTCTGGTGGTCTGGTGCCTGTGCGATCCACCATTACATCTGAGAAGTATGCCCAGCAAATCAATGAGCTGCGCCCAAAACTGCCACACCTGCAGCCGGTCCTCATCAACAAAAAGAGCCCAACTGTTTTCCACAACAATGCTCGATTGCACATCACACAACCAGTGCTTCAAAAGTTGAAGGGATTAGGCTACAAAGTTTTGTCTCAACTGTCATATTCACCTGACCTCTTTCCAACTGACTACCACTTTCTCAAGCATCTCAGGAACTTTTTGCAGGAAAAGGCTTCCACAGCCATTAGGATGCAGAAAATGCTTTCCAAGAGTATACCAAATCCCAAAGCATAGATTTTAATGTTACAGAAATAAACTTATTTCTCACTGGCAAAATGTGTTTATGATAATGGTTTCTATTTTGATTGATTAATAAAGACGTATTTGAACCTAGTACAGCAATTTAAAATTCAGGATCCATAACCGTAATTACTTTTGCACCAAACTAATACAAGGCAATAATGCTTTATTTCCTGTTTCCATTAAAAGACATTTTTTAAGATGGGAAAGTATTTCTAATGTTCTTAATTTACAAAATAGGGGTTAAGAAGTATTGTCTGCTGCATGGGAAAATAAAATGGAGGTTTTAATCTGACTATAAACAGTTCATACAGAAATAACCAGTAAGAGAATTGAGATAGACTTATAATCATACTGAGTTAAGGTATTAATAAGGAGATGTTGAACATGTAAAATTGTTACATATTATAACATACAGTGAATACATAATATCTAAAACTTATAAATTATTACCATCATTATAAACATTATAGTGAGGCATATGGAGCTAATCAACATCGTAATTAAAACAAACGATAAAAGTGGGAGGTACGATTAGGGGATGATAAGACAGGAGACTATTCTATACTGTTTTTAGCTATATGTGTGTATGACTTTGAAAACATATACATATAATAGCTTTGAAGTGTTGTCTTTTTTTCAGAAAATTTCTCCATCAGATCGTGACTGTGGTGAAGAGTGGGCTTTATAGGACAACCAGTGATGACAGCTCAATGGTTGGACCAAGAAGTTCCAAAGCAATTCCCAAGGGTCACAGTCACTGTCTGGTGGTCTGGTGCCTGTGCGATCCACCATTACATCTGAGAAGTATGCCCAGCAAATCAATGAGCTGCGCCCAAAACTGCCACACCTGCAGCCGGTCCTCATCAACAAAAAGAGCCCAACTGTTTTCCACAACAATGCTCGATTGCACATCACACAACCAGTGCTTCAAAAGTTGAAGGGATTAGGCTACAAAGTTTTGTCTCAACTGTCATATTCACCTGACCTCTTTCCAACTGACTACCACTTTCTCAAGCATCTCAGGAACTTTTTGCAGGAAAAGGCTTCCACAGCCATTAGGATGCAGAAAATGCTTTCCAAGAGTATACCAAATCCCAAAGCATAGATTTTAATGTTACAGAAATAAACTTATTTCTCACTGGCAAAATGTGTTTATGATAATGGTTTCTATTTTGATTGATTAATAAAGACGTATTTGAACCTAGTACAGCAATTTAAAATTCAGGATCCATAACCGTAATTACTTTTGCACCAAACTAATACAAGGCAATAATGCTTTATTTCCTGTTTCCATTAAAAGACATTTTTTAAGATGGGAAAGTATTTCTAATGTTCTTAATTTACAAAATAGGGGTTAAGAAGTATTGTCTGCTGCATGGGAAAATAAAATGGAGGTTTTAATCTGACTATAAACAGTTCATACAGAAATAACCAGTAAGAGAATTGAGATAGACTTATAATCATACTGAGTTAAGGTATTAATAAGGAGATGTTGAACATGTAAAATTGTTACATATTATAACATACAGTGAATACATAATATCTAAAACTTATAAATTATTACCATCATTATAAACATTATAGTGAGGCATATGGAGCTAATCAACATCGTAATTAAAACAAACGATAAAAGTGGGAGGTACGATTAGGGGATGATAAGACAGGAGACTATTCTATACTGTTTTTAGCTATATGTGTGTATGACTTTGAAAACATATACATATAATAGAAATCATAATTTTCTCTGAAGGTGATTTACAACATAAAATATATTCACCATGACTCAGAAGATGTTGGTTACTTCATTAGTTGTTTAGTTGTCTAGTTGAGGACTGAATGAATAAATAATTGAAGTAACTGGATACATGATAGACTGTATCATCATTATCATCATCATCTTGAACCAACACTTCCTATACACACACCTACTAACTCCAGAGTTTAAGAATCCAGAACATGGTAGATAGCTAAGGAACAACCACTTGATATTGAACAACGGTTACAGTAAGTCCATACAATGAATTCTTCACATAAAGATTACCAACTACTAATGGCTGAATTTTGTAAAAGAGGCTGAAAGGACAATATTTGGGGAACAACATTTCTATGTAATTTTGAGTCCTGACTATACTATAATTATTTCAAACGTTGATTGCTACATCTTACCAGAATCTACTAAAGCATCTGAATATTCTAGGATTTGGAAATAAAGAGCAAAACAAATAATCACTTCTATTTCAGAAAAGCAGTTTTATACAAAATGAATAAAAGCATGTAGAAATCAATATGAAATAAAAAGAAAACCTTTAACAGAGTCTTTCTAACAAAGAATAAGGATTTTTTTTTTTTTCTTTGGTTACCATAGTGGCAATGATTTTTTAAATACTATTCACACAGATTTCAGCACTATAGCAATCAGTGTTCCTATTGTGGTTCAAGGTATTAAAAGTAGCATACAATGTTAGAAGCTTAGATTGCCATTTCAAAAAAATTATAATAAATTAATTATAACCTGAGGTTTTAATATCGATAAAATAATAAGTGAGATGACATACTGAGTTAAGGTATTAATAAGGAGATGTTGAACATGTAAAATTGTTACATATTATAACATACAGTGAATACATAATATCTAAAACTTATAAATTATTACCATCATTATAAACATTATAGTGAGGCATATGGAGCTAATCAACATCGTAATTAAAACAAACGATAAAAGTGGGAGGTACGATTAGGGGATGATAAGACAGGAGACTATTCTATACTGTTTTTAGCTATATGTGTGTATGACTTTGAAAACATATACATATAATAGAAATCATAATTTTCTCTGAAGGTGATTTACAACATAAAATATATTCACCATGACTCAGAAGATGTTGGTTACTTCATTAGTTGTTTAGTTGTCTAGTTGAGGACTGAATGAATAAATAATTGAAGTAACTGGATACATGATAGACTGTATCATCATTATCATCATCATCTTGAACCAACACTTCCTATACACACACCTACTAACTCCAGAGTTTAAGAATCCAGAACATGGTAGATAGCTAAGGAACAACCACTTGATATTGAACAACGGTTACAGTAAGTCCATACAATGAATTCTTCACATAAAGATTACCAACTACTAATGGCTGAATTTTGTAAAAGAGGCTGAAAGGACAATATTTGGGGAACAACATTTCTATGTAATTTTGAGTCCTGACTATACTATAATTATTTCAAACGTTGATTGCTACATCTTACCAGAATCTACTAAAGCATCTGAATATTCTAGGATTTGGAAATAAAGAGCAAAACAAATAATCACTTCTATTTCAGAAAAGCAGTTTTATACAAAATGAATAAAAGCATGTAGAAATCAATATGAAATAAAAAGAAAACCTTTAACAGAGTCTTTCTAACAAAGAATAAGGATTTTTTTTTTTTTCTTTGGTTACCATAGTGGCAATGATTTTTTAAATACTATTCACACAGATTTCAGCACTATAGCAATCAGTGTTCCTATTGTGGTTCAAGGTATTAAAAGTAGCATACAATGTTAGAAGCTTAGATTGCCATTTCAATTTAAATATTAAAAAATGTTATGAATCAAAGGTTAATTTATATGTTCTCTGGATAATACCTGATGTGGGATATTACAGTCCCAGCCATTTCACCATTAACATCAAATAACATAAGTAACCTGCACTTAACTTTCAAGCCTGTGGTGATTAGACATGGGCGGGGGTGTAGCAAGGGAGGATGACAGAGTGAATAAAATTTGACTTGTTGCCAATGGTCTCCTGGCATTTACACTGACTTCAGGCCTAATCAGAGGAGCTGTAGTGGTTTCTCAGGTCTTTCTGCAATCTTTGCCCAAAGTTCAATTAAAATCTATCAACAAAGGAATGGGAAAGTAGAAACCAATAGGACTGATTTATCTCCTGGCCTCAGGAAGTATAAAAATTCCCCTGTATGGATCAGAAAAGATTGATAAAACACTAGAGGGAAGAAGGTGATAAAAAAAAAAAGGCCATGAAAATCATATCTTACAGTTGAAGGACACAGAATAAGTGGCCAGAATTGATATCACACAATAGGGAGTCATATATCTGGTCAACACTAGATGGATTTTTAAATTCAGACTGAAATTAATTCTGAGGAGAATTTCCTTTCCTTGGTTTCTACCGTCCTCCTGGAAGAACTGCTGGAACGGGAATATCTCCATCGCTGACTGTCTAAGACAGAGCTATCTGAATATCAGGCGACAACCATAGATCCAAATTTCTTGATTAGATGGAGTCAATCTCCATTTAAAAGCAAGCTTTGAAATTTATTTACTCTTTCTTCCTCTTGAAAAGCATACAGCTACAATTCTAGATGAGTGTGACTATTCCATAGAGTTAAACTTTCTATTATGTGATCTGTTCCAAGGTCTAGACACCAGTGACAAAGTAAGTTGGAAGGAGACAGAGGGGACAGAAGGGTATTAGCACATCCTTTTAGTCAGTGTCTAGAGCTCTGCTCTCTCATTGGTTTTAACACTAATAGAGAAATCACCATTTCATGATATCAGAGGTTGTACTTATTTTCTGTGTTAAGGGATTAAAAGTAGCATACAATGTTAGAAGCTTAGATTGCCATTTCAATTTAAATATTAAAAAATGTTATGAATCAAAGGTTAATTTATATGTTCTCTGGATAATACCTGATGTGGGATATTACAGTCCCAGCCATTTCACCATTAACATCAAATAACATAAGTAACCTGCACTTAACTTTCAAGCCTGTGGTGATTAGACATGGGCGGGGGTGTAGCAAGGGAGGATGACAGAGTGAATAAAATTTGACTTGTTGCCAATGGTCTCCTGGCATTTACACTGACTTCAGGCCTAATCAGAGGAGCTGTAGTGGTTTCTCAGGTCTTTCTGCAATCTTTGCCCAAAGTTCAATTAAAATCTATCAACAAAGGAATGGGAAAGTAGAAACCAATAGGACTGATTTATCTCCTGGCCTCAGGAAGTATAAAAATTCCCCTGTATGGATCAGAAAAGATTGATAAAACACTAGAGGGAAGAAGGTGATAAAAAAAAAAAGGCCATGAAAATCATATCTTACAGTTGAAGGACACAGAATAAGTGGCCAGAATTGATATCACACAATAGGGAGTCATATATCTGGTCAACACTAGATGGATTTTTAAATTCAGACTGAAATTAATTCTGAGGAGAATTTCCTTTCCTTGGTTTCTACCGTCCTCCTGGAAGAACTGCTGGAACGGGAATATCTCCATCGCTGACTGTCTAAGACAGAGCTATCTGAATATCAGGCGACAACCATAGATCCAAATTTCTTGATTAGATGGAGTCAATCTCCATTTAAAAGCAAGCTTTGAAATTTATTTACTCTTTCTTCCTCTTGAAAAGCATACAGCTACAATTCTAGATGAGTGTGACTATTCCATAGAGTTAAACTTTCTATTATGTGATCTGTTCCAAGGTCTAGACACCAGTGACAAAGTAAGTTGGAAGGAGACAGAGGGGACAGAAGGGTATTAGCACATCCTTTTAGTCAGTGTCTAGAGCTCTGCTCTCTCATTGGTTTTAACACTAATAGAGAAATCACCATTTCATGATATCAGAGGTTGTACTTATTTTCTGTGTTAAGGGGATCAGAGCTCAGAAGGGCAACAAAAGAGATATGATAATACTGACATTCCCAAAGCTCCAAAAAGGAAGATCCTGTAAGTATTTTGCTATGAAAATAAATGTATTAATGAGGCATCATCTAAGGAAACATACATACTCTAAAGTTTCAGGACTTAGATTAAAAGAGACCAGAGTGGTTTTGTACCTTTAGAGTATTACACCAGGTAAATCCACATACTTGCTTACATACATTTGGATGGGACATTAAAACCTAGCTTTGAATCAAGTACCATGGAGCTTCCAAGCTATGTGTCTATGAATGCTAGAGGCACTGTGCCATTCTGGCCACATAATGCAGTAAGCATGAGTATGTACATGTAGCATCACTGCAGAGAGCACATGTAAACAACCAAACCAATTGATAAAGAGCTTGAAATGAACACACAGTATAGCTGCTGTCTACTCCCTTAGTTAAAGATTTATTTATTTATTTATTTTGGGCGGGGATCGGGTTGGGAAGGGAGGGGAGCGGGCGGGCCACTTCTATTGGTCTTCCATTTCTCTATTTTTCATCTTTGTTCTTTGGCTCCTGTGGGCCTCCCACCGCGGTGGCATCTGTTGTCGCAGAGCTCCGGCTCGGCGATTGGACACATCAGTCCAGCCGCTCCACGGCACGTGGGATCTTCCCAGGCCAGGGCTCGAACTGGCGCCCCTTGCACTGCAAGGCGGTATCCTTATCCACTGGACCACCAGGGGAAGCCCTACTCCCTTAGTTAATCACCCACTAAACTTTGAATACAAAGAAAACTTTCTTCTTAGGTTTTGACCAAATCAAAATTGGTACACTTTCTGAATTATCTAAATCCTAAGAGTTTCACTTTATTATAAAAAAAGGAAAAAATCCTACAAGCAACTCATACTAACAGCGATTTGACAAGAAGCCAATAACTACATTGTTTGTAGAAGGTTTTGCTTTGTCCAAAGGAGGGAGTTTCAAGTCTAGAGGGGTCTTTACATGTTAGTTTTATACCCGAATAAGGATTGCGTTTTAAGAAATCCACAAATATCTACCAAGAATCCACTTACACAGGTAATAGGTTAGACCAAGTATTGTGGGAGACTCAAAGAAACTGAAGCTATAGTCCTTACATCATGGGTCCTTACATCATGAAAGAACTTGAGAAAATAGTCCAAGTTCCTCATTTTACAGGCAAGAAACTCAAATGACAAGAATCCAGAGAACTGAAAATGACAAGCCCCATAGCCAGCAGGGGTAGACCTGAACTGAAAAGCCTATATCCTAAATGCCCTCATCTAATTCGTAACTGTTGCCTCTGTTTGTAGATGTGAAAAGTATAGCAAAAAATATGTCAGGACCCAACATCATAATTTACGTGCTTTCCACGTTTTTCACAAAACCTACAAATAAAACAATGTTATGACTGGATCTCTTGTGGGCCTTAGTGAAGGGACTGAATTCTGTATTTAAACTGAAGTGGGAGAAAAAGAGATGAGAAGACACACAGAAAACAGAGACAAAAAATAAAAGACTAAGTCCACAGGAATTTTCAATATCTCCTAATCAGAAGTCCTAAAATATCTGGAAGATCACTGAACTTCCTTAGGATTCAACATAATGGCATGGCCAAAGAAATTTGCCCTGGGTCACAAAGGGTAATGAGTTCCTCTAGATGACATCAGAGATATGACATAATATTCCATCTTCGAGAGAAAATGCTACTTGATTAATTTCTCAAACAAAGCCTGTTTGACATGCCATTGTTCAGTTGCTAAGTTGTGTCCCACTCTTTATGATCCCATGGAGTGCAGCATGCCACACTTCCCTGTCCTTCTCTATCTCCCGGAGTTTGCCCAAACTCGTGTCCATTGAGTCGGTGATGTCATCCAACCATCTTGTCTTGTGTTGTTCAATTCTTCCCTCCGTCTTTAGTATTTCCCAGCATCAGGGTATTTTCCAATGAATCAGCTTTTCTCTTCAGCTGACCAAAGTATTAGAGCTTTAGCTTCAGAATCAGTCCTTCTAATGAATATTCAGGGTTGATTACCCCTAGGTTTGATCTCCTTGCTGTTCAAAGGACTCTAGCCTTGGACAAAGCTTGAGGACAAACCAGTAATCTTTCTTATACGGGTAATGATGCTATCTATGCTTTTTTTCTATTGATTTGAATTCTAAATGCTAAGTTTGGGTGATCTGATCATGTAGAATGCCACATTTCAATCCCTAAAGTTTATTATTTTCAGCCTTGTCCTGGGAAATGTCTTTCTTCATAGAATAAAAATCATGAGATTACTGTAGGACACACTAAGCAAACTGATAAAGTCAACTAAATTTATCTGTACAGTGGTTTCTCCATATATAATATGAGAGTCAGAAATTATTAATTTTTTGAAAAATTATATATCCTTTGAGCTCACAGAAGGTGGGGTAAGTACAGTATTTCAGTTTGGCTCATGTTGTCTAATTTTATCTTCATTATTCTTCTTTGGTGATACCCTTACAATCACCTTTTCTTTTCTTCTGGATTCCAACAACCAGTACTTACAATAGATTTCCGGCTTATTGGCTCTCTCTTTCCTTTATCTTCTTTATGTGTGGCATCTCTGGCAGTCAAAGAATCTTCCGAAGGCTTTCTGTGACACAATTTCTCAATGCAAGTTCTATTTCTCTTTATCACTCATCTAGGTACCTATCTATAAATCCATCTAGCTATCCATTGGGCTTTTGTTGCAGACGGCGGTACCTAAAATATAATGCAACAATTGACTTACTATCTCTTGGAAGCTAAAGAAACCTTCTGTCTGATTCTTCTCTTCTGGCTCCAACAGAAATCCCTGCGGAGCCATGGACAGAAGGGAGAGACCCTCCTTCTGTTCCCCTCTCTAATTTTCTGCCCAAAATCATGCCCAGTTTTAGCAAATAAATCATGGGCTTAAAAATCAGCAGCTTTATATCTGCTGGCTCCGACATGTCTGAGTATGCTTGAGAGATGTGCGTGTTCAAAAGTTTAAAAAAAACAAAGTTATGAAGCTTTTCTCAGATTTCTGAAGTTTGTGAGAAAGAGGTTGGAGAAGGGTACAAGAGGCACAAAGAAATCTAAGCAGTATTGTTCAATGGAAGAATGTATTTAAGTGTTTTCTTCTCAATCTCAAAAGGTTGCAGTCACTAAATCTACAGCATTTGAGGTGAAAAGAAGAACATAACTTGTAAAATTGTTTCTAACTTACCAAGTAAAGTATGCTATATATGTTTTGAGAACTAATTTCAAGGGACAGTTTCACTTTATTTCCTGTGCTTCATGTTACAGATAGAAATGATTTTCAAGGCAGGCTTAATTAAGCACTCAGAATTTTTAAATCTGCAAGAGCCTGTTTAGTAGTACTGGTTTATTTCCTGGTATATTTAGAGTTTCCCCTCCTGTGCCACATTCTTGGTGCAGGGAACAGAAATAGATACAACCTATCTTTGCAGAGGTTTTTCGAAACTGAGCTGTATCTACACTGAGATTGGGTGCATATCTGCCAATCACTTTGGCAGAAGTGTGTGGGGAGTAGAGAGAGAATGGAACCAAAACAGAAGGACAGGATAATGCTGTGTTATTCAAATGTCAGGGAGCTACATAACAGACCATAGCCAGTCTTGCATTTTGACCATCTACATATTCTGCCCTTTTGCATCCCTGGGGAATGACCACCCATAAGCCCTTAATGGGTAGAGCAGGAAAAGCAGAAACACAATGACTAAATTCTTTCAAAACAGGAGCTGTGGATGAGAAAGGACTACTATCAATATGCTGAAAGGTCACTGATGTATGCTCTATGACAGAACCTCCAAGAGACAGCATGCCACCTAACAGGAACAGTATAGGCAGAGAGCAAATTCTTAACAAATATTACGAAAACACTATGAGAAGACAGTGCAGAACCACACAGGACTTGGGCCATTCCTTCAATATCCATTTGATTGAGAAAATGCACCATGATGAGACGATGCTGTAAATACAGAACTCTTTTAAATGAGCTTGAATGTTACTCATCATAACATGCAATAGTTACACTGGGAAACAAAAGCCTTACCCACATGAGTTGAGCCTGTTCTTCATTCTACTTACAGATGTTTCTTGGAGTGTGTATATTTTTGAGACTCTGCAAAATATCTCCGGCTTTCTGGGTATTTGGGACCACTAGACCACTGGAGCAGCTCAGAACTGGGCTCAGCCTTAGGGTCAGAGACACCGAGAGCTACATGACTCAGGCAGTATGATGAAGCAGCCTATAGCTCAGGAAAGAAACAAATGGTCTGTGGAAATCTCCTGTCCCGTTGAGAAGGCCTAGCGAGACGGAGCTGTTAGAATATCTCAGGAAACCCAAGCCGGTGGGGAAAACGACAGCCTGCTGCAACGATAGCCACAAGTCAAGTAAGCACCGAGCCTGACAGCTCAGGAAAATGACCCACTTTTTGCCGACTCAGACAAAAAGCTTCACTTAGGCCCAGGGAAAGTGTCTTTAATAAGGCCATCCGTTAGCCACGTCGCCTGAGTCCCTTGCAGCAATTCTTCATTCCCTCCCTTCTCACCTCCCACCCTGCAGCCAACCATTAACGCAGCGGAGACTGAGGAAAATGAAGCTGTTGGGCTCAGTAAATATTACTGAGCTCCACAAGGAAATGCAGCTCCATTATTTAGGCTCCCATGTCTAAGGCACACGTTGATCACATCCATTTAGCAGAGAGGTGAAGGGATGAAGCAGGCTGGCTGTGCAGCAGCCCTGGGTCACCCATTCCCTCGATCAGGAAAAGCCATGAGACAGCGCAGGAGTGAACAGATTCCACAGATTTGAACCCAGGGCACATACAACACAAGGAACCATACAATCACATGGAAGGGGCTCTGGGCAAGTGTTTGGGGGTGTTATAGCTTATTCTCTGTTCTCCCACTGACCTGATCTGAATCATTGCTTACATTTGTAGCAATGATCTGTCACATCTATAATGAAGATACTCCTCTTTATCTCATAAGAGTGCATACGATGCTCATAAAAGACTAATCTAACATTTGGAAACAGGGCACTGAATTTGGAGAAATGACTGAACTCTTTCAGATCATCTGAGCTATATCAATAAAAAGAAAACAAAAATAAATAATCTTTTAATATCTGGTTGCTTACTCAATGTCTCATAGTATTACTTCATTTGAAAATAAGTAAAGTTAATATAGGAAGCATTCTTTAAATCTCTAATATTTGGAAATGAAAGGGAAAAAAAGAAAATTTGAAATCACCCACAACTAAAATCATTTCAGCTTTAATATACCTACTGAAATGAAAACCCAGAACTAGAAATATGCAATTAAAATGCCACACCCATATGCTTGAGACTTAAAAGTATTCCACCAAAGCTGAAGGATATGACCATCCAATTACAGATGAGCCGCAGCTGGAAAATGTCCCTCTGATAATCGTACAGTGTTAATGACAACTGACACTAAACAGAGAAAGGTTAAAGCAACCTCAACAAACAAACAAAACAAAATAAAACAAAACCAACAACAGAGGCTTCAACAAACAGAAGCAGACAAGGGAAGACAACTGAAGACTGTCCATAATGTATTTTAATATTCTTTTATCTTGGACAGAGGTCAATTGCCTGCTGATATCCAAGACTAGACCTATTCTCCAAAATGGCTTCTTGAGAAAGATGTGCACCACGTAGGCTAGGGAGGTATTTTCAATAACGGCCTGAGATTTCTGGATTTCATTGGATGTCACTGGAGGTATGACTGGGCCTCACTCTTCATACATATATTCATAGTAAAATGCATTCCTGCCAAACTGTGAAATGAAGGTTTTATAAAGTAAGGGGAAAAGTTAGAATAAAAGTAAAAAATTATAATTTTATAAAGACAGATAGCAAGTAAAATATTTCCTTGACCCAAAGCCATCATGATACAACTTGCAATTTGATCCTAATTGGTATGTATCTCCTCAAAACCCTTGGCAATTGATCGTAAGCTGATCGGGAATTTTTTCATTCTGTTCTCCCACTGACCTGATCTGAATCATTGCTTACATTTGTAGCAATGATCTGTCACATCTATAATGAAGATACTCCTCTTTATCTCATAAGAGTGCATACGATGCTCATAAAAGACTAATCTAACATTTGGAAACAGGGCACTGAATTTGGAGAAATGACTGAACTCTTTCAGATCATCTGAGCTATATCAATAAAAAGAAAACAAAAATAAATAATCTTTTAATATCTGGTTGCTTACTCAATGTCTCATAGTATTACTTCATTTGAAAATAAGTAAAGTTAATATAGGAAGCATTCTTTAAATCTCTAATATTTGGAAATGAAAGGGAAAAAAAGAAAATTTGAAATCACCCACAACTAAAATCATTTCAGCTTTAATATACCTACTGAAATGAAAACCCAGAACTAGAAATATGCAATTAAAATGCCACACCCATATGCTTGAGACTTAAAAGTATTCCACCAAAGCTGAAGGATATGACCATCCAATTACAGATGAGCCGCAGCTGGAAAATGTCCCTCTGATAATCGTACAGTGTTAATGACAACTGACACTAAACAGAGAAAGGTTAAAGCAACCTCAACAAACAAACAAAACAAAATAAAACAAAACCAACAACAGAGGCTTCAACAAACAGAAGCAGACAAGGGAAGACAACTGAAGACTGTCCATAATGTATTTTAATATTCTTTTATCTTGGACAGAGGTCAATTGCCTGCTGATATCCAAGACTAGACCTATTCTCCAAAATGGCTTCTTGAGAAAGATGTGCACCACGTAGGCTAGGGAGGTATTTTCAATAACGGCCTGAGATTTCTGGATTTCATTGGATGTCACTGGAGGTATGACTGGGCCTCACTCTTCATACATATATTCATAGTAAAATGCATTCCTGCCAAACTGTGAAATGAAGGTTTTATAAAGTAAGGGGAAAAGTTAGAATAAAAGTAAAAAATTATAATTTTATAAAGACAGATAGCAAGTAAAATATTTCCTTGACCCAAAGCCATCATGATACAACTTGCAATTTGATCCTAATTGGTATGTATCTCCTCAGTGAAGAGCTTTCCTAAAGAAAAATGGTAGATTACAGATATGTGGACATGGTGAAAATGTACCCACATATCTGTCACCAAGAGCAGCTCTGCTAGACAAAGACAGGCAGATTCTCCAGCTCAAAACTTTCCTTTGTAACAGACACTGCCCAAGGGCTACAAATATTAATTCTGCACACATTTACTGTAGAGACCATGGCAGTCTGTCAAGGAGGAAGAATGTGATCTGAAATTGAGGCACTGATAATTGTGACCCAATAATGGAACAGAAAAGGTCCACTTGTTATGCTAATCTCCAGCAGCATTCTAAATAACAAGTTCAGTTTGTTTATCATGGCACATTTTCAGAAAATGTTCCTTTCCAAATAAACATGCCTAGGCTAGCCCTTGGCAAAACTGTATACAAGTAACTTTCCCTATAATTCACTGTCCCTCTGTAAGTATGCTCATTTTACCTGCTCCTTCTTCCATTACCTAGTTCTCAGACTTCATCTTTCTAAGCCCCTTAAATAACTTTTACCAACAGTTATTTATAACAGCAATCACTTCTATAAACTCCGCCTTACACAATCCGATTTATGTAAAGACCATCTGCACTCTGCTAACTTTCTACAACACATCAAAGCTAAATACAGTGCCTGATACATAAGAGGTACTCCATGACTTTTTGTGGACTGCTGAGCAAACACCTCTCAGTAAAAATACAAATAGTACTTGATTTATAAGTCTGAATGTTTATCATATTTTACCACGTGCTTTTTTTTGGTAAAACATAATAGCCTTCAAACGTAAGGCTATTATCAGTTTTTATATTTCTTTAAGGGATTTTTCTGTACTGCTTTTTATGCATGGAACACAATAGGAAGTAAATAACTAGTTGTGGCATTGAAAGACTATTTAGATGGATGGCTGGTTAGATGGATAGTCACTAACCATGTAGGCAGAAAGCTGACTTTCCAGTAGCTGCTATATTCCACTGTCTTCATGAGCTTATAGAAGGTGCGAGGCACTAGTTCACAAGATAGTCATGCATATATTTGTCAGTCTATCAAGTAAATACATGACTTTCCTAAATCAGAGAATCCAGAATATTAAACTCTTTTGACATCTGGCTCTCCACGGTCCTAAGTTCTAAATTGCACCTCTCCTGGGTTTGGTTTTTTATCTTCATTTTTTCATAAACTTTGAAATTAATGTGTGCCCATGAACGCTGAAAAATGAGACAACTCGAGAGGCCTTCTCCATCTCATACAAGTGCCTGCCTTCATTTTTGAATGAGGGTAAAGAGCAGCTGAAGTGTCAAGTTGTCTCTGACGTGAATCAAGCAAACTACAGAAGCCATGCCTCTTAGGAAAGACATCTGGAAGAAATAAAGATTTGGGTAAAAGTGTCATATGTCATTAAAGTTTAGAAAAATACATGAAAGATCTTCAGCATTTAGCTCTTTTCAAATCAAAAACATTTAAGGAGCAGACTTTAAAATGAGTGGCTAACCTGCAATCAAAGGATTAAATGTGTATCTAGAAACAGACTTAGACCTTTTCTGCTCCTTCTTCCATTACCTAGTTCTCAGACTTCATCTTTCTAAGCCCCTTAAATAACTTTTACCAACAGTTATTTATAACAGCAATCACTTCTATAAACTCCGCCTTACACAATCCGATTTATGTAAAGACCATCTGCACTCTGCTAACTTTCTACAACACATCAAAGCTAAATACAGTGCCTGATACATAAGAGGTACTCCATGACTTTTTGTGGACTGCTGAGCAAACACCTCTCAGTAAAAATACAAATAGTACTTGATTTATAAGTCTGAATGTTTATCATATTTTACCACGTGCTTTTTTTTGGTAAAACATAATAGCCTTCAAACGTAAGGCTATTATCAGTTTTTATATTTCTTTAAGGGATTTTTCTGTACTGCTTTTTATGCATGGAACACAATAGGAAGTAAATAACTAGTTGTGGCATTGAAAGACTATTTAGATGGATGGCTGGTTAGATGGATAGTCACTAACCATGTAGGCAGAAAGCTGACTTTCCAGTAGCTGCTATATTCCACTGTCTTCATGAGCTTATAGAAGGTGCGAGGCACTAGTTCACAAGATAGTCATGCATATATTTGTCAGTCTATCAAGTAAATACATGACTTTCCTAAATCAGAGAATCCAGAATATTAAACTCTTTTGACATCTGGCTCTCCACGGTCCTAAGTTCTAAATTGCACCTCTCCTGGGTTTGGTTTTTTATCTTCATTTTTTCATAAACTTTGAAATTAATGTGTGCCCATGAACGCTGAAAAATGAGACAACTCGAGAGGCCTTCTCCATCTCATACAAGTGCCTGCCTTCATTTTTGAATGAGGGTAAAGAGCAGCTGAAGTGTCAAGTTGTCTCTGACGTGAATCAAGCAAACTACAGAAGCCATGCCTCTTAGGAAAGACATCTGGAAGAAATAAAGATTTGGGTAAAAGTGTCATATGTCATTAAAGTTTAGAAAAATACATGAAAGATCTTCAGCATTTAGCTCTTTTCAAATCAAAAACATTTAAGGAGCAGACTTTAAAATGAGTGGCTAACCTGCAATCAAAGGATTAAATGTGTATCTAGAAACAGACATATGCTAGTATGTCAGCAAAGCATAAGTAATCTCTGTTGAATTTTTCTTTCTTTCTGATTTGTAATGCAATGTCTATTATGTCTGAGACAAAAACAAATAAAACCAGAAAAAATGTGTCGATTTGACTCTCCTTGACTTTGAGGAACACCACATTATTCCACACTGGCAAACAGTATGCCAACAGACATCCAGCAGCATGTCAGTGATTAAGGACATCTTCATGATCTAAACAGGGTCCAGAGTAAGTGTTTGTGAAGTGTACAGAGAGGTTAATCAAAAATGTTACAGTCACTAACCCTGCAATCGAATAATCCGTATGTGCAGACTGGCATGAGCATACCAGAGCACAACAGATTTAACAACTGGATGCACAGAGCAATCTTTTACATGGTGTGTGATATTGGGACTGTTATCTCTTATATCATTGTGAAAAGCAAGTGTGAACTGATGTAAATGTTAAAATAGCCAAAGGAATTTAAGAGATGGCATCACTTGAAGGTGGCTAAATGGATCTTAAATGACGGGGTCGGAATTATATCTCTAGAAGAGTGAGATTAGGGAGCAAAGCAGGTATGAAACCAGAATAATCGTGAACAGGTCATAAATAGCTTTTACTTTAAGAAACACAGCATGGTTAACAGCACATATGTTCTCTCATTGGCTGTTCTAAAAACTTGGTCTGCTTGTGTGGTACGATGTTCTATGCAGTTCTACAAAGATACTGAGCTACTATTATGTGCTACATCCTAAGGATTAGAATACCAATAAAGACAATCTTTGGAGCTTCCTGGTGGTCCAGTGGGTAGAGTCTGCCTTGCAGTGCAAGGGCCCTGGTTTGATCCCTGGGGTCCACAAAGAGCAGCTGAAGTGTCAAGTTGTCTCTGACGTGAATCAAGCAAACTACAGAAGCCATGCCTCTTAGGAAAGACATCTGGAAGAAATAAAGATTTGGGTAAAAGTGTCATATGTCATTAAAGTTTAGAAAAATACATGAAAGATCTTCAGCATTTAGCTCTTTTCAAATCAAAAACATTTAAGGAGCAGACTTTAAAATGAGTGGCTAACCTGCAATCAAAGGATTAAATGTGTATCTAGAAACAGACATATGCTAGTATGTCAGCAAAGCATAAGTAATCTCTGTTGAATTTTTCTTTCTTTCTGATTTGTAATGCAATGTCTATTATGTCTGAGACAAAAACAAATAAAACCAGAAAAAATGTGTCGATTTGACTCTCCTTGACTTTGAGGAACACCGCATTATTCCACACTGGCAAACAGTATGCCAACAGACATCCAGCAGCATGTCAGTGATTAAGGACATCTTCATGATCTAAACAGGGTCCAGAGTAAGTGTTTGTGAAGTGTACAGAGAGGTTAATCAAAAATGTTACAGTCACTAACCCTGCAATCGAATAATCCGTATGTGCAGACTGGCATGAGCATACCAGAGCACAACAGATTTAACAACTGGATGCACAGAGCAATCTTTTACATGGTGTGTGATATTGGGACTGTTATCTCTTATATCATTGTGAAAAGCAAGTGTGAACTGATGTAAATGTTAAAATAGCCAAAGGAATTTAAGAGATGGCATCACTTGAAGGTGGCTAAATGGATCTTAAATGACGGGGTCGGAATTATATCTCTAGAAGAGTGAGATTAGGGAGCAAAGCAGGTATGAAACCAGAATAATCGTGAACAGGTCATAAATAGCTTTTACTTTAAGAAACACAGCATGGTTAACAGCACATATGTTCTCTCATTGGCTGTTCTAAAAACTTGGTCTGCTTGTGTGGTACGATGTTCTATGCAGTTCTACAAAGATACTGAGCTACTATTATGTGCTACATCCTAAGGATTAGAATACCAATAAAAGACAATCTTTGGAGCTTCCCTGGTGGTCCAGTGGGTAGAGTCTGCCTTGCAGTGCAAGGGGCCCTGGTTTGATCCCTGGCCCCGGAAGATCCCACATGTCACAGAGCAGCTGGACCGGTGTGTCCAATTCCAAGCCAGTGCTCTGGAGTGCATGCGCCCAGAGCCGGTGCTCTGCAACAAGAGAGACCACTGCAATGGGAAGCCCACACAGGCCAAGGAATAAAGATGGATGAAATAAATAAATGAAAGACCAATAGAATTGGCCAAGATAAAAAAACAAACAAACAACACTCTTTGCCTCAAAGAGTCAAGAGTTAATTGTGAGGATATGGACACATAAACGGTTCCCTCCAATATGTTTATAACCACCGAAACACAGATAAGACACAGGAGCATACAGGAAAAGGGTAAGAAATTGAGGTGAGGCCTGGGGTTAGGAGGGACATTCATAATCAGAAAAGCTTCATTTAGTTGGTAAAAGCCAACAGGATATTCAGACATGAAGAAGTTACAGACAAAAGATACAATCAGGAGAAGAATATGATCAGGACAACAATCTGAAACAACCTGGAGTCCGAACAGAAACAAGTGAGTCACATTCATGGAGAGATGAGTGAGAGAGTGTGTGTGTGTGTGTGTGTTGGGGGTGGGGGTGGAGGAGCTATGGGAGAAGAAACTGAGCAGGGAGGCATTGGTCTGAATGACATACCTATAACCATCCAAGATCAAAACAAAGGATTTTAAGAAGGTGAGTGAGAAGGTCAGATGTAGATTTTAGAAAGAGTTCTCTAGCAGCAAAAAATTTGAACAGGCTGATGTAAATGTTAAACAAGCATCACTTGAAGGTGGCTAAATGGATCTTAAATGAGGGGTCGGAATTATATCTCTAGAAGAGTGAGATTAGGGAGCAAAGCAGGTATGAAACCAGAATAATCGTGAACAGGTCATAAATAGCTTTTACTTTAAGAAACACAGCATGGTTAACAGCACATATGTTCTCTCATTGGCTGTTCTAAAAACTTGGTCTGCTTGTGTGGTACGATGTTCTATGCAGTTCTACAAAGATACTGAGCTACTATTATGTGCTACATCCTAAGGATTAGAATACCAATAAAAGACAATCTTTGGAGCTTCCCTGGTGGTCCAGTGGGTAGAGTCTGCCTTGCAGTGCAAGGGGCCCTGGTTTGATCCCTGGCCCCGGAAGATCCCACATGTCACAGAGCAGCTGGACCGGTGTGTCCAATTCCAAGCCAGTGCTCTGGAGTGCATGCGCCCAGAGCCGGTGCTCTGCAACAAGAGAGACCACTGCAATGGGAAGCCCACACAGGCCAAGGAATAAAGATGGATGAAATAAATAAATGAAAGACCAATAGAATTGGCCAAGATAAAAAAACAAACAAACAACACTCTTTGCCTCAAAGAGTCAAGAGTTAATTGTGAGGATATGGACACATAAACGGTTCCCTCCAATATGTTTATAACCACCGAAACACAGATAAGACACAGGAGCATACAGGAAAAGGGTAAGAAATTGAGGTGAGGCCTGGGGTTAGGAGGGACATTCATAATCAGAAAAGCTTCATTTAGTTGGTAAAAGCCAACAGGATATTCAGACATGAAGAAGTTACAGACAAAAGATACAATCAGGAGAAGAATATGATCAGGACAACAATCTGAAACAACCTGGAGTCCGAACAGAAACAAGTGAGTCACATTCATGGAGAGATGAGTGAGAGTGTGTGTGTGTGTGTGTGTGTGTTGGGGGTGGGGGTGGAGGAGCTATGGGAGAAGAAACTGAGCAGGGAGGCATTGGTCTGAATGACATACCTATAACCATCCAAGATCAAAACAAAGGATTTTAAGAAGGTGAGTGAGAAGGTCAGATGTAGATTTTAGAAAGAGTTCTCTAGCAGCAATTAGAGGAAGTGAATTTTGGAGTGACTGTGGGGTATGGAGACTATTGGAAGCCTATTATAATGATCCTGCTGATTGTTGATAAGAACTTCAACTTAGACAATGGTGATGAAGGTAACTAAAGAGAGATACCCACATAATGCTAAAGTAGAATGAACAGAAATCTATGCCGGATGTTACTGGTGGGGAAAAGCCACAATGGAAAAGAAAGATTGTGTACCTTTTCTACTTCTGAATGATTTCTTCATGGATAAGGAAAAGAAAGTCACAAACTAAATTACAGAATCCAGGATGAAGATCAGGGATAGAAGTCAAGTCATCACCTTCAGGTATTATTAAAACTTCAAGATAGTGCTAGGCATACAGAGCTAATTTGATATAACAAGCTTGTCTTTCGAAGAAAGATCAGAAACAAGGCAGTCTTCTTTTGCTTAAACACATTGTTCCAATGTCTTCCTCTATTTCTATGGTAGGGTCAAAGAATTATGGATGTGCATGATTATATCATAGTTCCCCTCATAATATATCCCAATTACAGCTCATAGTACTTACTGCAACAGGAGAAAGTTTTCATTATAGGACTAGCTCTTTTATACAAATTGGTTATTAAAAGAAAACAGAATTACTGGATTAAAAAGAGAGATGAGAACAAATAGCCATAAGCTTTCTACGGTTCTGTAATCTAGGACCACAGCATTGTACTGCCTACCCTGTCCCAGCTCATTTCATCCTGAATAAAGAAGTCCAAGAACCTCCAAAAGCCTGAGCTAACATGCCCTTAAATCAAAAAAGATCTGACTCACACACAATCTACCATCTCTGGTCTCATTTCTTTCTTATCCTTCCTCTCCTTCAGGTTAAAATACCATATGAGGCGACTCATAAGAAGAAAAAAAAAAAAAAAGCAAAAGGGAGTGGACAAAATACCATTAAGAAAGTACAAATGTCAAAACACAATGAAAATAAATATTTCTTAATTTCACAAAAATGATTATATTGTATATATATCCATCACAGTTCTGAATGTATTCTCAAAGTACCCTCATAAGACTCCTTTTGTAACAGGGCACTAAAAAATGAAATGTCTACCCTACTGAATGTAAAAGAAAGAAATGTCTTTCTGAAGTTAGAATAGTTTAAACTATAACCACAAATATACAAACTTATCTCGCCTCTCAACTTGAGGGAATCTGAACTTATAAAGGATATTTTCCCTCTCTCACACATGACTTAATTTCTTAGTACTTTTTAATCATATATTTCTTTTTTCTTGAGTTAATATTTTGAGTTTTTATTCTGTATGCAACACCTCTCTAAGGTTCTGTATTAGACTAAACGTTCCTTTGGAGTAGTGTTTATTTATTTAACAAATATTTACTGACAGACTATCAATTATTGACAGACTACCAGGATTTGTGCTAGACCCTAAAGAAATGATGGTTTGGGGCTTCCCCTGGTGGTCCAGTGGGTAAGGACACCGCCTTGCAGTGCAAGGGGCGCCGGTTCGATCCCTGGCCTGGGAAGATCCCACGTGCTGCGGAGCGGCTGGACCGATGTGTCCAATCACCGAGCCGGAGCTCTGGAGCACATGTGCCCAGAGCCAGCGCTCTGCAACGACAGATGCCACCGTGATGGGAGGCCCACAGGAGCCAAAGAACAAGACGGATGAAAATAGAGAAATGAAATACCAATAGAAGTGGCCCGCCTGCTCCCCTCCCTCCCCAACCCGACCCCCACCCAAAATAAATAAATAAATAAATCTTAAAAAAAAAAAAAAAAAGAAATGATGGTTTGTAAGTACAGATATACTCTTTAACCTCAAAGGGGAAGTGGGTAGGGAGAAATGAAGTGATTATCCTTAGACAGAAGAAGGCACACCACACCCTCCCTCCAGGCTCCACTGTAACAGGAAATGGAAGGTAGAAGGGATAAGTGAAGGTATAGTCAAATTAGAATGTTTAAAGTCAGGAAATGGAGAATGTTCTCACATGCAAAAATCCTCAAGGCAGGATAATTTGCTAAGAGTGTTGGGGAGGCCAGGGTAAGAATCTTTTATTCACAGGTACATTCATGGCCACACTACCAACTCAGCATATAACTAGTGTTCCTGAAATGGTGATTATGCAGAGGTTTTTAAAATGGGAATGGAAGAATGAAGAATTGAATGATTTTGCTGCACTTGCACTTAAAGGGCCTGACTGGTCAAAAGTTAATTCATTGGGGCTGCAGAAGTGTCTTTCAAAGCAGATATTACTATGTCTGTAACCTGGGAATGGGGCTTCCCAGGTGGCTCAGTGGTAAAGAATTCTGCCAGTGCAGGAGAAGCAAGAGACTCAGGCTCAATCCCTGGATAGGGAAGATCCCCTGTAGTAAGAAATGACAACCCATTCCAGTATTCTTGCTTGGAAAATTTCATGGACAGAGGAGCCTGGTGCACTACAGTTCAGAAAGTCTCAGAGTCAGAAACAACTGAACACATATACACACACAGACAGAGGAGAGAGAGAGAGAAAAACTGGGAGTCATCCCTGGGCTTAGTGGGAAAAAACTTCCAGAAGATTTTACTGTTCATACTTCATAGCTGCTGAGGAAAGAGATGAGTTGGAGAAAAGAACTATAAAACGAAACTTATAATACACAATAATAGGATCATTGTTTTCTGCATGTTTCTTGTTCTATTTTCTGAAAGCAGGCACATTTTGAGTGAAAACAGGTTTTATATTCCAGCAATAAAGAGGTATAACTATAAAAATATATGTCATATCAGCAGGCATGTCTCTAAGTAGAATGTTTTACCAAGTTTCCCATGAGGCGTCTGAGGCCCTTTAAATTATAGGGTATATGAGCTTCCCTGCAGGGCAGTCTTTGAACAACTCATTGTCAATCTAAAGCAGGGGTGGAAAATGAACCTTTGGGAAATGAAGAGTGTGTTCTTCAGTCAGCATCTCTAGGTTTCTTAAAATGGATGCCATTACCAAGCAAGAAAAGATATATAAAATCAGTATGGGTCAAGTGAGACTGAGTAATTTTAATTGTATTCATTTAGGGGGGAAAAAAGTCTCACATCTTAACCTAAGCCTTCACATTTCTATCTGCCAAATTTGACTTAGGGCAAAGCAATCAAAAACTGGCAGTGCCCACTTAAATGGACACAGTGAGGTAATAAGAAATTCAGAAGAGCAGATCACTCAAAGATCACATCTATTTGGGTTTATAACATTTTCAGCTGATTTTATTTTCTTAATTATATTTTTCTTAGCTTAATATTAAAATGAATTAGCAATCCTTCAGAATATACTAACTGGATGGCAAAGCTGAGAAACTCAGCTCAAGCCCTTTACAAATGTTAATTCATTGGGGCTGCAGAAGTGTCTTTCAAAGCAGATATTACTATGTCTGTAACCTGGGAATGGGGCTTCCCAGGTGGCTCAGTGGTAAAGAATTCTGCCAGTGCAGGAGAAGCAAGAGACTCAGGCTCAATCCCTGGATAGGGAAGATCCCCTGTAGTAAGAAATGACAACCCATTCCAGTATTCTTGCTTGGAAAATTTCATGGACAGAGGAGCCTGGTGCACTACAGTTCAGAAAGTCTCAGAGTCAGAAACAACTGAACACATATACACACACAGACAGAGGAGAGAGAGAGAGAAAAACTGGGAGTCATCCCTGGGCTTAGTGGGAAAAAACTTCCAGAAGATTTTACTGTTCATACTTCATAGCTGCTGAGGAAAGAGATGAGTTGGAGAAAAGAACTATAAAACGAAACTTATAATACACAATAATAGGATCATTGTTTTCTGCATGTTTCTTGTTCTATTTTCTGAAAGCAGGCACATTTTGAGTGAAAACAGGTTTTATATTCCAGCAATAAAGAGGTATAACTATAAAAATATATGTCATATCAGCAGGCATGTCTCTAAGTAGAATGTTTTACCAAGTTTCCCATGAGGCGTCTGAGGCCCTTTAAATTATAGGGTATATGAGCTTCCCTGCAGGGCAGTCTTTGAACAACTCATTGTCAATCTAAAGCAGGGGTGGAAAATGAACCTTTGGGAAATGAAGAGTGTGTTCTTCAGTCAGCATCTCTAGGTTTCTTAAAATGGATGCCATTACCAAGCAAGAAAAGATATATAAAATCAGTATGGGTCAAGTGAGACTGAGTAATTTTAATTGTATTCATTTAGGGGGGAAAAAAGTCTCACATCTTAACCTAAGCCTTCACATTTCTATCTGCCAAATTTGACTTAGGGCAAAGCAATCAAAAACTGGCAGTGCCCACTTAAATGGACACAGTGAGGTAATAAGAAATTCAGAAGAGCAGATCACTCAAAGATCACATCTATTTGGGTTTATAACATTTTCAGCTGATTTTATTTTCTTAATTATATTTTTCTTAGCTTAATATTAAAATGAATTAGCAATCCTTCAGAATATACTAACTGGATGGCAAAGCTGAGAAACTCAGCTCTTCAGAAGGAGCCAACTCAGGTCACAAATACACTGAGGAGAATTCCCAAAGAGAATAATAACCCAAAATAGAGTGTGTTGAGTGTGTACTCCAGCCTTCTAGAACTGATCTCCCTCTTGGTGACAGTGCTCAGGACAGCTCACAGGGCTTTTCCCTTTAGGCTGGGCCTGTGAAGAAAATTCTGAGTCACAAAAATAGTCATGCAGTGTTATTCAAAATAGCAAAAAAAAAAAAAAGGAGACAACTTAATATCCAACAATAAAGGACTAGTTAAACAAATTATAATACATCAATAAGATGGGTTCTTGTACTATTAAAATAGCATTTATGGAGAATTTTAATGACTTGAGAAACAGCTTATGATATACCATAAAAGGGAAGAAAAATCAGGTTATAAAATTGACTGCACAGTATCATCACCACTCTGTGGTTAAGAGCACAGTTGCTGGAACCTGGCCGTGAACATCCAATTCCTGATTGCAGCAGTTATTAAATATTTGACCTAGAGTAAATTACCTCACCTTGCTGAGCCTCAGTTTCTTTTTTTTTTTTTTTTAAAGGCAGATAATAACAGTACCTATCTCATAGTGTTGTGATGAGGATGAAGAGATACTTAATGTAGTTATAAAATGCCTGAGACCCAGTGAACACAATTAAGAATACTATTTTTATTTGTTTTAAAGCAACATAACTCTGCCTGTGCTGTTTTTCTACTTAGAAATACCTCCCTTTAAAAACTTTAACTTATTGGGGCTTCCCTGGGGGTCTGGTGGGTAAAGAGTTTGCCTTGCAGTGCAGGGGGCGCCAGTTTGATCCCTGGCCCAGGAGGATCCCATGTGCCTGGACTGGTGTGTCCAATTATGAGCTAGATCTGGAGCGCATGTGCCCTGAGTGGGCACTCTGCAGTGAGGGAGGGCACTGTAATGGGAGGCCCACATAGGCCAGAGAATAAAGATGGATGAAGACCAAGGAACAAAGAACCAATGAAAGGTCAAAATTAAAAAAAAAAAAAAAAAAAAAAAAAATTCAACTGACTCTTTAAAAAAAAAAGAAAAAAAAGTATTGGCTTTCCCTTTCCATCTTAAGGCTCAGCCCACATGTCACTACCAAGAATAAGGAGCTTTCTCACATGAGCCTCCCCACCACTGCAGTCAGAATCCATTACCCCTTCCTTTTCAATGTCAGTGCACTTTGTCATAAAATATACCCCCCGTCTATGCTACAGGATGGTAATCAATGTGTATTTCTTTCTCCATCAGACTATGGGCCCTACAAGATTAGGGGCATGTCTCATTCTCTGAGTCCCCAGAACCTCACTTAAGTGCCCAGCAACAGGGAAAGGCCTACTAGGTTTACCCTGGTTTAATGAATGAATGCAACTTAAGTTTCATGAGTGAAGCAGGAAAGAAGGAAAGGTGAAACAGCAGTTTCTGCCGTTGTGACTTCAAAGGCTCAGGAAGAAAGAGGAATATTTTCTTCTCATTTGGAAGAAAGAGGAATATTTTCAGTCTATATTTTATGATTGCAAAGCTTCAACATCTCTAATCTTTTTCTATTGTTGTCTTTCCTAAAACACATTGAGGAGGGCATAGCAATTTACTGTAGTATTCTTGCCTGGAGAATTCCATGAACAAAGGAGCAATACTAGTCCTGATACATGAAACAGGGTGGTGATGAGGATGAAGAGATACTTAATGTAGTTATAAAATGCCTGAGACCCAGTGAACACAATTAAGAATACTATTTTATTTGTTTTAAAGCAACATAACTCTGCCTGTGCTGTTTTTCTACTTAGAAATACCTCCCTTTAAAAACTTTAACTTATTGGGGCTTCCCTGGGGGTCTGGTGGGTAAAGAGTTTGCCTTGCAGTGCAGGGGGCGCCAGTTTGATCCCTGGCCCAGGAGGATCCCATGTGCCTGGACTGGTGTGTCCAATTATGAGCTAGATCTGGAGCGCATGTGCCCTGAGTGGGCACTCTGCAGTGAGGGAGGGCACTGTAATGGGAGGCCCACATAGGCCAGAGAATAAAGATGGATGAAGACCAAGGAACAAAGAACCAATGAAAGGTCAAAATTAAAAAAAAAAAAAAAAAAAAAAAAAAATTCAACTGACTCTTTAAAAAAAAAAGAAAAAAAAGTATTGGCTTTCCCTTTCCATCTTAAGGCTCAGCCCACATGTCACTACCAAGAATAAGGAGCTTTCTCACATGAGCCTCCCCACCACTGCAGTCAGAATCCATTACCCCTTCCTTTTCAATGTCAGTGCACTTTGTCATAAAATATACCCCTCGTCTATGCTACAGGATGGTAATCAATGTGTATTTCTTTCTCCATCAGACTATGGGCCCTACAAGATTAGGGGCATGTCTCATTCTCTGAGTCCCCAGAACCTCACTTAAGTGCCCAGCAACAGGGAAAGGCCTACTAGGTTTACCCTGGTTTAATGAATGAATGCAACTTAAGTTTCATGAGTGAAGCAGGAAAGAAGGAAAGGTGAAACAGCAGTTTCTGCCCTTGTGACTTCCAAAGGCTCAGGAAGAAAGAGGAATATTTTCTTCTCATTTGGAAGAAAGAGGAATATTTTCAGTCTATATTTTATGATTGCAAAGCTTCAACATCTCTAATCTTTTTCTATTGTTGTCTTTCCTAAAACACATTGAGGAGGGCATAGCAATTTACTGTAGTATTCTTGCCTGGAGAATTCCATGAACAAAGGAGCAATACTAGTCCTGATACATGAAACAGGGTGGTAAAACAGAATCAAAAATGAACTTATGAGTCAAAAGCCTGGGTTCTACAGTTGACACTCAAATCATCTGACCTTGAATAAGTAGCTCAACCTCTTTGAATGCAAAACAAGGATGATACTATACACACTTCGCCCCTAGCTCCTTCCCTAGGCTATTTTAAGTATCAATGAGAAAATGCATGCAAGAACATTTGGAAAAGATGGCATATAGATATAAGATATCCTTATTCTTTTTCTGGTAAAACTTTGCTCATTTAGATAACATCAGGCATTTTATATATTTACATAGCCTATAATTCTTTGACAGGATTAAAGATAACCACTCAGTATTTCTCTTTGCCTCATTTTACAGAGAAGTTGGTGGAAAGGTGAACTGGTTTAAAATTGCAAGAGATCTATGGATTATAGGTAAATGAAGAATGTGAATCACATTAATATTCAAATATATATTCTCCTTTGTTCTATTTATAAAGCATCATTAGCAATTACATTAAAGTGCCCACATAATTCCTACTTTGTGGACAGCATCCTTCTACAATTACCTAGACAAACTGAGGCACAGCTGGGTCTAAGTACATTATTGCAGATTACCAAGTATGGTTTGGCACAGGAACTGAGAATTCCTTTCTAACCCAGAGCTGCCAAATAGAATTGTTTGTGATGAAAGACATGCTTGAAAGTCTGCACTATTCAGTATAGTAGCCACTAGCCATATGTGGCTTTTTGGCCTACAAGATTAGGGGCATGTCTCATTCTCTGAGTCCCCAGAACCTCACTTAAGTGCCCAGCAACAGGGAAAGGCCTACTAGGTTTACCCTGGTTTAATGAATGAATGCAACTTAAGTTTCATGAGTGAAGCAGGAAAGAAGGAAAGGTGAAACAGCAGTTTCTGCCCTTGTGACTTCCAAAGGCTCAGGAAGAAAGAGGAATATTTTCTTCTCATTTGGAAGAAAGAGGAATATTTTCAGTCTATATTTTATGATTGCAAAGCTTCAACATCTCTAATCTTTTTCTATTGTTGTCTTTCCTAAAACACATTGAGGAGGGCATAGCAATTTACTGTAGTATTCTTGCCTGGAGAATTCCATGAACAAAGGAGCAATACTAGTCCTGATACATGAAACAGGGTGGTAAAACAGAATCAAAAATGAACTTATGAGTCAAAAGCCTGGGTTCTACAGTTGACACTCAAATCATCTGACCTTGAATAAGTAGCTCAACCTCTTTGAATGCAAAACAAGGATGATACTATACACACTTCGCCCCTAGCTCCTTCCCTAGGCTATTTTAAGTATCAATGAGAAAATGCATGCAAGAACATTTGGAAAAGATGGCATATAGATATAAGATATCCTTATTCTTTTTCTGGTAAAACTTTGCTCATTTAGATAACATCAGGCATTTTATATATTTACATAGCCTATAATTCTTTGACAGGATTAAAGATAACCACTCAGTATTTCTCTTTGCCTCATTTTACAGAGAAGTTGGTGGAAAGGTGAACTGGTTTAAAATTGCAAGAGATCTATGGATTATAGGTAAATGAAGAATGTGAATCACATTAATATTCAAATATATATTCTCCTTTGTTCTATTTATAAAGCATCATTAGCAATTACATTAAAGTGCCCACATAATTCCTACTTTGTGGACAGCATCCTTCTACAATTACCTAGACAAACTGAGGCACAGCTGGGTCTAAGTACATTATTGCAGATTACCAAGTATGGTTTGGCACAGGAACTGAGAATTCCTTTCTAACCCAGAGCTGCCAAATAGAATTGTTTGTGATGAAAGACATGCTTGAAAGTCTGCACTATTCAGTATAGTAGCCACTAGCCATATGTGGCTTTTTGGCCGTTGAAATGTGGTTTGTATGAGGGAGTTTAGTTTTTATAATTTAATTTTGATTAATTTAGATTTAAATAGCTATATTTGGCTAGTGTTACTTACTAAACAGCACAGTTTTAACCAGTTACTATATTTAGCATGACAATTTGCTCATTAGCCAACTGAACACTTAAAAAAGAATGATGGTGTATTATTTTATAAAGTGAAAGAAAACTCCCTCATAGGCTGTCAGCATGCCCAGAGTCTTTTCCTGTTTGAAGAACATTATGATGAGAGGTTACTTTAATGGGTATAGAATCAGAATAAGAAGGGTCGTTAGATGATTCAAACATTTAATGGCATCCAGTTATAACAACCTGGCCAACAGAACAAACTAGTGTTATGGCTAGAACACTTGGTCCACCAACCAAGACTTTCCTTGGATATTGCTTTGGCAGGTATTGCTACCCTTGCTCTGATGTCTCTCCTTTCCCTGGTCAATCCCCTTTCTGAGGACAAGTCGGAAATCCCTGACAAGGCAATCCCCTTTCCTTCCTTCTCTGTTCCTCCAAACTCACATTTCATGTGTACTGGCAGAGAAAAAAGTTTGTCTCATCTTTTTGGTTTTGATTCCCCATAATTCTCCATCCAATACACAGATCTCCCCTTTCATCAGCCAAAGNAATGCTGGGAAGGCACTAGAAATTTTCTCTTTGCCTCATTTTACAGAGAAGTTGGTGGAAAGGTGAACTGGTTTAAAATTGCAAGAGATCTATGGATTATAGGTAAATGAAGAATGTGAATCACATTAATATTCAAATATATATTCTCCTTTGTTCTATTTATAAAGCATCATTAGCAATTACATTAAAGTGCCCACATAATTCCTACTTTGTGGACAGCATCCTTCTACAATTACCTAGACAAACTGAGGCACAGCTGGGTCTAAGTACATTATTGCAGATTACCAAGTATGGTTTGGCACAGGAACTGAGAATTCCTTTCTAACCCAGAGCTGCCAAATAGAATTGTTTGTGATGAAAGACATGCTTGAAAGTCTGCACTATTCAGTATAGTAGCCACTAGCCATATGTGGCTTTTTGGCCGTTGAAATGTGGTTTGTATGAGGGAGTTTAGTTTTTATAATTTAATTTTGATTAATTTAGATTTAAATAGCTATATTTGGCTAGTGTTACTTACTAAACAGCACAGTTTTAACCAGTTACTATATTTAGCATGACAATTTGCTCATTAGCCAACTGAACACTTAAAAAAGAATGATGGTGTATTATTTTATAAAGTGAAAGAAAACTCCCTCATAGGCTGTCAGCATGCCCAGAGTCTTTTCCTGTTTGAAGAACATTATGATGAGAGGTTACTTTAATGGGTATAGAATCAGAATAAGAAGGGTCGTTAGATGATTCAAACATTTAATGGCATCCAGTTATAACAACCTGGCCAACAGAACAAACTAGTGTTATGGCTAGAACACTTGGTCCACCAACCAAGACTTTCCTTGGATATTGCTTTGGCAGGTATTGCTACCCTTGCTCTGATGTCTCTCCTTTCCCTGGTCAATCCCCTTTCTGAGGACAAGTCGGAAATCCCTGACAAGGCAATCCCCTTTCCTTCCTTCTCTGTTCCTCCAAACTCACATTTCATGTGTACTGGCAGAGAAAAAAGTTTGTCTCATCTTTTTGGTTTTGATTCCCCATAATTCTCCATCCAATACACAGATCTCCCCTTTCATCAGCCAAAGAAATGCTGGGAAGGCACAGAAGGGAAAGAATATTTATTTTAACCCTTCTGATAGGGAAAGAACTCAACCTGTCTGGGAAGCCATTCATTCTTTTCCTTCAGATATACAGTCAAGAACATCTTAAGGTCAGACTGTAAATCATGTAAAATATCTTTATCTTTTCCAGGCAGTTTTTTGCCTATATTATAATCAAGGACAAGAGAGGTTGCAGAATTCTGGCAATATAAGTCCTTGTAAGCAGCAGGTGGGAGGGAAACTTTTAGTACTGAAGCTGCTCTCACATAACTAAGGCAGGTTCTGGGAGGTGCTCATTCTTAGCCAAGATGAAGTCCTTGGCTTCCCAATTTGGTGTGTAAGAGATTCTGATATTCATTAAAATGACAGGCTGACAGAGTGAGGCATAGGCAACCTTTACCCACTTGTCAGCTGTCCAGTCCTGAAAGCTCTGGACTATTTCGATTCTCCAGGCTCTCTGTATATATAGCTTTTTCAGACACAAGCTTCAAATCTGTCCAGCAAGATTCCTAGTTATTCCAGAGCTGACCTTTGAAGTAGTGATTCTATATTTACTGAATTATAAAGAAATTTCCCATTTTGAAAGAAAAATGTCTTGAGATAATTGAGTACTGGTGAATGACAATGCAAGATCTTTATTTCATGGATTTTCATAACTGAGTTTACTTACCAATGCCCTCTTTATATAGATGGGAAATTTGTGTTCAGAGGGGAGAAATGAATATACAAATACTATCTAAGCAAAAGTGCTAACAGTTATAACTTAAAATGAAGATGGTGACAGTGACAAATTGTTTTTCTTCTTTTTTTTTACTTTCATAGATACGATAACTAGGCTAGTAGAATAAGTAAACTGAAAAGTTGGAAGATCAAATCATGGTACTGAAGTACATCCATTTAAGTCCACTTTAAAATGCAAGATTGATTCAAGGCAGCAAGGGTTAAAGCTAGCCATTTCTAGAATGAGTAGGTACTAGTCTAAAAGCTACTGACAACTTTTTTTTTTTTCATAAATTATGATGTGAGTTCTAAAACTTAAATAACATTGGAAATTATAAAATCAAATAAACAACCTCAAACAGGTTTCCATAATCTCCACTTCCTTTCCTTGGATCTATGTTACTCCTTCTTATAATAAGGGGCAATATATTGCCTTGGCTATCAGCAGTTCTCAAACTTGCCTGGACTCTGGAATCAATGGAGATCTTTACATTTTGTTTTATTTTTAATTATAGATTTCTTGGTCCCAACCCAGAATTCCTTGATTGCAGTCTGGAATATATACATATATGTATTTTTTTTACATAAATTCCCCAAGTAGCTCTGATGTATCATATGAGAATCACTGTTCAGAACACTCAGTACAATACTGAACTAGAATTATTTCTATATTTGTCTTTTCATCCACTAAATTTTAAAACAGTGGGCAAGAGTTCATTTTATTCCATTGATTTCTTTCTTTATTGGTCTGGCTCCTGCCTTATTCCTTCCTCAGTGATCTACAGTGATCTACACAATGGTTTAGAACCAAACACATCTTGGTTTGAATTCCACCCTTGCCACTACTAATTACATGACCTTGAGTAAATTATAAAACTTCCATAAGCCCCTGTTGCTTGTATAGTTATGCAGACATCAAAGTAAAATATAAGATGATGTGCCAAGCAGGTAAACTACAACAATATGAATTTTTGATAAATGGTAGCTATGGTTATGGGGGCTTCCTCGGAGGCTCAGTGGTAAAGAATCCGCCTGTCAATGCAGGAAACAAGGGTTCGATCCCTGGGTCAGGAAGAGCCCCTGGAGAAGGAAATGGCAACTCTCTCCAGTATTCTTTTTTTTTTTTTTAATTTTTTTAATTGACTTTTTATCCATTCACTTTTCATCCATCTTTACTCTTTTGCCTCCCATCACAGTGGCCTCACTCCTTGCAGAGCACTGGCTCTGGGTGCACACATTCCAGAGCACTGGCTTCTAACTGGACACACCGGTGCAGCCGCTCCATGGCATGTGGGATCTTCCCAGGACAGGGATTGAACCAGTGCCCCTTGCACTGCAAGGCAGACTATTTACCCACTGGACCACCAGGGAAGTCCCTCTCTCCAGTATTCTTCCCTGGGGAACTCCACGGACAGAGGAGCTTATAGTGGGTTATAGTTCATGGGGCCAGAAAGACTTGGACACTACTTACTGAATTAACAACAAGTGGCTATACTAGTCAAAAACAGTAGTATTACCAGCAACAGCAGTATCAATGGTAGTATTCATAGTACTTGCTTAATAATTACCTTTTAAGTAAGGAAAAACTAAAGCTATATATCAATAACCCAGAAGAAATAAGACCCTCTGACAACTAAGGCCTATTGGAGGAATAAACAGAGTGGTAAGCCATGTAGAAAGGATGAAACAATAAATGCAACCGGTCAATTAATAACGGTTTTTATTCCATTTGGCATTCTCATAAGTAAGATGGTAAAAGGTGGTCTGGATCTGTGCAGCTAAAACTCTGACTACATCATTCTAAACTCTCCTCTACATTTTCTTTTCTCTTTCTATACCCCTCTCCAAAATAGGCAGAAATTTTACAGAAAAAAAAGAGTCACTGTACCAGGTAGTGAAAGATACATTTCTATGGAGGTTTGGTACAAATAGCAGTAAAGGGAGTAAGTCAGGCAAAAAGTCCTGTTTAAAAATATTGACTCAGCATCCCTGATGGTCGGTGACCTCTTTGTCCTCTCTAAAGGATATGACAGAGCACTAAGTATTAACATTCTAAGATCCAATCTGGACACAGTCAGTCCCCATCAGTCCCCATGTAACACTGAAGCAGACAGTATGTGGCACTTACCGCTCCTGGACCATGCTCACCTCCTTCTCTCTCCACTGTTTCTACTCTGAGTTCTTATTTGCTCTCTCCCCTACTTCCTTACATCTTTTCATCACCCATTCCACTTCCCCTTTTCCATATTTTTCTCCTACTTTCTAGCCTTTTAACCTATACATAATTCTCACAAGCATTTCTCAGCTACGCCAGAGCTCACCAGGTCTACAGTTGTCCGTCCTCCTCACAATTCAAAGCAGTATGTGTTGTATGTGTCATATATATCGCTAGACACACACACATACACACACACACACACCCAGAGGATTCTTCTCAGAACCTGAGATCTTAGCAAGGATAAAGAAGTCATAATAATACTACAACAGGAGAATAACAAGGTATCAAACAAAAGATATTTGTTAAAAAAACACACCAACACATGTCTCTGAAAGCATGTGTATGTCTTTTGAACTGTAGACCTACAACTGACTTAGAGTATGTGTATTTCACTCGTGCCATTGCTTCTCAACACAATTTTATCTAAAATGTGATGTCCCCCCTGAGTCTATAGTGACAGTTTTAGTCAACTGTTAAGGACTCAGTAATAAAAATATAGACTCTGAGCTATTTGAAAGAAAAGTGTATTCCAGTGAGGTATGAATGCGTGCTCAGCTCAGTCATGTCTGTCTCTTTGCGATCCCATGAACTGTAGTCCAGCAGGTTCCTCTTTCCATGGAATTTTCCCAGCAAGAGTACTAAAGAGGGTTGCCATTTCCTTCTCCAGGGGATCTTCCACACCTAGGAATCAGACCTGTGCCTCCTGTATCTCCTATAATGTCAGAATGATTCTTTACCACAAAATCACCTGAGGACCTTGTAGCCTATAAATGTCAGAATGATGCTTGGGGTACAAATAGCAGTAAAGGGAGTAAGTCAGGCAAAAAGTCCTGTTTAAAAATATTGACTCAGCATCCCTGATGGTCGGTGACCTCTTTGTCCTCTCTAAAGGATATGACAGAGCACTAAGTATTAACATTCTAAGATCCAATCTGGACACAGTCAGTCCCCATCAGTCCCCATGTAACACTGAAGCAGACAGTATGTGGCACTTACCGCTCCTGGACCATGCTCACCTCCTTCTCTCTCCACTGTTTCTACTCTGAGTTCTTATTTGCTCTCTCCCCTACTTCCTTACATCTTTTCATCACCCATTCCACTTCCCCTTTTCCATATTTTTCTCCTACTTTCTAGCCTTTTAACCTATACATAATTCTCACAAGCATTTCTCAGCTACGCCAGAGCTCACCAGGTCTACAGTTGTCCGTCCTCCTCACAATTCAAAGCAGTATGTGTTGTATGTGTCATATATATCGCTAGACACACACACATACACACACACACACACCCAGAGGATTCTTCTCAGAACCTGAGATCTTAGCAAGGATAAAGAAGTCATAATAATACTACAACAGGAGAATAACAAGGTATCAAACAAAAGATATTTGTTAAAAAAACACACCAACACATGTCTCTGAAAGCATGTGTATGTCTTTTGAACTGTAGACCTACAACTGACTTAGAGTATGTGTATTTCACTCGTGCCATTGCTTCTCAACACAATTTTATCTAAAATGTGATGTCCCCCCTGAGTCTATAGTGACAGTTTTAGTCAACTGTTAAGGACTCAGTAATAAAAATATAGACTCTGAGCTATTTGAAAGAAAAGTGTATTCCAGTGAGGTATGAATGCGTGCTCAGCTCAGTCATGTCTGTCTCTTTGCGATCCCATGAACTGTAGTCCAGCAGGTTCCTCTTTCCATGGAATTTTCCCAGCAAGAGTACTAAAGAGGGTTGCCATTTCCTTCTCCAGGGGATCTTCCACACCTAGGAATCAGACCTGTGCCTCCTGTATCTCCTATAATGTCAGAATGATTCTTTACCACAAAATCACCTGAGGACCTTGTAGCTAAAAATGGCTTTGTGGGTATTTTTCTCCTAACAGTCTCAGGTATATTCCTTAACACCCTGCTTAGCTTAACCCATGGAGCCCTGGCCTTGGGGACAGCATATTACTCCATGACTTTCTAACTTGTCCTTCAAATTCATCAGTGCAATTTTGCAGTGCTCTGCTAGAGTCACATGAAACAAAGTGTGCCCTTCTGAACAACAAAACTTTGCAGCCTGAGGTGATATTTTAGCCTGCTGCCTGGATAACTACACATGTAACTCATATCAGTGATACCAAGGGACTTGAGGTGGGTGTGTGCAGCCTGACTGCATGGGGCCCTGCATTGAGGGGATGGCCTCTTGCCATCATCGCTCACTAAAGTGGCAGCTGAGAAAACCTCGCCCAGCTCTGCCCTCTCAATCATCACCTGGTACTGTCCGTGCCTCCCCTCCCTCGGGGGAGGTCAAGCACCTTCTAGCCGATGGGAGTTGGGCACAGATTGAGACTGGATGTCATGTGCCTTAGGAAAGTCAAGGTTGGTTCACAGGCCTCTCAGGGAAAAGAAGGTTGAGGAAGGAAGGAGAATCAGTATTTACAAAAACTTAAAACAGAGCAGGCCTGATGCTAAGCACTTTGACACACATCATATAACTTAATTGTCACAATAATCCAGTAAAGAAATGAGACTCAGAGAAGTGAAGGTAACTGCCTAAGGTCACCTAGCTAGTCTGAAGCAGACCTGGGACGAGGGATCAGGTTTCCCAGTTCCCTATTCAATCTTCTATCACAATGTACATAACAGCGTCAGTTCCATTTACTCAGTCAGCAAGTGTTCATTTTTCTATGTTTGCTATTTAAAAGAAACGAGTTGTAGAATTAGATGGAGTTCAAATCCTAGCTTTAACATCTACTCATTACACAACTGGATACTTTCCTTACCCTCTACATACATAAACCAGTTCCTTATTGAAAAAGAAGGTTTAATAATAGTATCTACCTCAGTGAATTGCTATGAAGGCCCATCAGTAAATAACCCAAGTAAAACCCTTAGTCAAAGCCTAAAACATGGCAACGATTTCACGAAACTCTGATAGAGCTCACAGGCTTATGGGTGAGACAGGCACATAAGCAAATACAGTTCCCTACAACACATCACCTACTGCAGTAAAGTTGAAAAGAACATGCTGTGGGGTCTTAGAGGAGAATCTCTGCCTAGCACCTCCTTTCCTGTAAAATCTGAAATGAGCCTACCCTAATAAAAGGAAAACAAAATTCACAATGGGAGTCTATGGAAACTGGCTGTGCCAGGAAATAGTTATGAGTTTAATGGGTAAGGGCAGATAAGGTAGCTTCAGGGGCCATTTTTTACTCACAGCTCTCTGGCCTGGTTCTGGCAGCCCTCTGGGGTTGCTGTACCAAAGGCTTAGCCTGACCATTAATACTGCTGTTTTTAGAGCTGTCAATGTTTATAAAAAGCTGAACTCATCTTATTCAAACATGCCATATATAAGACCTAAGAATGAGTCATTCTCCCTTAGAAAAGAATCTCACAATTGCCCCCAAATGGAAACCAATATAAATCTCTAGGATTTTTTTTGTTTGTTTCACCTACTAAATGACGATATTTAACCAATATAAGTCAGATAAAAATATCATCAACCCTTAAACAGAATGGTCCTCATGTATTGCATTCTAACTTTCCAGTTTTCTCTTGAATACTGTTATACCAGCTAAACTGAATGACTTGTAATTTCCTGAAACAGGTCTTCCTGTTGCCTGACCTCCAGACTTTACTTATTCTGCCCCTCCATCTGGACTGAACTTAACCATACTCCTGATCTCCAGTTCTCAAATTCTACTCACCAAGCCCCCAAGATTCACCCAGAGGCCTTCTCCTTCCTCAAGCTGCTTTAAAAACATCAAACATTTTCACTGATGTAATAAGGGCCCAGTCTCATTCACATTATCTTTTTCTAGAGCCCCCTGGTTCTGTAGTAGTTCTAGGCAGCCCCTTAAACTGAGACCCAAGGCACGTGGCATAGATTTTTCAAAAGTAGGGGAGGGCAATCTATGTGTTTATGCTGGGGTAGGGACAGAGTCAAATGGAAAAAAAAAAATAATATATATATGTATATATATATATATATATATATATATATATATATTCATTAAATATCTCAGTCAATCAATCTAGTTTCCATTTCAGGGCAAGCACCACATAGAGCTCTTCTGTTGACTACAAAAGAAACAAAAGATAGTATTTCTGCCTAATATTTGGCTGAGTGTTTACTATGTATTAAGAACTATTCTAAGTGATGAAGTGACATCTTGCTCTATCTACCTATCTGTCTTTGTAGCTATCATTTATCTACTTGCCTATCTAGCTCCTTATTTTATCCTCTCCATAACTCTAGGAGGTTGGTACAATTATTATCTCCATTTACTGGGGAGAAAAGAGAAACACTGAGCCATCACTCAATTGGTAAATGATAAAACACTGAATCTAAAATTCATGTCTTTGATGTATGACGAATAGTTAAATTTTGGAATTCTTAACACAGGTCTAAAAACTGATGGCATTCTAAGGGGGAAAAAAGTCAGCATATTTGAATAAGTATCTACATGTTCAGAGAGAAGGGTATTAAAACAAAATATTCCTTGAACAATTGGGGAATATGAAGTGAAACATTAGGGACAGAGGTGGAAATTTCTACAAAGTCACAGAGTTGAGAGCGACTTTGGTCTGTGCAGGGACTGAGAGACAAAGATGAGTAAGTGAGAAAAGAACACTTGGTTCCAGGCCTTGACCACAGAGCTGAGCTGTGATAACTGAAGTCCTACAGACTCCTCATAGGTCCTACTGAAGCAGCAGGATGCTAGACTGAACCTACTAGTCATTTAAAATCGTCTACTTGTAAATAGGATTTCACACTATATTACACAGTCCTATATTCTTTCCAAGATTCTGTCCTTATGATGCTTTTTAGGTTGTTTTAGGAATCATTTATTATTCATCAGTGTACCGTCCATGTCTAATAAAATCCCTGGAAAATGGAAGGTGATTATATATGGTTGTTGAATGAATAAAGAGAGTTGGAGGGGAATTCCCTGGTGGTTCAGTGGCTAAGACTCCGTGCTCCCAACATAGGGGGCCCGGGTTCAATCCATGGTCAGGGAACTAGAGCCCACATGCTACAACTGAGACCCAATGCAGCCAAATAAATATGAATAAAATATATATTTAAAAAAAGAGAGAGAGAGTTGGAGAAAACAGGATAGGACAGTACAGAAAGGCAAGAAAAATAAAGGTATGGTTTAGACGCAGGAGGTAAGTGTAAGAGTTAATGCCAAAATGAAATAAAGGAGGATGGAAACTGAGAAGAGGTCATTTAATTTGGCTGGAGGGGTATTTGGGTGATATTCAAGAACACTGCAGTGACAGGACAATCCCAATCAAATGTGCATGATGTTAAAGGAGAAAATGAGACAAGAGGACTGCCCATTAATTCTTGCTTTTAGTGAGCAGCAGGAAGAGATCTGTTGTAAGTAAGCAATTGGATCAATAATCCATTTCTTGAGCTTCCCTGGTGGTCCAGTGGGTAAAGAGTCCCCCTTTCAGTGAAAGGGGCACTGGTTCAATCCCTGGCCAGGTAAGATCCCATGTGCTGCTGAGCAGCTGATCAGTGTGTCCAATTACAAGGCAGAACTCTAAAGCACATACGCCCAGAGCCGGTGCTCTGCGATAAGAGAGGCCACTGTGATGGGAGGCCCACACAAGTCAAAGAATTAAGATGGATGAAAATAAATAACTGAAGGACCAATAAAAGAGGCCAAAATTAAAAAAAAAAAAAAAAAAGAATCCATTTCTTGCCAAGGCAAGATGGCAGGCTCGTGGTGAGCAGGAGGCAAGGGGTGAAAACTGTTATATCAGGAAGCAGACTTTAAGGCAGTTTCCCTTCAGATCATCTTCATACCACGTGATATACATTTTGATTCACCATGGCATTGGCAGCAGTAAAATGGGTGATATCAAGCAGAACTATCCTGAAACATTTATTTCCAGTTCCAAATGGAGCCTTATATTGTGTTGTCACAAACTACATATTCTTCTCTTCCAGATGACTGTGATTGCAAAGTAGAGTTTGCTCTGACATCTGATGGCAGGACAAGAGTATGCTATCACCCTTCTGTGGACATTCCATATGGACACACAAAACCTATCCCTTGGCCAGATACTGTGCATAACAATGAAGAAACAACGATCTAGTGCTGAAAACCAGATTAGAAGAAAAAAGTGAACACTTAGAGCAAGAACCCATGACAGAACTCAGCAAAATATTCTTTACCACTAAGCACCGTTGGTATCCTCGTGGAGAGTATCATAGACATCAAAGGAAACTGAATCCTCCCAAAGACAGATGATATCAAGCTTTTTGGGAATCAAAGAGGAATGTTATCCTGCATCTCACTTGCCATTTGAGAAAATGCAATTGGGTATATTCACTAATATGTCATATAGTAAAATAATAATGCAATATCTTTTCATATAAAAGAAAAGAATGCATTTCTTTTAAGAAGCCAGAAGCCTCTTCATCTAACCAATTAATACAGGTGTTGTCTGTGAACTCAGTAATTGAACACTCACCTCTAATGGCTGCACAGGTGCATCAAGTCCTTGAGGTCCCTTGGATAACCTATATGATACTAATGGAAAGTCGGGGTTTTGACAATCAATAGTATGAACCAGACACTGAGAAATTAAACTCAGTACTATGAGTGAATTAAATTCATAGCAAGTCAGACAGATGTAGAACTTTATCTTTATTTAGTCACCACACAAGGAACAGAAAGGGACTGGGCACGACCAGCTCTGGAGCTCTGCCAGACTAACATTCTCCAGGTCTGCACAGAGTCTGTCTCCTCATTGCTGTCTGTCCATTACAGTGGAAGCCCCCCGCTTCTCCCCAAGCCAGTAGCCATACTGACCTTTGCAAATGATCCTTACTTGTCTAATTAGCGCCGAGTGAGATTTCTATCATCCCATGGTTATAATTTTAAGTCAAAATTACAAGAAAAGTTAAATAACAAAAGTAATTAAACATAATGTAGTTAACATTCAATGTACACATCTAATTATTGCCAATATCCACATGAAGGCAAAATTCATGAAAACAAAACTCAGTGCAATATATTTTATTTGGATACTCTAACAAAGAGCTTCTTTAAATATTTTCTCTGGAAGTGGAACATTTGGGGATGATTAAAGATAATTAAATGCTATAAGAGTGCTGATCCATTTGACAGAGGGAATTAAAGCTATGAATCATTTCTAATAGAAATGTGAACTCCCAACCTGTATTCTACTAGGGTAGCACCCTTTCTATGAGAAGCAGGAGGAGTGGAGAAAGGGGAAAGCAAAATGAGTTAAAAGCCAAGTTTAAGACTCAACATTTACTTCCTAAGCTAGTTATAGGCTAGTTCCTTTGCTGAGACAAAATAGTGTTGTATAAAATTGGCGGTGAGGGAGAATTAGAGATAATGTAAATAGTAATGTGTAAACTGAATTCACGGATTATGGCTCATTTCTCTTTAAACAGTGATCTTAATTTAATGCCACTGGAATAAATGTATTTTACAGAAAAGTCATATGCAAATTTGACTAAATTTACTATGCTTCTTTTCCATTATAAAAAAAAAGCGAACAGATTAAAGACTGAAATTTCCCTATAATCACAAGGTTTTTTTTAATTTTGCTTTTTTGATTTTACAGAGTTTTGTTTTTTAAAATACATATAATTCCAGATTAGTTATATGTATATCCCCATTCTTCCCCATCCCACCCCTTTAGGCCGTCGCATAGCCCCCATGTATGATCCCTTAGACCCACAGCACATTGACAATAGTTCTCTCTCTCACATAAGATAGTATAGGGTTCCGTGTTGCTCTTTCCATACCTCTCACCTACTTTTCCCTCTCCCCAATGTCCATAAGTCTGTTCTCTATGATTGTTTTCCCATCAGTGCTCTGTGTGTGCATTTATCAGTACGAAATTACTAGATTCCATATATATGTGTTAGTATACTGTATTTGTCTTCTTTTTGACTTATGAAATTTTCCTATAATTTGGATATCTATATTCCCTGTTGCGTATAGTATTTTGTCAGCCATGCTAGCATGATTAGTTTCAGTATGCCAGACACACCAGATTCCCCATTCACAAGAGCCCTGCACGCACGGAAATGGATATGTGATTTCTCTTTCTATTCTGTATCTTATATCAGCAACATCACTGCTCATATTACATATGGCAATCCAACCATACAAGCTAGTAAAGCACGGGGAAAGACCTGCATGGCCCTCGCTGATTCACAAAGCACAAACACTAAGGAACAAAGCTTGTTTTTAATCAAATACTTTTTCCATTTTAATAAATATAAAAAGCAGAATATTAGCTGGAGAGTGTGTACATGAGAAAGAAAAGGGATATGCATTCAATTCCTCATCTTCCCCTCTGGATCAGCACCCCTCTAAAGGTCAACTCACTAGCCTCTGGTTTAATTCCCGTTCTTGCTGCTACTGTTCAGAGGTAAATGCTTGCTTTTTATTAAAAATCAAAAGCACGGGAGCTTGTAATCCTCTAGATTCAATGTTTCTTTTTTTTTTAATAAAAATGGTAAGTTTAGCTCAAAGCTATAGCAACTAAAATTAGAGTGAAATCAGCAGCTGCTCCCCAGGGAAAATGAAAAATCAAACAAAGGTTTGTTTTTTCTGACAATATTGTATTTTTCTTCTCTTTCAATTTGGAAGACTTTCCCAACATTTGCATGTGTCAGCAAAACAATATTTTATATTCACAACCCCCTGAACTATATACCTCCCAAGTAATGTCAGACACAAATCTTTCAAGTAAAACACATTAAAAAGGAAAGAAAAAAAATGTCTCATATTTTCAATGTCATAGCCCTTGGAAACAATGGCAGCAATTAATACCATCAGCCAGGCATTAGTCTGCACCTCCAGCTAAACTTCCCTGCATTTCTCCCTCCCTACTGTTATGTCAATGCATGTGACAGTTGGCACAACCGGAAGCATTAGGTCTCTGAGGGTGCTGTGGCATCCAGCTAGTTGTGCTGCTCAAAAGTTGTGGTCAGAATGGGACATGAAACAAACCCTGAGACAGAGCTTAAATATCATTTATTCGCACTCTCAACTGCTTCTCTCCACCCCCTTCTCTGCTTCATTTTTTCTACAGTTCTCTTGACCCTGGATATTAACTAAACTTATTGGTAATCATTCTGCAATTATTGTACATCTAAAACTAACATGATGTTGTTTAGTCGCTAAGTTGTGTCTGACTCTTTTAAGACCCCTCGAACTATAGCCCATTAGGCTCCTCTATCCATAGGATTTCCCAGGCAAGAATACTGAAGTGGGTTGCTATTTTCTTTTCTGAAACTAAGACCCACAGGATGTGACAAACATTTTTAAAAAGTTGATCACTAAGTCATGTCCAACTCTGAGACCCTATGGACTATAGTCCTCCAGGCTTCTCTTCCAAGAGATTTTCTAAGCATGAATAATGTAGTGGGTTGCCATTTCCTCCTCCAGGGGATTTTCTTGACCCAGAGTTTGAACCTGTGTCTACTACATTGGCAGGCAGATTCTTTATTCCTGAACCACCAGAGAAGCCCATTACAATGTTATATGTCAATTATATCTCAATAAAAATCAATACTTTTTTTTCTCCCTCTCCTCATTTACTACTTTAAACCTAATCCTTATCATAGTTGCAGCCCAATGTTTTAAAAAATCAAACAAAGGTTTGTTTTTCTGACAATATTGTATTTTTCTTCTCTTCAATTTGGAAGACTTTCCCAACATTTGCATGTGTCAGCAAAACAATATTTTATATTCACAACCCCCTGAACTATATACCTCCCAAGTAATGTCAGACACAAATCTTTCAAGTAAAACACATTAAAAAGGAAAGAAAAAAAATGTCTCATATTTTCAATGTCATAGCCCTTGGAAACAATGGCAGCAATTAATACCATCAGCCAGGCATTAGTCTGCACCTCCAGCTAAACTTCCCTGCATTTCTCCCTCCCTACTGTTATGTCAATGCATGTGACAGTTGGCACAACCGGAAGCATTAGGTCTCTGAGGGTGCTGTGGCATCCAGCTAGTTGTGCTGCTCAAAAGTTGTGGTCAGAATGGGACATGAAACAAACCCTGAGACAGAGCTTAAATATCATTTATTCGCACTCTCAACTGCTTCTCTCCACCCCCTTCTCTGCTTCATTTTTTCTACAGTTCTCTTGACCCTGGATATTAACTAAACTTATTGCGGTAATCATTCTGCAATTATTGTACATCTAAAACTAACATGATGTTGTTTAGTCGCTAAGTTGTGTCTGACTCTTTTAAGACCCCTCGAACTATAGCCCATTAGGCTCCTCTATCCATAGGATTTCCCAGGCAAGAATACTGAAGTGGGTTGCTATTTTCTTTTCTGAAACTAAGACCCACAGGATGTGACAAACATTTTTAAAAAGTTGATCACTAAGTCATGTCCAACTCTGAGACCCTATGGACTATAGTCCTCCAGGCTTCTCTTCCAAGAGATTTTCTAAGCATGAATAATGTAGTGGGTTGCCATTTCCTCCTCCAGGGGATTTTCTTGACCCAGAGTTTGAACCTGTGTCTACTACATTGGCAGGCAGATTCTTTATTCCTGAACCACCAGAGAAGCCCATTACAATGTTATATGTCAATTATATCTCAATAAAAATCAATACTTTTTTTTCTCCCTCTCCTCATTTACTACTTTAAACCTAATCCTTATCATAGTGGCAGCCCTTATACATGCCTGACTTATCATAAGCAAATAGTGAATTGAATCCCATGGTTGGGTAAACCTGCTCACATCATTTTTTCCTTCATCTCACAGAGTTTTCTCCTCCCACCTTCAGGATCATGGTGATGGCAGCTAGGATGCACACTTTTCTTCCAACCTTCTTTCATGCAAGAGTTTTCTGGCCTAAAACTTCACCTTTCCCCTCTCAATGATTTCTTTGTGAGTATGTCTTTCCATAGCAAACATTTAAAAAGGAACTCTCTATGCTTATAGGAGCAGGCTTAATCGCTGTGATTACAGAAAGAAGAGCTGATTTACTTTCACATGTTGTTGGTGTTCAGTCACTAAGTCATTTCTGATGATTTGCAACCTCATGGTCTTCAGCACACCAGGCTTCCTTGTTTTTCACTGTCTCCTGGAGTTTGCTCAAACTCGTGTCACTGAGTAAGTGATGCATGCAATTATATCATCCTCCGTTGTCCTCTTCTCCTGTGCTCAATCTCTCCCATCGTCAGGGTCTTCTCCTATGAGTCTGTTCTTTGCAACAGGTGGCCAAAGTATTGCAGCTTCAGCTTTAGCATCAGTCCTTTCAATGAATATTCAGGGTTGGTCTTCTTTAGGGTTGACTGGCTGGATCAATCCGAGAGACTCTCAAGAGTCTTCTCCAGCATCACAGTTTGAAAGCATCAATTCACACACACACACACACACACACACACACACACACACACACTATTAGGGCCTGGAGAGAAAAGAGTAAAACCAAAAAACTGGGTCAAGTCTGAGGCTAATGATATGAGAGGGTTTGGACTTCAAATTTGGCCCCAGTTATTTTCAATATGTTTCCCTGATTTGAGGTCTAAGCCATTTTTAATAGTTGTTTTCTAAAATTCATCCAGTCTGTATGGTATCTGTGATGTTCAATTAATATGTGAAATAATGACACTAGAAAATAATTTGAGGAAGACACATGATAAATGTAATATTGTTTCAATAGAAGACATAGTATTTATTGGACAATAAAAGAGATCTGTAGTTACATTATCCACTGAAGCAGAGCTATGTTGTAAGGGTCATCAACCCATATGTTTTATAACATAAACTGATCAACCAAAAAGGTTAGAAGAATACTTCCCTCGGGCAATACAGTTTGGGATAATTAGACACATTTGAGGGATTTTAACACCTTTCTCAGTTGCATCCTACACTAGCCATTTTGAAAACTGATAAGCTGCCAGCCACTTCTGGGATAGTAATTTTATGATTGAATATAAAAATAAATTTTATTGTGTTATTGAAGCAGCCATAACCATTCTGTTGAGTTGTTATATACAAATATGCCTGCTTCCTTTATACAAATTCAACCAGGGATATCCAGATATCTTTCTTTAATATATTTTTGGGCTCTATAAGTAGACTGCTATTTTTCTTGAAAAAGAAAATAGTAGTAGTAGATGGAATCTTGGTACACAAGTCACACACAAATATCACCCCTGTTTAATACCATTTGACTATGTTTATTTTGTATTATACCTGAAGGCATATTGTTTACTCAAAAGATTTAAGCCTTATATATTTGAGCACACAAAATTTTTGAAATTGACTGTCTATTTTGTCTGACAGATGGTAACTTTAAAAGAGTTATTATGGGTCAACCAACCTTCTTACCTCCAAACTCACTTAGAGGAATTGGCTAAATCTTTCAATCTTTTCATCTTTATTTCTGTCAACCTTTTTTTTCCCCTCCTTTTCTCTCTCTGACCTGCCCTTCTGCCTTCTCTGCTTCCCTTACCCTCCTTCCATTCTCTGAAAACTGAATCAGGCCAGCTAAAATTACAGTATTCATATTTTTACAACCATGAACAGAACCAACTTTACCAGCTATATAGGAACAATGGGCATTCATTCATCTAGAGCTGAATAATCAATTAAATATTTGTCTAACATCAAGCCTGTGCCAAGGAAAACTGGCTGCTTGTTCATCATACAGATTTTAATCTGTACACTTTGGTCATGCAGTAGGTTTACTACAAAGAACAGGGTCTTACGACACTAGAAAATAATTTGAGGAAGACACATGATAAATGTAAGCAATAGAAGACATAGTATTTATTGGACAATAAAAGAGATCTGTAGTTACATTATCCACTGAAGCAGAGCTATGTTGTAAGGGTCATCAACCCATATGTTTTATAACATAAACTGATCAACCAAAAAGGTTAGAAGAATACTTCCCTCGGGCAATACAGTTTGGGATAATTAGACACATTTGAGGGATTTTAACACCTTTCTCAGTTGCATCCTACACTAGCCATTTTGAAAACTGATAAGCTGCCAGCCACTTCTGGGATAGTAATTTTATGATTGAATATAAAAATAAATTTTATTGTGTTATTGAAGCAGCCATAACCATTCTGTTGAGTTGTTATATACAAATATGCCTGCTTCCTTTATACAAATTCAACCAGGGATATCCAGATATCTTTCTTTAATATATTTTTGGGCTCTATAAGTAGACTGCTATTTTTCTTGAAAAAGAAAATAGTAGTAGTAGATGGAATCTTGGTACACAAGTCACCCACAAATATCACCCCTGTTTAATACCATTTGACTATGTTTATTTTGTATTATACCTGAAGGCATATTGTTTACTCAAAAGATTTAAGCCTTATATATTTGAGCACACAAAATTTTTGAAATTGACTGTCTATTTTGTCTGACAGATGGTAACTTTAAAAGAGTTATTATGGGTCAACCAACCTTCTTACCTCCAAACTCACTTAGAGGAATTGGCTAAATCTTTCAATCTTTTCATCTTTATTTCTGTCAACCTTTTTTTTCCCCTCCTTTTCTCTCTCTGACCTGCCCTTCTGCCTTCTCTGCTTCCCTTACCCTCCTTCCATTCTCTGAAAACTGAATCAGGCCAGCTAAAATTACAGTATTCATATTTTTACAACCATGAACAGAACCAACTTTACCAGCTATATAGGAACAATGGGCATTCATTCATCTAGAGCTGAATAATCAATTAAATATTTGTCTAACATCAAGCCTGTGCCAAGGAAAACTGGCTGCTTGTTCATCATACAGATTTTAATCTGTACACTTTGGTCATGCAGTAGGTTTACTACAAAGAACAGGGTCTTACTATAAAGCTACACTGTCTAGTGAGCGGGGAAAGACTGAACACTCTAAAACACAGTAAGAGCATAAATTATAGAAGAATGAGACTGTAAGAAGAGCAGGAACTGATTAGTAGGAATGCATTACAAGTGTGACTTAGCTATGGTATCACTGACCCTGTTTGTGATGCCGATTGTCCTGCTATTCATACTGTTCACACTATTTGCAGAACCAAAGATAGGCAAGGGGCGAAGGACATGAGGAGTCATAGTTGCAGAAACCTTTGTTCTCTCCTGGCTGGCATGGCAGCCATAATGCAGCCTCTCTCCTGGTTGACACCACAGCTGTAACATTAGTCATAACATAACCAAAATGCAGCCTTAACATAATTTCATACAACATAACCATGATGATGCTCCACTGTACCCCCAATGTACAAGTTGGGTACCAGGGTGAAGCTTATATAGGCATACCTCACAAAGGAGCCTGTGACCAAGTGAGTACCTCCTGACATGAATGTGCAGTGCTTTAAGGAATTTCAGCTGTCACACAATCATGCAAAGTCACTGTTCACAGAACATGGGTCTAAAGGGTGTGAGAGGATGGGGTGAGAAAGCCTAACAGAAGCCATCTTGTTAATTTCCCCAGAGCTAGTCTCCACAAGTCTCTGTCTCTGCATGTCCACTTCTCCCAGTGCCAACTAAACTGTGACTTCTCGCTTCTTACTTTGGTGTACCTTTTTCTCAACTTCATAGCTTTTGGTTTGATCACAGGTTCTGATTTCTCACAACTTGAGCTACTTAGGATAATAAACCTACGGGTTTTCTGAGTGATTTAAGCTACAATTTCCTAAATACGTCATTTGTAGTAACACTTCCAATAGAAAGTCTAGAACAAATCTCTTTAGCTCAGTTTATTATTTTACATGGGTTATATCTTAAGCCAACTTATAGATTTATATCCCAGATATCCACGGCATCAGTTAGAATAGTGTGCACATGAGGGCAGAACCTGGTAAGTGTCTCAACAGAGGCAGAAGGTGAAGGGTGGGATGATTTCCTTCAGAGGGGATTGTGTTCACTGCAGGCAGCATGATGGAAATGTTTAACTGAAATGTTATAAACCGACTACGGAAAGAGAACAATGTTTTTCTATCATCTTTTCTTCAGATCACCTGATCTGGCTATTTCTGTATCTATGTGGATTTTTTTCCCTTCTTGATCACTTTCCTTATTTCTAACATCAGTAAAAGACACAGCTGTTTATTTCAGGTTCTTAGGTCCCTGGAAAACCAGAGATTTTTCCATCTAAAGTCTATTCTACCATCTCTTTATGCTGAGATTAACTCTTCCAACAAGTATGTAGACTCACTTGTAAACTTTTGATCATGGTTTTCAAAAATGCTTACAACATACTATCCTGCTTTCTGAGTACAGAGACCACTCAGTTGCCTCCACTAGAACATTCTCACACCTTTGACTTCACCACTTACTGCCTGCTGCTGCTGCTGTTTAATTTCATAGTCATGTCTGACTCTGTGACCTCATGGACTGTAGCCCACCAGGCTCGCCATTCATGTGATTTCCCAGGCAAGAATACTGGAGTGGGTTGCCATTTCCTTCTCCAGGGGATTTTCCCAACCCAGGGATCTAACTCACATTTCCTGCATCTCCTGCTTGGCAAGTAGATTCTTTACTACTTACTGTTTGTGGAGATGTAAAAACTGAAGATCCCAAATAATCTTCAACTCTTCTTCCCAGGGTCAGACTCCATTTGTTCAAAGAACCATCACATGTCCTTTAGGCTGAGATACAGTTCTTTTCACAGAACAATAGCACAGTTCAATCAATAATGATTTATTTGCATTGATATCCCATAAAAGCAAGGAGAACTGACTCTTGCAATTAACAGTAGGGGATGTATTTCAGTATTGTTTGTTTGATTAATTTTTTATATACTTAACATGGGGAATTGCTGATGGAAAGTAGACATAATTGATGATAGTTCTTTCTGAAGTTTTTTATGAATAAAAGTGATAACTTTCTTTCTAGAATAGTATAAGAGTATTCCTCCTAGAGGCAATAACAAATTTGAAGGTGTCATGACATCTAATGTGTTCCTGAAATTTTCAATTTTCTGTCTATCACTGGATATAAATCACAATAGTATTATTTATCACCTCCTTACCCATCTCAAATCATCAAACAATACTCATTGATTCACTCATTCAGCAAGTACTTGTTGAGTGCCTACTTCTGGATCAAGAACTGTGGATACAGATAGATGTGACCCCATTTCTCACCTCACAGAACTTAACAGTACAGTCTGTTTTTCCTCTTGTTTTTAAATATCAATAGCCACCTTCCAGCTATTTTACCTAAAGAATCACCAGTTTCCAAATCCACCTTAAAAGATAATTTGATCTTCATTGTATAGGCGAAAAAAACGAGGTTCAGCTAACATACCAATTAGCTTAAAGCCCATAGGATTGGAAAGGTTTAGACTCAGTATTCAAACCACTCTGTCTGGCTTTAAAGACCATACTTTTTCAATTCACTGCATAGCCTTCAAGATTGATGAGCATCTATCATTTGCCTAGATGCTAAGAATTAGGTTTCTGAAGAGATATAAATAACTGTCTATCTTAATGTATTTTATAGTCTAATTGGAAAAAATATATATATATACACACATATATATAACATATATATGCATATATATATATATATACACACACATATATATATATACACATACATATATGTCATCTGAGTAATGGAAACAAAAGTGTTGCTTTAAGCCAAATCTCATTTTTGAAGCCTCATTATGAATCACTACTTAGGGTTACTACCCTCAGAACTAAAATTCTTATATCTGAATTAGGTAAGTGAATGAAGTTACTTGTGGAATGAGTAATAAGGCATTTTGGCATCTTTGAAAAAGACTACTAGTCTATAAGCTCATTAAACTCAATTTCTTTTTCTTTTTCAACCAAACAGGTATATATTTTCAGCAACTGCCATCAGTAAGCAAAAGTCCACTTCTATTCTTCATTAAGCAACCACTATGCAAATAAGCACTGTTTAAACTTAAAGATGGTTCTCTGAACTCTGTTGGGACTGAACTCAGTCTTTCAAGGGCTACAGAAATCCAGAGTTTTTTTTTGTTTTGTTTTGTTATGCTTAAGAAACACTAAAACTCCAGAAGATAGAGACAGACACATCATCTTCATGGACACATGAGGAGACTGGCAATTCTGTTTTTGAGAAATGGAGAGAAAGGGGTAAAGGGAGGGAAAGAGAAAGACAAAGAGAGATTCCTTCTCTTTTGAAAAAATATTAAGGACTTTGTCATGTTAGCAAAGTACTCAATCTTTGATCTGCATATTCTGAAATAAACTAGGTATTCCTCATCTTCTGCTATAGATATGTATGTTGCTGATGTAGTCTGATTTCTTCTCATCCTGGGTTTCAAATGACATCACAAAGAGGCCTTTCCAGACCACCCCACATAAGCAGTCTATCCTCCTTATCCTATCTAAGCAATGAAATTTCCATAATGCCAGCTTATTCTTTTTCTCCATAGGAACTTTCCACCTGAAATAATTTTGTTTAGCATTTGTTTTAGTTGTTAATGTATCCTTCTCTACCAGTCTATGAATTAAGTGCAAAACGGGGTCTATGTGATGACAACTATGCACTTAGCACTCAGAAGACTGCCTGGTCATTAACTATACATTTAACTGTTATTTATAGAATGAGTGAACATACAAAGGAATAAACAAATACAAATGAACAACAAGTGAACACAAAGATAAACGAGATTTGACCATTTTATAATACATTATCAGGTTGATATAGACATTCATATACTATTCAGCTAATAAACACTTTCATGAATAACACTAGTGTCATAGTCTACTCATTCCCAACTCTTAGATACCCCACCACAACAAGACCTTGTTTTTCTCAGATGTCCTTCTTTTGGTTTCCTTGAATTCACCTTCTTGCTACATGTCACACTGGATGCCCAGCGCCTCTGTGTGAATAGCTTTTTCCCTTGAACTGAAATAATTTTTCTCTTCTGCATCTTGTCTTTTATAGAAAAGACAAGGTGCTGGCCCAACACCAATCAGGATGCCTCAGAATTACCTGCAGCATTTGAGCTTTACAAGCAATTATATTCTCTCTTAAACGCCTCTTCTTTCTCAAAAGTATGAACTGTGAATTTACTTTTAACCTTCCATGCTCAGATTTGGCCCCTCAGCCTCTCACCCCTTCTATTACCCTTCTATAGCATTTCCTTCTAGCAAGCTATTGATCAATACCTGTTTGCTGATATAGTCTAAGACAGTGACTTTTTAAAGAAATGGTTCTTGACTATTTCTAGAAGATTTGACCTCAGATGGCTATGATAGCACAGAGGCAAGCTAGTTTAAATTTTTTTTTTTCTTAAACAAGGAGTTATTATTGTCTCTTCCAGCTGCCCTCTGCTCTAATCCAATCTCACCTTAGTCACACATACTCACCCCTGTTTTACTGGTATTCATGCGCTTATAAAGTAAATGACTGAAAAAGAAGGGAAAGTCATGTATTTCCCTTAAAAGTTAACATCTTTGACTTGAGTTAAGGCATAGACGTCACTCAAATCTTGAAATAAATCAGCACTTATTTCCAGTAGGAAGTAGAATTTCTAAAGCTGAAAAAAAAATCTAATATACAATAGAAACAAGCCATCCTATTTCTACTTTCTTAACCTTACCTCTCAAATAATATCCTTTCCCTCTGTGATTTCTGCTGTCTGAAATTATAACAGTTATATTCTCTTCACATGCGTATTAGATGCAGGGTTTCAGGGTTCAAGCAATATTATTTGCAAAGAACTGAATACAGAGATACTCTGAACCTTCAGTGATCAAAGTATTATTTGGGGACCCCCCACAGCAGAGCACTTCTATTTTGACAATTTTTTTTAAAAATTATGCTTTCTCTAAAAGAGAGGTTTAGACTCCAAACTCTCAAGGGAGACAGAGTGAAGAGAACACAATCATATCAAAAGATATTCGTGATTTTTCCCCCATGGATCTCTTACTCTTGTTTTCAACTGATGAATGCAGGCTGAATAATTGAGGAATGGGAAATTTTACTCTACCTACATTTGAACATTCAGATACATCTCTATAAAATCTTTATTTCCAATTTAACTCTGTAAGTAATGGCTGGTCTCAATTTAATCAATCAAATCATCTTAGAAGACATTTTAGTTCAATCATTAAGATGAATTCTAAATCTTAGACTGGCCATGATTCATTGGAGTGGTTTTATTCTAAAGGGATGATCTTTTGGACTCTTGAACAGTGAAAAAAGGAAAGGAAGGCAACTTTCATCATAAGTCGATTCTTATTCTTAATCAGAATTAATCTAAAATTAATTCAAAGTTTTTTCCTGCCTCTGTTCTGCCTCCCTTGGTAACTGATTAGAGAGTAAAAAGAATGACATTGCTTTAACATTTAACCAAATTTCACTTCCTTTAAACAGGTGAACATGGCCACCCTCTAGCAGACTTCTGCTCTGAGTGTCCCCCAACTCTTCGGGCCTCCACTGCAAAATGATGCTAGAATGCAATCTGGTAATGAGACCAACCAGGAGAGGGCTGCATGAGCTCATGGGCTAGGAAAGCAACGCAGAGGAAGAATCATTGAAACTCACATTAGAAAACCTGAGTTTAGTGTGTATTTGGCTTCTTCCTCAGCCATGTGACTTCAACAACTTACATCACTGCCTCAATTATTCCATTTGCAAAATGAGGAAACTGATCATGATTTCACAGGGCTGATGTGAGGAAAATATATGTGAAATACTGACAACCATAATGCAGTGAATGAATATTAGTTGTTAACACTACTCTTCGAAATTCTCCACAGTGTCTTTGCCAACTTCCTTTTACCCTCATATACCAAAGGCCTTTCATGCCCAGGTTTTCAATGATAAGAGTGGATGATGGGGTAGGTCTCACTGAAATCAAGCAGCAGAAAGCAAGAGTTCAAGGCCTAAAGTGATTTTGAGGTTACCATAAGGATCCCATTCTTGGTGGTGAAGGAAAAAAGAAAAGTAGAGACTGACTGAGAAAGCTTCTGGTCCCTCAGCTTCCAGTTATGTTTTCCTTAGATCTGGCCACATCTACTACACCAGTTTTTTTTTTTTTTTTTTTTTTCTCATGCCTTCTTCTGCAAATGATTCACTTGGGGATTTTGTTAAAATCCATATTTTGTGTAGTATATCTGGCCAGAGCATTTCCAACAGGGTCCAGCCAAGGCCAATACTGAGGGTGATGGATACCATTTGGAGTAACAAGGTGCTACATGGCCCCATATTTGTTACCTGCTTCTCCCATCACATGTCGTACCTGCGTTCCTTTTTACCTGTGGTAAGATCAAGCTGTTGTTTCCAGGAACACTCCAGTGGCTCCTTACTCTGTATCTTAGCTCATCCTAATTTCTTTGCTTGTAATATCCTTTTTAGATTCTCCCAAAAGACCATCCTCTCTGGGATTTTATCCTGTAAACCCCCATCTCAGTGGCTTCCTTATTCTGCATTCTGTGGTATCAAGGTTTAAATTCATTTGGCTATTTCTTCCCACTAGACACTGAAATTATTAAGAACAAGAACTCTGTTTGAGTTTCTATACCCCCGGCTTGTAGCACTCTTTGTAATACAGTAAAGAATTTTATAAATACTTGATCACTAAGTACTGTATAAAGAGCACACTGAATTTTAGACCCATACTTCACTGTGCACACAGCTGATGATCAGGCAGAACATCAGCCCCTAATAACAGCCTACTATACTTCTTAGTGGGCTTCCCAGGTGGCTCAGTGGGTAAGGAACACACTTGCGATGTAGGAGACACAGGAGATATGGATTTGATCTTTGGGTTGAGAAGATCCCCTGGAGGAGAGTATGGCAACCCATTCCAGTGTTCTTCCCTGGAGAATCCCATAGACAAAGGAGCTTGGTAGGCTACAGCCTATAGGGTCCCAAAGAGTTAGACATGACTGAAGTGACTCAGCATGCATGCACATTTCTCACTATGAAATAAAACCCAGTTGGAAACGATTGTGATTCTGAGAAGTGTCTCCCAACAGAAAAAAAGAAAAGCAAACAGAAAGTGCATGTTTAAAAAAATGTAAGTAGGGGCTTCCCTGGTGGTCCAGTAGGTGAAGACTCTGCCTTGCAGCGCAAGGGGCACTGGTTCGATCCCTGGCGCGGGAGGATCTCATGTGCCGCGGGAGCGGCTGGACCGATGTGTCCAGTTGTGAGCCAGTGCTCTGGAGCACATGCACCCAGAGCTGGTGGTCTGCAGCAACCACTGCGATGGGAAGCCCACACAGGCCAAAGAATTAAGGTGGATGAAAACAAATAAATGAAGGGCCAATAAAAGAGGAAAAAATTTTTTAAAAATGTAATTGGCAGAGTGGATTAGGTTAACATCTTTGTGATATACCTTGAGGACATCAGTGAGTCTCACAACCATCACACTTGCGTTGAGACTTTACAAAGTCAGAATACTTGAAGTATGGTTGGGCAACCAACTCCATCAGTTACTCAGTTCTATTCCTTAACTTCCAAGGCACTGATTCCCTCACCTCCCTTCCTCTCATATCTTCCTTTCCATTGCTTTCTCTATGGTCTTCTTGATGCTCATAAGCCAAGAATTGAAGGGTCTAGGCCTGCTCCTGTGCTCTCATCTTCCTTACTCCCAGCTGAATAAAAGCAAAGGTGGTAATCTATCATATAACAGAAGTGATCTCCCACAGTCACTGGGGCACAAAAGAGATGCCAGGCCAAAAATATCTCCCTGCATCACATTCCATCTTTTTCTATTATGAATTTCAGCTACTCTTCTCTGGGGCTTTAAGAGATCTTCCCTCCAAGGCTGACACTGCTAATGGAAAACTAGATTTAGAATTCTTCATTGACACGGATTAACAGACGTAAGATTGAGAAGAGGTGTAGAGGTGTCTTTGGGTTCCTACTATGAACTCTAAACAGCACATTCTATTCCCAACATATAAAAGCAGCTCAAATTAGAGATGAACACTTGAAGCAATCTATTTTGGCATTATGTGCTTAATATGCTTCTATAATCATTAATTATTAGGATTGTCATGTAAAATGAGAACCATTTGTTAACATTTAATATACTGAACATGCAGGGAATCAGAGGTAATAAATGAAGGTGGTTAGCACCTAATGAGAAGAACTGAAGAGTGATAGGGGCATCATCATTAGTACCTTGTCAACAAAGAAGGCCCATCTGTACACTAGCAAAGCAAAGCAAAATGGGAAAGGAACGGTGGTGTTATACATGGCTGATAAAAATAAGCTAATTATCCTCCTTCAAAGATGGCCCCTTTTATCAATTTTCTTTTAAAAACTAATGTCTATTTTTCTGTATGCTTATAGTTTAAATTTGTTGTTGTTTAGTCACTAAGTTTTGTCCAGGTCTTTGCAATGCCATGGACTGTAGCCGGCCAGGCTCCTTTGCTCATGGGATTTCTCAGGCAAGAATACTGGAGTGGGTTACCATTTCCTTCTCCAGCAGATATTCCTGACCCTGGGATTGAACCCATATCTCCTGCATTGGAAAGCAACCATCACACTTGCGTTGAGACTTTACAAAGTCAGAATACTTGAAGTATGGTTGGGCAACCAACTCCATCAGTTACTCAGTTCTATTCCTTAACTTCCAAGGCACTGATTCCCTCACCTCCCTTCCTCTCATATCTTCCTTTCCATTGCTTTCTCTATGGTCTTCTTGATGCTCATAAGCCAAGAATTGAAGGGTCTAGGCCTGCTCCTGTGCTCTCATCTTCCTTACTCCCAGCTGAATAAAAGCAAAGGTGGTAATCTATCATATAACAGAAGTGATCTCCCACAGTCACTGGGGCACAAAAGAGATGCCAGGCCAAAAATATCTCCCTGCATCACATTCCATCTTTTTCTATTATGAATTTCAGCTACTCTTCTCTGGGGCTTTAAGAGATCTTCCCTCCAAGGCTGACACTGCTAATGGAAAACTAGATTTAGAATTCTTCATTGACACGGATTAACAGACGTAAGATTGAGAAGAGGTGTAGAGGTGTCTTTGGGTTCCTACTATGAACTCTAAACAGCACATTCTATTCCCAACATATAAAAGCAGCTCAAATTAGAGATGAACGCTTGAAGCAATCTATTTTGGCATTATGTGCTTAATATGCTTCTATAATCATTAATTATTAGGATTGTCATGTAAAATGAGAACCATTTGTTAACATTTAATATACTGAACATGCAGGGAATCAGAGGTAATAAATGAAGGTGGTTAGCACCTAATGAGAAGAACTGAAGAGTGATAGGGGCATCATCATTAGTACCTTGTCAACAAAGAAGGCCCATCTGTACACTAGCAAAGCAAAGCAAAATGGGAAAGGAACGGTGGTGTTATACATGGCTGATAAAAATAAGCTAATTATCCTCCTTCAAAGATGGCCCTTTATCAATTTTCTTTTAAAAACTAATGTCTATTTTTCTGTATGCTTATAGTTTAAATTTGTTGTTGTTTAGTCACTAAGTTTTGTCCAGGTCTTTGCAATGCCATGGACTGTAGCCGGCCAGGCTCCTTTGCTCATGGGATTTCTCAGGCAAGAATACTGGAGTGGGTTACCATTTCCTTCTCCAGCAGATATTCCTGACCCTGGGATTGAACCCATATCTCCTGCATTGGAAAGCAGGTTCTTTACTACTGAGCCACCTGGGTGCCCCACAGTGAAAATTTAGAGTATATTATGCTTGCTGTTTAAGATTCAAATAAATGCCTATGAGAAAATAAATAAATAAATCTCTACAATACAGGATGACAGCTTGACCTATGCAAAAATAAAAGCAAATGAGTTTGAATTCCCAGATCTTTATAATGGAGAATTTCATTGTCATCAAGACAGTTTCATAACTATAATTAGGCAAAACATCACCCCATTCAGACTAACTTGGGGCAAAGAACTTTCAACTTACTAAAATGTTTGAATTATAGGGTAGTTTTTAATCAAAATAGACTACTGCCTGTAAGTAGAATTGAATATATATTATAAACTTGTCTGTTTAATTAATAATTGGATACATGAATCTAACTTTAATAAGCTCCATGCTAAGCACTGAATATACATTTTCTAATTTAGTTTTCACAACAGCCGAATGAACTTGATCCATTGTTCATTCTTATTTTAGGGTTACAGAAACTAAAGCACAGCCTTGCAAGGCATATCAGCTCTAAGTGAAGAAATTCACATATAATGTCTTTTAACATTCAGTTAAGGTTTTTTATGAAAATTTCTAAACCAAAGTAATTTTAGTCATTTCTGGCTTTATGAAATTCTTTGAAATTAAAGCACATTTCCTTTTTAAGAACAAGGGTAAAACTGTTATCAGGAAAAGAATTTTCAATAAGACTTTATTTTGTACCTTGTCAACAAAGAAGGCCCATCTGTACACTAGCAAAGCAAAGCAAAATGGGAAAGGAACGGTGGTGTTATACATGGCTGATAAAAATAAGCTAATTATCCTCCTTCAAAGATGGCCCCTTTTATCAATTTTCTTTTAAAAACTAATGTCTATTTTTCTGTATGCTTATAGTTTAAATTTGTTGTTGTTTAGTCACTAAGTTTTGTCCAGGTCTTTGCAATGCCATGGACTGTAGCCGGCCAGGCTCCTTTGCTCATGGGATTTCTCAGGCAAGAATACTGGAGTGGGTTACCATTTCCTTCTCCAGCAGATATTCCTGACCCTGGGATTGAACCCATATCTCCTGCATTGGAAAGCAGGTTCTTTACTACTGAGCCACCTGGGGAGCCCCACAGTGAAAATTTAGAGTATATTATGCTTGCTGTTTAAGATTCAAATAAATGCCTATGAGAAAATAAATAAATAAATCTCTACAATACAGGATGACAGCTTGACCTATGCAAAAATAAAAGCAAATGAGTTTGAATTCCCAGATCTTTATAATGGAGAATTTCATTGTCATCAAGACAGTTTCATAACTATAATTAGGCAAAACATCACCCCATTCAGACTAACTTGGGGCAAAGAACTTTCAACTTACTAAAATGTTTGAATTATAGGGTAGTTTTTAATCAAAATAGACTACTGCCTGTAAGTAGAATTGAATATATATTATAAACTTGTCTGTTTAATTAATAATTGGATACATGAATCTAACTTTAATAAGCTCCATGCTAAGCACTGAATATACATTTTCTAATTTAGTTTTCACAACAGCCGAATGAACTTGATCCATTGTTCATTCTTATTTTAGGGTTACAGAAACTAAAGCACAGCCTTGCAAGGCATATCAGCTCTAAGTGAAGAAATTCACATATAATGTCTTTTAACATTCAGTTAAGGTTTTTTATGAAAATTTCTAAACCAAAGTAATTTTAGTCATTTCTGGCTTTATGAAATTCTTTGAAATTAAAGCACATTTCCTTTTTAAGAACAAGGGTAAAAACTGTTATCAGGAAAAGAATTTTCAATAAATATGACTTTTGGATTTTGGCTTCTTAATCTAAAAAGTCTCTTAGCCAAATCTAAAATTCTGTGGTGCTAAATATGCAAACGCTTAACTATCAAAAAAGTCACAAATGTAGTGGTGCCCAAAATTTCAAGATTCAATAGCAAGTCTGCCAATACCAGGTGTTCATACATTTTCCAAACATTATGAAAGAGGACTTCATGATACAATGGTAAATAATGGACTAGAACAAATTACCATTTAACTTCAATTCAAATGTTTGATGGCATTAAATCTAAATCCTTTCCCAATCATTTCCATTTTACTTTCAGTGATTTCTTTTGGGGGAAGAGAATTAGTGTCATGCATAATAAATGAATAATAAAAATCTAGTTAACTTATTCATAATGATATATATATATATATATAATTAATTTATTTCTAATGATATGTATATAAAGCCTACTTGCATTGGATTAAATAAAATTTGCAGTGTCAAAAACCTAACACAGCGCTTGGCACATATCAGGTGCTGAATAAATACTACTTTCCATTTCTTTTTTCAGTATCACTCTTCCAAGAAGTGTAGTCAAAAGAGCAATTAATTCATATGATCTTTGTATGGTGTTAATTTATTAAAGCACACCGCCTAGTTGGTGGGTCTTTATATTGGGTATTGGGTCTTTATATTGACTAGAGTGTTATACAGCCTCTAGTGGGCTGAAGAAATTTAGTAGTCATGTGGACAAGGAATTTTACTGAGTTCAAATACAGAAAACCAGAGTCGGAGGGGGACCAAGATGGCGGAGGAATGAAGGGAAGATTTCACCAGCTCCCCAACAGAATCACCAGAACTAATCAGGAAATGAAACACCACCAACAAACCAGCCGCTAGATGACAAAATAACTCCTTAGGTCTGCGAGGGTCGAAGAGTGAACAGCCAGAACTTTCCCGGAGCTCCTGTTCTGCGAACCCTCTATCTCAACCCCATGCTGGACTGGCGGAGAGCGCTAGCAAGTGTCCTAGAAGAGACCCTGAGAAAAGCGTTGAGGGAGAGAACAAGGGTAAAAACTGTTATCAGGAAAAGAATTTTCAATAAATATGACTTTTGGATTTTGGCTTCTTAATCTAAAAAGTCTCTTAGCCAAATCTAAAATTCTGTGGTGCTAAATATGCAAACGCTTAACTATCAAAAAAGTCACAAATGTAGTGGTGCCCAAAATTTCAAGATTCAATAGCAAGTCTGCCAATACCAGGTGTTCATACATTTTCCAAACATTATGAAAGAGGACTTCATGATACAATGGTAAATAATGGACTAGAACAAATTACCATTTAACTTCAATTCAAATGTTTGATGGCATTAAATCTAAATCCTTTCCCAATCATTTCCATTTTACTTTCAGTGATTTCTTTTGGGGGAAGAGAATTAGTGTCATGCATAATAAATGAATAATAAAAATCTAGTTAACTTATTCATAATGATATATATATATATATATAATTAATTTATTTCTAATGATATGTATATAAAGCCTACTTGCATTGGATTAAATAAAATTTGCAGTGTCAAAAACCTAACACAGCGCTTGGCACATATCAGGTGCTGAATAAATACTACTTTCCATTTCTTTTTTCAGTATCACTCTTCCAAGAAGTGTAGTCAAAAGAGCAATTAATTCATATGATCTTTGTATGGTGTTAATTTATTAAAGCACACCGCCTAGTTGGTGGGTCTTTATATTGGGTATTGGGTCTTTATATTGACTAGAGTGTTATACAGCCTCTAGTGGGCTGAAGAAATTTAGTAGTCATGTGGACAAGGAATTTTACTGAGTTCAAATACAGAAAACCAGAGTCGGAGGGGGACCAAGATGGCGGAGGAATGAAGGGAAGATTTCACCAGCTCCCCAACAGAATCACCAGAACTAATCAGGAAATGAAACACCACCAACAAACCAGCCGCTAGATGACAAAATAACTCCTTAGGTCTGCGAGGGTCGAAGAGTGAACAGCCAGAACTTTCCCGGAGCTCCTGTTCTGCGAACCCTCTATCTCAACCCCCATGCTGGACTGGCGGAGAGAGCGCTAGCAAGTGTCCTAGAAGAGACCCTGAGAAAAGCGTTGAGGGGAGAGAAGGCAGCGCTGAGCATGAAAATTCCGAAAATCAAGCCAGATAGCCGGCAGAATTAAGAAACTGCGAGGATAAGATACTGAGAGCGGGGCGTGCAGAACGCAGCTAGGAAGTCCCCACGGGGTGCTTTCCAGATACCTGGCTCAAGCCGGACAGGGAGTGCCCAGCGCAAAAATCGCGATGCGCCACCGGGCGGAAATCGCGCCGTTCAGACGGACAAAAATCGCGCTGTTTCGCCGGGTAAGTTCAAACAGTCCTAGTGGGGAGCTTGCTGAACAGACAGGGGAAGTCGCCCACAGGTTGCTGACCAGGGACTGCGTTCAAGCCTGATGGGAAAGCTCATACCCTGTGTTTGGGACTTGGTTGCGTAACCAGCAGCTCACATGCGCCAGTGGCCTGAGGAATCCGTGCACCCCGAGAGCTGCAGCTGCAGGGGAGGAAGCCAGGAAAAGAGCAGGGATTGGAGGGCTACCGGCGGGTGCGCATTGGAGCTGGGGCGCCGCCCTCCAGCACGGAACTGCATGCGCCACGGCCCCCACCCGACGGACAGGGAACAGCCCGCCCTACCGGGCCAGCACCTGAATTTGCAGCAAAACCTTTGTTTTGCTGAAAACAAAAACAGAAACCATAGCAACCGGTGCTTTAAGGGAAAGACTACATCATCAAGACAACACCATCGAGAGCAGACTGGTTTCCACCAGGCAGATGAGAGGATAAAAACCAGGGACAGTATTTAGCTTTTTTTCTTTGTTTATTTATTGTGGACTGTTTTGCTTATTCGATTGATTGGTCTGGTTTGGGTTTTGTTTTGTTTTGTTTTGTCTCTTGTTAATTTTTTCTCCCTTTTTAATTTTAATTTTTTTAATTTTAATTTTTGGAAACTTTAAATTTTCTTTCCTATTTGCCACTGTTTCCTCCATGTTCTAAATGTAAACTCTTTTCCTATCTACCACTATCCTCTATATAAATATTGCCCTATTTTTCCGTAAAATCCACTATTTGCTACCTAGCCCTATCTCAACCCCATGCTGGACTGGCGGAGAGCGCTAGCAAGTGTCCTAGAAGAGACCCTGAGAAGCGTTGAGGGAGAGGAGGCAGCGCTGAGCATGAAAATTCCGAAAATCAAGCCAGATAGCCGGCAGAATTAAGAAACTGCGAGGATAAGATACTGAGAGCGGGGCGTGCAGAACGCAGCTAGGAAGTCCCCACGGGGTGCTTTCCAGATACCTGGCTCAAGCCGGACAGGGAGTGCCCAGCGCAAAAATCGCGATGCGCCACCGGGCGGAAATCGCGCCGTTCAGACGGACAAAAATCGCGCTGTTTCGCCGGGTAAGTTCAAACAGTCCTAGTGGGGAGCTTGCTGAACAGACAGGGGAAGTCGCCCACAGGTTGCTGACCAGGGACTGCGTTCAAGCCTGATGGGAAAGCTCATACCCTGTGTTTGGGACTTGGTTGCGTAACCAGCAGCTCACATGCGCCAGTGGCCTGAGGAATCCGTGCACCCCGAGAGCTGCAGCTGCAGGGGAGGAAGCCAGGAAAAGAGCAGGGATTGGAGGGCTACCGGCGGGTGCGCATTGGAGCTGGGGCGCCGCCCTCCAGCACGGAACTGCATGCGCCACGGCCCCCACCCGACGGACAGGGAACAGCCCGCCCTACCGGGCCAGCACCTGAATTTGCAGCAAAACCTTTGTTTTGCTGAAAACAAAAACAGAAACCATAGCAACCGGTGCTTTAAGGGAAAGACTACATCATCAAGACAACACCATCGAGAGCAGACTGGTTTCCACCAGGCAGATGAGAGGATAAAAACCAGGGACAGTATTTAGCTTTTTTTCTTTGTTTATTTATTGTGGACTGTTTTGCTTATTCGATTGATTGGTCTGGTTTGGGTTTTGTTTTGTTTTGTTTTGTCTCTTGTTAATTTTTTCTCCCTTTTTAATTTTAATTTTTTTAATTTTAATTTTTGGAAACTTTAAATTTTCTTTCCTATTTGCCACTGTTTCCTCCATGTTCTAAATGTAAACTCTTTTCCTATCTACCACTATCCTCTATATAAATATTGCATATCTTCCGTCTCCACTATTCTCTTCCAGCTGCACTAAACAATACAACACACTATCTTTGCTACCTAGCCCTATAAAATCCTTCCAAGACGAATCTATTCCTTCTCATTACCCATACACTCTCCTCCTCATCACGTCCAACACATGTCTTAGTTAAAAATTGCTTTCAATGAAATGGTCCAAGCCAGGACCTTGCCCTGGATCTATTTTTCCAGGCACTATTTTAATTAATTCAGAGCTTAACGGGCAGTTGCCATCTTTGATTGTGTCGTTTGCCAGAAAAATTTCCTATGCTTTATCTCTGTAAGACTGGTTAGATGTGGTTATTGCTGTGCATGTATGTATATCTTACAACTATGTTAGAAAACATCTGCAAGCTTTTATGACTGTCACCCATCAGGGATGCACCTCTTGTTCCTCAGATGCTAGTATGTGAACTAGTATCATGGAACACCATAGGAAACCAGACATAGAGCCTACACCCCCTGATCAGTCATCAAACCACGGATCCTCGGAGTGGAAGCCCTGATTCCAAGACCCCACACTATCAAAGAACATACAACACTAGAGATTATTCACCTGTAAACAAGACCTAACACAACCCAAGTCACAAACCACTGAACCCTTCTACAAGGACCAAAACCCAAAGGAAGGGAGAATTCAACCAAGAAGCCTGGTGAGGAAAAGAACTCCACACACACAGACAAACACAAAGAAACAAAAATTAACCTAATAATGAAACGTCAGAGAAACACTGCACAAATGAAGGACCAAGCTAGAGAAATACCGCTTCAAATTACAGAGGAGGAGATAGACAAACTATCTGAAAGAGAATTCAGAAAAGCTATACTAATGAGGATGCAAAACACCGAAAACAGAATATTAGAGGAAATTAGTGCACTGAGAAGACATATGCAAGACATGAAAAATAAGCAAATAGAGACCACCAACTCAGTTGCTGAACTCAAAGATACTATAGAAGGTCTCAACAGTAGGGTATCAGAGGCAGAAGAACGGGTAAGTGAGCTGGAAGACAGAATGGTGGAAATAAGTGCTGAAGAACAGAACAAAGCTGAAAGAATTAAAAGAACTGAGGATAGCATCAGAGACTTATGTGACAATATCAAACGCACCAACATTAGAATTATAGGAGTTCCAGAAGAAGAAGAGGGGAAGAAAGGCTATGAAAAAATTCTTGAAGAGGTTATAGTAGAAAACTTCCCCAGCATGGGAAAGGAAATAGTCAACCAAGTCCAAGAAGCACAAAGAGTTCCATACAGGATAAACCCCAGAAGAAACACACCACGGCACATTCTAATCAAACTAACGCAGACTAAATATAAAGACAGATTACTAAAAGCAGCTAGGAGCAAACAACAAATAACATATAAAGGAAACCCCATACGTCTAACTGCTGATCTTTCAATAGAAACCCTGTAGGCCAAAAGAGCATGGCAAGACACATTTAAATGGCTAAAAGAGAACAACCTCCAACCAAGAATTCTCTACCCAGCAAGAATCTCATTCAGAATTGATGGTGAAGTCAAAAACTTCACAGACAAGCAAAAACTAAAAGAATTCTGTACCACAAAACCAGCCCTACAAGAAGTGTTAAAAGGCTTGATATAGCCAATAAATACAAGAGTAGGAGAAGTCCTACAAAACAAATCCCAAATTTCTAAGAAGATGGAAAATAGGAACGTTCATATCAATAATTACTTTGAATGTAAACGGACTAAATGCTTCAACCAAACGACACAGGCTGGCTGAATGGATCCAGAAGCAAGATACCAAAACCCTGATACCAAAACCAGGCAAAGACAACACAAAAAAAGAAAATTCTAGGCCAATTTCACTGATGAACTTAGATGCCAAGATCCTCAACAAAATCCTAGCAAACAGAATTCAACAATACATCAAAAAACTCATACATCATGATCAAGTCGGGTTCATCCCAGGCACAGAGGAGGAGATCAAATATCGAAAGAGAATTCAGAAAAACGATACTAATGAGGATGCAAAACACCGAAAACAGAATATTAGAGGAAATTAGTGCACTGAGAAAAGACATGCAGGAAATGAAAAATAAGCAAATAGAGACCACCAACTCAGTTGCTGAACTCAAAGATACTATAGAAGGTCTCAACAGTAGGGTATCAGAGGCAGAAGAACGGGTAAGTGAGCTGGAAGACAGAATGGTGGAAATAAGTGCTGAAGAACAGAACAAAGCTGAAAGAATTAAAAGAACTGAGGATAGCATCAGAGACTTATGTGACAATATCAAACGCACCAACATTAGAATTATAGGAGTTCCAGAAGAAGAAGAGGGGAAGAAAGGCTATGAAAAAATTCTTGAAGAGGTTATAGTAGAAAACTTCCCCAGCATGGGAAAGGAAATAGTCAACCAAGTCCAAGAAGCACAAAGAGTTCCATACAGGATAAACCCCAGAAGAAACACACCACGGCACATTCTAATCAAACTAACGCAGACTAAATATAAAGACAGATTACTAAAAGCAGCTAGGAGCAAACAACAAATAACATATAAAGGAAACCCCATACGTCTAACTGCTGATCTTTCAATAGAAACCCTGTAGGCCAAAAGAGCATGGCAAGACACATTTAAATGGCTAAAAGAGAACAACCTCCAACCAAGAATTCTCTACCCAGCAAGAATCTCATTCAGAATTGATGGTGAAGTCAAAAACTTCACAGACAAGCAAAAACTAAAAGAATTCTGTACCACAAAACCAGCCCTACAAGAAGTGTTAAAAGGCTTGATATAGCCAATAAATACAAGAGTAGGAGAAGTCCTACAAAACAAATCCCAAATTTCTAAGAAGATGGAAAATAGGAACGTTCATATCAATAATTACTTTGAATGTAAACGGACTAAATGCTTCAACCAAACGACACAGGCTGGCTGAATGGATCCAGAAGCAAGATACCAAAACCCTGATACCAAAACCAGGCAAAGACAACACAAAAAAAGAAAATTCTAGGCCAATTTCACTGATGAACTTAGATGCCAAGATCCTCAACAAAATCCTAGCAAACAGAATTCAACAATACATCAAAAAACTCATACATCATGATCAAGTTGGGTTCATCCCAGGCATGCAAGGATTCTTCAAAACCTGCAAATCAATCAATGTGATACACCATATCAACAAATTGAGAGATAAAAATCACATGACCATCTCAATAGATGCAGAAAAAACCTTCCACAAAGTACAACATCCATTTATGATAAAAACTCCTCAGAAAATGGGCATAGAAGGAACCTCTCTCAACATAATAAAAGCCATATATGAGAAGCCCACAACGAACATTATCTTCAGCGGTGAAAAACTGAAAGCATTTCCTCTAAGATCAGGAACAAGACAGGGGTGCCCACTTTCACCACTACTATTCAACATAGTCCTGGAAGTTCTAAGAGAAAGAAATAAAAGGAATCCAGATTGGAAAGGAAGAAGTCAAGCTCTCTCTTTTTGCAGATGACATGAGATAATACATAGAAAACCCCAAAGACACTATTAAAAAGCTACTAGAGCTAATCAACGAATTCAGCAAAGTCGCAGGACACAAAGTCAACACACAGAAATCACTGGCATTCCTATACACAAACAATGAAAAATCAGAAAACGAACTCAAAGAGGCAATCCCCTTCACCACTGCAACCAAAAGAATCAAATATCTAGGAATAAACCTACCAAAGGAAACAAAAGAATTGTACACAGAAAATTTCAAGACACTCATGAGAGACATTAAAGAAGACTTAAACAGATGGAGAGATATTCCATGTTCCTGGGTCAGAAGAATCAATATTGTGAAAATAACCATACTACCAAATATCATCTACAGATTCAATGCAATCCCTATCCAACTACCACTGACATTTTTCACAGAACTAGACCAAAGAATCACACAGTTTATATGGAAACACAAAAGACCTCGAATAGCCAAAGCAATCCTGAGGAAGAAGAATGGAGCTGGATGAATCAGCCTCCCTAACTTCAGACTCTACCACAAAGCAACAGTCATCAAGACAGTATGGTACTGGCACAAAAACAGAACTATAGACCAATGGAACAAGATCGAGAACCTAGAGATAAACCCACGCACCTACGGGTACCTTATTTTTGACAAAGGAGGTGAACATATAAAATGGGACAAAGACAGCCTCTTCAACAAATGGTGCTGGGAAAATTGGACAGCTACATGCAAAAAAATGAAGTTGGAACATTCCCTGACACCACGCACAAAGATCAACTCAAAATGGATTAAAGACCTAAATTGAAGACCAGAAACCATCAAACTCTTAGAGGAGAGTATAGGCCAAACAATCAAGGACATCAATCAAAGCAAGATCTTCTCTGACCCACCTACTAGAATAGCGGAACTAAAAAGACAAATGAACATGTGGGACCTAATGAAACTTAAAAGCTTTTGTACAGCAAAAGAAATTACAAAAAAGCTGAACAGACAGCCCACAGAGTGGGAGAAAATCATAGCAAATGAAATAACAGACAAAGAATTCATCTCCAAAATCTACAAGCAACTCAGACAACTCAGCACCAGAAAAATGAACAACCCAATCAAAAAATGGGGAAAAGATCTAAAGAGACACCTCTCCAAAGAGGACATACAGATGGCCCAAAAGCACATGAAATGATGCTCAACCTTACTTATTATTAGAGAAATGCAAATTAAAACTACAATGAGATATCACCTCACACCTGACAGAATGGCCATCATCAACAAATCGACAGACAATAAATACTGGAGAGGGCAGGGAGAAAAGGGAACACTCTTGCATTGCTGGTGGGAATGTCAATTGATACAGCCACTATGGAAGACAGTACAGAGATTTCTTAAAAAACTAAAAATAGAAGCACCCTATGACCCAGCAATCCCACTATTAGGCTTATACCCTGATGAATTCAAAACTGAAAGAAGCACCTGTACCCCAATGTTCATTGCAGCTCTCTATACAATATCCAGAAAATGGAAGCAACCTAGATGTCCAATGATGAATGAATGGATAAAGAAGCTCTGGTACAATATATACAATGGAATACTACCCAACTGTTAAAAGAAATGCAGAAGACTGAGGTGGCTGGCTCTAGAACGTACAAAAACAGAACTATAGACCAATGGAACAAGATCGAGAACCTAGAGATAAACCCACGCACCTACGGGTACCTTATTTTTGACAAAGGAGGTGAACATATAAAATGGGACAAAGACAGCCTCTTCAACAAATGGTGCTGGGAAAATTGGACAGCTACATGCAAAAAAATGAAGTTGGAACATTCCCTGACACCACGCACAAAGATCAACTCAAAATGGATTAAAGACCTAAATTGAAGACCAGAAACCATCAAACTCTTAGAGGAGAGTATAGGCCAAACAATCAAGGACATCAATCAAAGCAAGATCCTCTCTGACCCACCTACTAGAATAGCGGAACTAAAAAGACAAATGAACATGTGGGACCTAATGAAACTTAAAAGCTTTTGTACAGCAAAAGAAATTACAAAAAAGCTGAACAGACAGCCCACAGAGTGGGAGAAAATCATAGCAAATGAAATAACAGACAAAGAATTCATCTCCAAAATCTACAAGCAACTCAGACAACTCAGCACCAGAAAAATGAACAACCCAATCAAAAAATGGGGAAAAGATCTAAAGAGACACCTCTCCAAAGAGGACATACAGATGGCCCAAAAGCACATGAAATGATGCTCAACCTTACTTATTATTAGAGAAATGCAAATTAAAACTACAATGAGATATCACCTCACACCTGACAGAATGGCCATCATCAACAAATCGACAGACAATAAATACTGGAGAGGGCAGGGAGAAAAGGGAACACTCTTGCATTGCTGGTGGGAATGTCAATTGATACAGCCACTATGGAAGACAGTACAGAGATTTCTTAAAAAACTAAAAATAGAAGCACCCTATGACCCAGCAATCCCACTATTAGGCTTATACCCTGATGAATTCAAAACTGAAAGAAGCACCTGTACCCCAATGTTCATTGCAGCTCTCTATACAATATCCAGAAAATGGAAGCAACCTAGATGTCCAATGATGAATGAATGGATAAAGAAGCTCTGGTACAATATATACAATGGAATACTACCCAACTGTTAAAAGAAATGCAGAAGACTGAGGTGGCTGGATCTAGAACGTATCATAAAAAGTGAAGTAAGTCAAAAAAAGAAAGACAAGTACAGTATACTAACATATATATATATAGAATCTAGTAGGATGGTCACGATAACACATGCAGTGAACTCATGGAAAAACAGACAGAGAATAGACATATGGACATTGTGGGGAAGGAACAGTGGGTGAGAGGCATGGAGGGAGTAACATGGAAACCTATACTGTCATGTGTGAAAAACATAGATATTGTCATTTTGCTAAGGGAATAGGAGTGCTTACAATAGCTTGGTGCGACAGTCTGGAGGGGTGGGATGGGGGGACCTGGGATGGGGGAGGGGACCAGGGACATGCATATCACTGATCTGGGAACATGCATGTCTATGGACAACAAAACTCTGTAAAACCTTTAAAATAAAGAATTTTAAAAAATAAAATAAAATAAAAACCCCAGAGTCATCCTTACTATTTTGTGTACTATATGTAGTCCTGCTTTTTAGAATGTTTGCTGACCTAATGACTAATTAATATCAAAGAATCTAACTACTTCATAAAGGTCAACCAGTTAACACCAAACTTCAAAGAAGTTGGGTCCCCTTGAGGCACAAGGACAGAAAAAGGGAGTGTGCTTATTGATAAAGACTTTTAGCAATGTGGCTGGCTCTCTCAACATTGCCAATGGTAGGATCTATACTAATGCTTTTTCAACATCTTGACTATGAATTGGAGTCCTTAAGCAACTTGTTACTACTGTTAATTCTGATTCCAGGGTCCCACCCCCAGGTTTTTTTCTGACCAGTAGATCTAAGGTGGGTTCTAGGCATCTTTAGCCTTTAGAAAATCCCTAAGGGTTTCTGATGCATACTGTTCAAGAAATACTGTTTTGAACATACAGGTGGCTGGACCCAGTCTGAAAACACCAAGAAAGAGAGAGGGAAGAAAAAAATCACGTTTGCTTTTTGCCTCCAAAAACTCCTGCTCCTGAAAAGAATATGACATGGTTTTCACTGGTTTTTTTTGCATATTTTATCTATTCTTCTAAACACTTTTACCTTTATAAAGGATTTAGAGAACATGATTCTAACTGATTGCAACTCTTTAGCCTCTGTCAGGTCTACTTATAAAGCAGTGCCTGAGATTTGGGAGGAATGTGCTCCAGTAGGTTTAGCAAGCTGAGTTTGACTTTTCTGCCCCATGGAGGAATGCAGTAGAAGTTCTCTTCATAACCTAATTGAACTGCAGGTCAATCTCCTTAATAAACCTGTTCTAAGGACATTGTGGGGAAGGAACAGTGGGTGAGAGGCATGGAGGGAGTAACATGGAAACCTATACTGTCATGTGTGAAAAACATAGATATTGTCATTTTGCTAAGGGAATAGGAGTGCTTACAATAGCTTGGTGCGACAGTCTGGAGGGGTGGGATGGGGGGACCTGGGATGGGGGAGGGGACCAGGGACATGCATATCACTGATCTGGGAACATGCATGTCTATGGACAACAAAACTCTGTAAAACCTTTAAAATAAAGAATTTTAAAAAATAAAATAAAATAAAAACCCCAGAGTCATCCTTACTATTTTGTGTACTATATGTAGTCCTGCTTTTTAGAATGTTTGCTGACCTAATGACTAATTAATATCAAAGAATCTAACTACTTCATAAAGGTCAACCAGTTAACACCAAACTTCAAAGAAGTTGGGTCCCCTTGAGGCACAAGGACAGAAAAAGGGAGTGTGCTTATTGATAAAGACTTTTAGCAATGTGGCTGGCTCTCTCAACATTGCCAATGGTAGGATCTATACTAATGCTTTTTCAACATCTTGACTATGAATTGGAGTCCTTAAGCAACTTGTTACTACTGTTAATTCTGATTCCAGGGTCCCACCCCCAGGTTTTTTTCTGACCAGTAGATCTAAGGTGGGTTCTAGGCATCTTTAGCCTTTAGAAAATCCCTAAGGGTTTCTGATGCATACTGTTCAAGAAATACTGTTTTGAACATACAGGTGGCTGGACCCAGTCTGAAAACACCAAGAAAGAGAGAGGGAAGAAAAAAAAAATCACGTTTGCTTTTTGCCTCCAAAAACTCCTGCTCCTGAAAAGAATATGACATGGTTTTCACTGTTTTTTTTTGCATATTTTATCTATTCTTCTAAACACTTTTACCTTTATAAAGGATTTAGAGAACATGATTCTAACTGATTGCAACTCTTTAGCCTCTGTCAGGTCTACTTATAAAGCAGTGCCTGAGATTTGGGAGGAATGTGCTCCAGTAGGTTTAGCAAGCTGAGTTTGACTTTTCTGCCCCATGGAGGAATGCAGTAGAAGTTCTCTTCATAACCTAATTGAACTGCAGGTCAATCTCCTTAATAAACTGTCCTTGTTCAAGGTAACTACCAGGTGCCTTTCAGCCTCAAATCTATAGAAAGTTCTTGCTGCAAGCACTCTTTCCTCAAATACCTTCATCCTCCCCAGCAAATTCCTTTTGTCTCTTCTCTCCCACTCCATGCATGGGTATTAGATGTGTGAAACTCCTGACAATCTGATGGCTGGAAACCAGGCATGTTAAATAGAAGGATCCTTTCTCTTTTACTTTTACTTTGAGCAGTGTTCAAAGTGCCACTAAGGGGATTGGTCACTGATGCCACTGTGAGATATGATATCCAAAGGGAGAAAGAGTTGATAGATTTCATCAGCCACTCCTCCTGAGGTGTGGACTGCCACCATTCTCTGGTTCTAAACCTCAGAAAGACATGCCAAAGGATGCTGACAAGGCCCTTTGAAGATGTTTTCATTGGAGTGGAGCGGCTGCAGTGGTATCTAATTGTGGCACTTCTGTGTACATGTTAAGTTATAAATATGCAAATTGAATCACTAGGTGCTACCCACCCAACCATTCACAATAGACTGATTATCAACTGACAGCTTTAAGCTGCTACACCCCTGGCTGTGCTAGCTTCAGCAGAGATTTTTGCTTGAAGTCCTGTCATCCATCACTGATGCGATGAGGACAGGAACTCTCAGGATTCCTCTTACAAACCTAAAGGAAGTATTCTGTAAAGCTTCAGCAGCCTCTCCAAGGCAGGGAGAGTAGATGAGAAGGACAAACAGGCAGTCATAATAGCAGAGGCTGAGGAATGTACAAGACTGGGACAGCCTGACCAAGGGGGACCTGGCTGTAGGATTTTGAGAACACCTTCACCTATAGAGGCAGTGTAAGTAAAACTTGGTCCTTAGATTAGGCCAGCTTTCTAAGAATCATTCCTAGATAGGAATTAAAATAAAAAAAGGCTTTTAGGAAGATGATAGATGCTGAAGATAAAGACATGAAATTGGAACTTAAGAAAGAAGGTAAAAGATACTATGAAAGCACTTCATAGGAATGCTGTGAAAACACTGAGACAAAAGCTTGGTAAAATGATTCCTAGCTCCCTTCCTAAAGATTTTGTTTCAAATATTCAGAATAGAGTTCAGAATTTGATAGGTTTTTCAACCAATATTGATGAATTGCAGCCACTGTTAACTACAGTATATAAACCAAAGCTATAACAAATGTCTTCAAGAACCCACATCAAAACTTGAAATATAAAGGCTTCAAATATGTCTAAAAATGGAGATTTTCCCACAGGAAAGTATAGTCTATATCTCCTCCCTTTGAACCTGGGCTCTCTTAGGAATCAGTGGACCAATACAGCACAGAGAAAGATGATTTCTCTAAAGATAACTTCACTAAATGATTTTCAAGTGTAGGTCATAAAAGATAATGCAGCGTCTGCCTGATTCTCTTAAGACACTTGATTTCAGAGCCTTGTCCCATCAGGCGAGAAGACTCGGGCTGTTACACTCCATAGAAGTCATCCTTGTAGGCATTTTGGCTGACTGCCCCAGTTGAGGAGCCAGCCAATAGTCAGCATCATTGGCTATATATATAAGTATAGATGCCTCCAGATAGTGAATCATTCCAAGCCACTGAGTGACCCGTAGCATTGGGTCTTCCCAGTTGAAATCCCACAGGCCACAAAGCACAAAAACACTGTCCTTCCTAGGACAGTAAGTGCCCTACCCAAATTCCTGACCCACAAAGTCTTGAGTAGGACATGCATCATGACCAAAAATTGTGCAAGGCATTGTAAGTGGAGCAAGAATTAGTCCGCCTTGGCTTTGTCATTCAAGTATCTTTGTTATTCAATAAAAACTTGTGTGCCTTTGCAGGCATGCAAGGATTCTTCAATATCCACAAAGTAACCAATGTGATACACCACTTCAACAAATTGAAAGACAAAAATCACATGATCATCTCAATAGATGCAGACAAAGCCTTTGACAAAATCCAGCACCCATTCATGATAAAAACCCTTCAAATAATGGGCACAGAAGGAACCTATCTCAGCATAGTGAAAGCCATATATGAGAAGCCCATGGCAAACATTATTCTCAATGGTGAAAAAGTGAAAGCATTTCCTCTAAGATTGGGAAAAAACAAGAGTGTCCACTTTCACCACTATTATTCAACATAGTCCTGGAAGTTCTAGCTACAGCAATAAGAGAAGAAAAAGAAATAAAAGCTATCGAGATTGGGAAAGAAGAAGCAAAACTCTATTTGCAGATGACATGATACTATACGTTGAAAAACTCAAAGACACTATTAAAAAATACTAGAGCTAATCAACGAATTCAGCAAAGTCATAGGACACAAGACCAATATATAGAAATCACTGAAATTCCTATACACAAACAATGAAAAATCAGAAGGAGAAATCAAGGAGGCAATCACATTCACCATTGCAACCAAAAGAATAAAACATCTAGGAATAAACCTACCTAGAGAGACAAAAGAACTCTACTCAGAAAATTATAAGACACTAATGAAACAATCAAAGATGCCATAAACTGATGGAGAGATATTCCATGTTCCTGGGTCAGAAGAATCAATATCATGAAAATGACTATGGTATCAAATACCATCTACAGATTCAATGAGATCCCTATCAAATTACCAACAACATTCTTCCCAGAACTAGATCAAAAAATAGCACAGTTCATATGGAAACACAAAAGACCCCGGATAGCCAAAGCAATACTGAGAAAGAAGAGTGGAGCTGGAGGGATCAGTCTCCCTAACTTCTGAGTATAGGACAAAGCAATAGTCATCAAGACAGTATGGGACTGGCACAAAAATAGAAACATCGACTAATGGAACAAGATAGAGAATCCATAGATAAACCCACACAACTTTAGGTATGTTATTTTTGACAAAGGAGGAGAAAATATACAATGGAACAAAGACAGCCTCTTCAATGGTGTTGGGAAAACTGGACAGCTACATGCAAAAAAAAAAAAAAATGAAGTTGGAACATTCCTTGACACCATACACAAAGATCAACTCAAAAGAGATTAAAGATCTAGATGCAAGAACAGAAACCATAAAACTCTTAAGGAGAATAGGCAAAACACTCAAGGACATAAATCAAAGCACCCATTCATGAAAAACCTATCCCTCAGCATAATGAAAGCCATCTAAGAGAAGCCCATGGCAAACATTATTCTCAATGGTGAAAAAGTGAAAGCATTTCCTCTAAGATTGGGAAAAAACAAGAGTGTCCACTTTCACCACTATTATTCAACATAGTCCTGGAAGTTCTAGCTACAGCAATAAGAGAAGAAAAAGAAATAAAAGCTATCGAGATTGGGAAAGAAGAAGCAAAACTCTATTTGCAGATGACATGATACTATACGTTGAAAAACTCAAAGACACTATTAAAAAATACTAGAGCTAATCAACGAATTCAGCAAAGTCATAGGACACAAGACCAATATATAGAAATCACTGAAATTCCTATACACAAACAATGAAAAATCAGAAGGAGAAATCAAGGAGGCAATCACATTCACCATTGCAACCAAAAGAATAAAACATCTAGGAATAAACCTACCTAGAGAGACAAAAGAACTCTACTCAGAAAATTATAAGACACTAATGAAACAATCAAAGATGCCATAAACTGATGGAGAGATATTCCATGTTCCTGGGTCAGAAGAATCAATATCATGAAAATGACTATGGTATCAAATACCATCTACAGATTCAATGAGATCCCTATCAAATTACCAACAACATTCTTCCCAGAACTAGATCAAAAAATAGCACAGTTCATATGGAAACACAAAAGACCCCGGATAGCCAAAGCAATACTGAGAAAGAAGAGTGGAGCTGGAGGGATCAGTCTCCCTAACTTCTGAGTATAGGACAAAGCAATAGTCATCAAGACAGTATGGGACTGGCACAAAAATAGAAACATCGACTAATGGAACAAGATAGAGAATCCATAGATAAACCCACACAACTTTAGGTATGTTATTTTTGACAAAGGAGGAGAAAATATACAATGGAACAAAGACAGCCTCTTCAATGGTGTTGGGAAAACTGGACAGCTACATGCAAAAAAAAAAAAAAAATGAAGTTGGAACATTCCTTGACACCATACACAAAGATCAACTCAAAAGAGATTAAAGATCTAGATGCAAGAACAGAAACCATAAAACTCTTAAGGAGAATAGGCAAAACACTCAAGGACATAAATCAAAGCAAGATCTTCCATGACCCACCTACTAGAACAGCGGAACTAAAAACAAAAATTAACATGTGGAACCTAAGGAAACTTAAAAGCTTTTGTGCAGCAAAAGAAACTACAAACAAGGTGAACAGACAACCCACAGAATGGGAGAAAATAATAGCAAGTGAAACAACCAACAAAATATACAAACAACTCAAACAATTCAACACTGAAAAAACAAACAACCCAATCAAAAAATGGGGAAAAGACCTAAAGAGATATTTCTCCAAAGAAGACATACAGATGGGCAAAAAGCACATGAAACGATGCTCAACATCACTCATTATCAGAGAAATGCAAATCAAAACTACAATAAGATATCACCTCACACCAATCAGAATGGCCATCATCAACAAAACTATAGACAATAAATGTTGGAGAGGGTGTGGAGAAAATGGAACACTCTTGCATTGCTGGTGGGAATGTAAATTGATACAGCCACTATGGAAGACAGTATGGAGATTTCTTAAAAAACTAAAAATAGAAGCACCATAAGACCCAGCAATCCCACTATTAGGACTATACCCAGATTAAATCAAAACTGAAAGAAGCACCTGTACCCCAATGTTCATTGCAGCTCTCTATACAATAGCCAGAACATGGAAGCAACCTAGATGTCCAATGATGAATGAATGGATAAAGAAGCTCTGGTACATATGTACAATGGAATACTTCTCAGCTGTAAAAAGAAATGCAGAAGACTCAGTCCTAATGAGGTGGCTGGAGCTAGAGCCTATCATAAAAAGTGAAGTAAGTCAAAAAGAGAAAGACCAGTACAGTATACTAACACACATATATGGAATCTATTAAGATGGTACTGAGAAATAACATGTAGAGCAGCAATGGAGAAACATACATAGAGGACAGACCTATGGATATTGGGGAGAGGGAAGATCAGTCAAGAGGCATGGAAAAAGCAACATGAAAACCTACACTATCATATGTTAAAGAGATTACCATTGTGATTAAGCTGTTAGACTAAGGGAACTTACATAAGGGCATCATGGGAAAATGGAGGAGGGCTTGGGTGGGGAGAGGTTGGGGATATACCTATGACTATTTTGGGATTATGTATAGTTGTAAACAACAAAACCGTAAAAGACATATAACAATGATTTTGCTGTACACCTGAAACTAAAGCAACATAAAACAACCCAACCCCAATAAAATAAATAAATAAACTTGTGTGACTTTGTGTGACTTTGGATAATGTCCTCATGCTCTCAGAAGGAGAGAATTACAATATGTAAATTGGAAAAAAAAGTATATCTCAGGATTATGGTAAAGATTAAAAGAGGCAATGTATAGGAATGGATTTGTAATGGTAAATATTGCTATGATCCTTGTTACTCTTATAACTAAATATCAAAGATACCTGAATATCTCAGTGGTATCAAAGCCCTTACCATTAATTATTGAGGGAAATCAGCAGAATTCATCCAAGTCATGGCAAAAGGTAGAAAAGATGATTCTAGAATCTGTCCTTATACAGTCAAGACCCTGTGTTGAAATGTTTTATTCCAGATCACTGAACCCAAGATTTTCCAACATGAGGACCTTTTTGAAAATATAAAAACAATCATTGGATGCTCATGATAGTAATATTTGTGCTATGAAAAAAAATGCATATTCTGTTCCTAACCATAACTTCAATACAAATATTTAAAGTAGCAGTGTATATCTATCTCACAACCTACAGATGATAGTCTGCAAATACTGATCACAGGCTCTATCAGAATAACTGTTTTTACTGTTTAGAAAACATCAGAATCTAGGGACCTGTCTTTGGCTCTTTAAACTTGATAGGAGGGAACTATTTCTGATAAGCTCTATACATATTATCAGTCCTCACATACGAAAAGAAGCTGATGTGATTACTTGTGCGCCATATAGAGGAAAGGGACGCTAAATTATCCTTTTGGGGATCCAAATGGCCTCCCAATTATGCATAGGTAAAATGTAGTCACCACAAAAAATACATATGAGCAAACTCTCAAGAATCTCCATTAAGAAAAATACTCACAATTAATTCAAATAATTCAACACGGAAAGGAGTAGAAAGAATATTCTTGTTACATATGAAAATAATGCCAAATAGTATTTTTCTGGTTAGGGTATTCTTAGCTCGGGTTCTAATAAATCTTTTTAAAAATGACCTCAAAGAGTTATTTTCATTATGTTAATGATCTCTTGGGTAAGGAAAGAGTAGAAATAGCTCATTAATGGAACTTGCAGGTGATAAGTTAAGATGTATGGCAGGCACCACTGAAGTTCCTAAGATGATAAATAAATGGATCCAGAGAGGGTAGGGATATGACTCAAAAATAACAAAATGAGATTCAGCTGAGAAAAATGAAAACCAATACATCTTGAGCAAAATAATTCAATGGACAGGATAAACCTGGAGAGAAGTAACACTGATGGAGACCTGGACCTAATAACAGAGGACAAATTAGATATCCGTTTGCAATGTGATATGGCTGCCAAAGGGGCTGATGCTATTCTGAGCTGAATACAGTGATCCATTATGCTGGGGCAGAAGAAAATGTAGAGGAATGACTCCCACCTTTGTTGATCTGGTTAGGCAAGACCACAGCCTTGGGCCTCTGGACATTTGAAATGCACTGAGAAATTGGACTGAGTACAGAGGATAGGACAAGATGATTAAAGAAATGGAATGATGTATTCATGGGAAAAGATGAAAAGAACTACATATGCATTGTCTGGATGAGTAATAACAAACAGGATAGTGTCAAGTCAGCTTTTGAAAGGCATAATTTTCCTCAGGTGAGAGAGCTATATAAATGTAAAATAAGATCAAGGGTATTAAAACACCATGAAAAAAAATTGTCTAAGGGGGATGGCATAATCTTCGCATATGGTAGTGGTTGAGATCACATCCTGGTGTCAGCGACACTGACAAGAACTGTCTCAGTTGCCATGTTGCTGTTGGGAACCACCAGACAGTCCTCTTCTCAATGTCATGGTAGAGAAACTTGAGTAGCTGGGAGTTGTCACGGAGAACAATTAAATATTGTGTACTGTGGTTTTAGTGCCTTTCTTAACACTGGCTCTTCAGTCAAAATTTAATTTCCTCATCCTTGCTTCCAGAATCAAGCAAGTCTTGTTTTAATTACCTATCTTTAGGAACTTTCTCCTTCTAAGTGAAACAACAGAGGAAAGAAAATGGAGGATCTGAACCAATTTATACTAAGGTACTAATCTATGAGATAGTGGTTTTAATATATTTCTTAAATGTATACATAAGGGACAATATCCTCTTCCTTACAAAAAGGTTTGGGCCCAGTGGATGAAGACTATATCTTGATGTGGGCCATCTCTGTGTCCTCCAAATCACATTCTCTAAGTGTTCAAGTGGCAAATACTCACTTTGCAAGGGTCCTCTGCACCATTTCAAGCGGCTGGAATAGCTGCAGCATAATTTTACAGATTGAATGGGTTCAATTTAATAGATGTTTTGGTTCTGCATTAAAACCCTAGACATCAAAAGCATGTGACATGGTTTATGATATAGGAAGCTGCGTGGGGGAAATTTTCATGCAGCTACAACAAGCCAGGACATGCTCTATTGAAAGTATGGATGCAAGAGAAATATAACTTAGCTCCCTTCCAGCTCTAACATTCTATGACTCTATAATTCAGTGACTGGAGGATCATTTTCATGATTCAAGAGTCAATATTGACGAATTCCTTCCAAAGTGAAAATGTGAGAAAGAGTGAAGGAGAGATGAAAAGTTGTTCCATTATGTAAGTATTTACAATACCAGGGAGATACAATTTGGGAATAGAATGACTGATGAAGTACGTAGGATTAGCAAACAAAAAGGGGGCATATCTGAAGGAAAAAGGAAAAGAACTGCAGTGACCATCCATCACTGATCTCTGGAGTGGAAGAGAAGAAAACGTGAAATCCCTGCACCCACTTGTGATGTATTTGCAAAGACAGAATATCTTGCTCAGGGGAAACTTTAAAGAGTCAGACATCTGCTATAGAGCAAACACAGTAAAACATGGGTCACTAAAGAGCCCCTAAGTTACAGATAGGACAGGTTTGTGACCCTGAAAGCAGGCAATGCAGGCAGAGCAAAAACCTACCCAAGGTCTGCCACTGACCTACCTGAAGGAATTGATGGGGAATGTGAAAGCAATAAAATAATCAGCAGGGTCCACTTGTTATTTACATTCTAATAGTAAAGAACATGGATTCTTAGGTTTCAAGTAATTTCCTAATACAAGTGCTTTAATGGAAACAAGATAGTCACCTGAGGCAGCTGGTATAAGTTGAACACAGTCAGTAGAATGCATCACGCCGTGGAGAAAGTGACCTGAGCTGCTGGCCACAGGCAGTCTTTATGATAGATTCAGGTCATTCAGGGTTTACTGATAGCATGGTGCTCTGTGTTGATTATTAGTGGCCAGGCATAGGAACTATTTTTGTTATGTCTCATAAATTTCTTCAGCTTCCAAGAGGCACAGCCTGGATCAACACAACAGAAGCTGAAGACAGCATGCAGGTCAACTGGAACTGTTTAGATAGGCACAATGAGTCAGCCTGCAGAATCTGTATTTGTTTCAAATGCGTCCAGGTAGCGATTCTTCAGTTACCTAATATCTTCAGATAAACCTGGATAATTTTCAATTATAGCATCACTGTATAGCCATTGGGAGAGTGTAAGTCTATTCTTTATGAGTAAGAGGGAAGCTACATAATATGTGATGGTCTCCTTGCCATGATTTTAAGGTAACAGCTGCACAAAAAGTAGTATTTCAAGGAATACAAAGATATGGTCAATAGACTGGTAAGCTCATCATGTGGCTTAAGACTACAAAAAGCAAAGAAAAATTTAACAGGAACCTGTGATCTCATTTAAGTGGTGGTATCACTCAATGCCAGGTAGTTATACCATATGGATTGGCTGCAAGTATCATGTCATAGTACACTGTACTCCTGTTTGATTTAACCTAATTCAGCCATGATTTTACAGATGCAGACAAGAGACATACATAGAAATTTGAGTGGGAAAAAAGACTGTAAAATTGTAAAAGGAAAAGCAAATGACCCAAAATTCCCCCAGTAATTCATGGCTATAGGACAAGGTAAGTCCAAACATAAAGTAGACTGATATCGACTAGTCATTTGGCTATCAAGCCAAAGTGGAGTTGAGGGAAGTCATTATACTTCAACTCAATGAAAGCTTGCAAAGATATTAGAGAAGTACCATACCATAATTACTACAGAAATCTCTACCTCCAGCCTCTTCCATTTCACCCATCTTCATCATCATATCTGAAATGCACTTAATGTTAACATCTAGAAACCCGCTAAAGATGACCCCAACGCTAATTTTCATGATAGCTCTATAACGCCATAAATAAATAATGACTATATAGACACAAAATGTGTCAGGGGCCTCAAAAGTATATTTAGTCCATACAACAAGCCTAAGTGGTAAGTGTTTATTACTCTGATGTTAAAGAAAACTAGGAAGATATATATTTATACAATCAGTTGAACACTCAAGGTTCAAAGTTAGGCCTGGTTAACTCTACAGTTTTCCGCAGAAAAGCAATGAAAAAGAGATCAATAGATGTCCTTAAATTTATTTAAACCCCATTCTCCCATTTCTATATATCTAAGGATCTGCATTCATTCCTTAAAACTTACTTTAATTTCTTTTAGGCTATAAGCAAATAGATTATGGTTCCTATGTGTGTGTCTGTGTGCACACACATGTGTGTACCTATTTTTTATTTGTTCAACAAATGTCTACTGAACACATTCTGTGCTAGGCACTGTGCCAAGTACTAAAATGGATAAAACCCTTGACATGGTCTTTGCTCTCGCAAATATTACTATCTCTCTGTCTGTTCTGCTTGATGAGGTAAAGTTATTTAAAACCAAATAGCAGCAGAGTGCAGTAAAATATGGAGGATGCTGATTTAGTGATTTATAAAGGGAAATATGTAGCTGTGTATGGAAACAACCTTATGTGAAAGACTGACCATCTCATACTTTTGTTGGCTGCAAGTATCATGTCATAGTACACTGTACTCCTGTTTGATTTAACCTAATTCAGCCATGATTTTACAGATGCAGACAAGAGACATACATAGAAATTTGAGTGGGAAACAAGACTGTAAAATTGTAAAAGGAAAAGCAAATGACCCAAAATTCCCCCAGTAATTCATGGCTATAGGACAAGGTAAGTCCAAACATAAAGTAGACTGATATCGACTAGTCATTTGGCTATCAAGCCAAAGTGGAGTTGAGGGAAGTCATTATACTTCAACTCAATGAAAGCTTGCAAAGATATTAGAGAAGTACCATACCATAATTACTACAGAAATCTCTACCTCCAGCCTCTTCCATTTCACCCATCTTCATCATCATATCTGAAATGCACTTAATGTTAACATCTAGAAACCCGCTAAAGATGACCCCAACGCTAATTTTCATGATAGCTCTATAACGCCATAAATAAATAATGACTATATAGACACAAAATGTGTCAGGGGCCTCAAAAGTATATTTAGTCCATACAACAAGCCTAAGTGGTAAGTGTTTATTACTCTGATGTTAAAGAAAACTAGGAAGATATATATTTATACAATCAGTTGAACACTCAAGGTTCAAAGTTAGGCCTGGTTAACTCTACAGTTTTCCGCAGAAAAGCAATGAAAAAGAGATCAATAGATGTCCTTAAATTTATTTAAACCCCATTCTCCCATTTCTATATATCTAAGGATCTGCATTCATTCCTTAAAACTTACTTTAATTTCTTTTAGGCTATAAGCAAATAGATTATGGTTCCTATGTGTGTGTCTGTGTGCACACACATGTGTGTACCTATTTTTTATTTGTTCAACAAATGTCTACTGAACACATTCTGTGCTAGGCACTGTGCCAAGTACTAAAATGGATAAAACCCTTGACATGGTCTTTGCTCTCGCAAATATTACTATCTCTCTGTCTGTTCTGCTTGATGAGGTAAAGTTATTTAAAACCAAATAGCAGCAGAGTGCAGTAAAATATGGAGGATGCTGATTTAGTGATTTATAAAGGGAAATATGTAGCTGTGTATGGAAACAACCTTATGTGAAAGACTGACCATCTCATACTTTTGTTGGCACCCCAGCATCATTACTATAGTGATAAACCAATTTTACTACTGTAATATTGAAGAAGTTAGAATTCCGCAGGGCTGTAAACCCTCAGAGCAAGAGTCATCTAGAGAAGCAAGAACAACTAGATACCTGTTTCAAGGTTCAGGACTCAGATATGTCAATCTTCTTTCTTCTGTAAATGAGCAGAGAATTAACTACCTTATTTGAATGACCACCGCTGAATAGAGATGTCTCCAGTGACTTCCAGAAACAAGCAAATGGGGATGGATTTTTAATTACATTCAGTGTTAAAACTGTGCTCCAAATTTCATGCATTTCCATAATTTCAGTTTTAAAATTTCTATTTTTCCCTGATTTCCTTACTTTTTTAGAGCTTCCTCTTTTTTTCTTTGATTGCTCTGAGGGAGAAAATAATGTTTTGTTAAGATCTAGATATTAGGGCTTCCCTGGTGGTCCAGTGGGTAAGGACACCGCCTGGCAGTGCAAGGGGCGCCGGTTCATCCCTGGCCTGGGAAGATCCCACGTGCCGCGGAGTGGCTGCACTGATGTGTCCAATTACCGAGCCGGAGCTCTGGAGCCCATGTGCCCAGAGCCGGTGCTCTGCGACAACGGAGGCCACCGCGATGGGAGGCCCACATGGGCCAAAGAACAAAGATGGATGAAAATAGACAAATGAAAGACCAATAGAAGTGGCCCGCCTGCTCCCCTCCCTCCCCACCCCCACCAAAAAAGACCTAGATATTACCCCCAGAAGACCAGCACATGTTCCCTAACATTAAGTATGGCAATGTCAGTTGTTGGTCCAGCTACTAAGCCTAGATGAGCTGGTATAACTAGTTGATGAAAAAACAAAAAGCAAAACTAAACAGAGAAGTAGAAAACAGAATTAGGGATATTAGTAACTATGGATTGCTTCCCCACTGGTGTGCTCCTTTACTATGAATGCCATACTGGGTGAATAAATATATACATTATGCCATACACATAATCTAAAGGAAGAATGCGTTTTGAAATAAGATGAAGGAGGAAACCAAGATGTATTCTACAAACTAAAAAGTCTGAGTGTAAATTATTAAAATTAACACGCACCCTCAAAGAGTTAGACTCTGGAACCTCAGGCAAAACTTATGAAAAAGAAAATTACCTTTTAATTGCAAATAACCATATTGCCCCAGATAAGCATTTCATGGAAATGAGCGCATTGTTAGATATTTCTATTAGTGAGATTTCTATATTTTATGTGACTATGTATGCCCAATGAGTGCCACCCCCCACCAACAAACACACTACTACCAAAAAAAAAGTGATTTATTTTCTAAGGGCAAGCTGTATCTTATCAGATAGATTTCCAATACCTTGCTATAGTTTGCCTGAGAGTCTGTGGCCCCTTAGAGCTAATTCCTAATTTTATTTTCATTGTTATTAATTATCATTATGAAGTACAGAATCTCAGATATGAAATGATCCATATGAATGATTGACTGATACCTTCATTTTACAGAGGAAGATACTGAAAACCATGGACTGCCCCCATGCACTGTCACACAAGTATTTCAGGCAGGCTTCAGACTTTATTCACTCAACAAACACTCATTAAGGACCTGCCATGTGCTGGTTTTAGTCCCACACTGCTCTCCTAGAACAGCTCCTCCTGACATATCCATTATCATAGTCTCCTCTAGCCCAATACCCTTAAATCTGTATGCTCATTTAGTTTCCAAAGTAAGAATAATATTTATACAAAAAATTCCTAGGGCCTCCCTGGTGGTCCAGTGAGTAAAAAGTCCACCTCGCAGTGCAGGGGGCACCGGTTCTAACCCTGCCCAGGGTGTATCCCATGTGCTATGGAGTGGCTGGACTGGTGTGTCCAGTTACCAGCCCGTGAGCTGGAGTGCATGCACCCAGAGTCAGTGCTCTGCAACGAGACAAGCCACTGCAATGGGAGGCCCACACAGGTCGAAGAATAAAGATGGATGAAAAGAAGGAAAGAAAGAAAGAAAATCAATAAAAGAGGCCAAAATTAAAAAAAAAAAAAAAAAAGTCCTCTCCCCTAAAACCAGTTCCTGGACTTGGGGGAAAAAAGCTAATAAAGATTATTTCCTTGTGTACAGTTTTGAAAACTATCCAAATGATGCTTTTAAGTTATACTGAAAACAATTAACAAGAAATCAACTTTCTACAAAGGCAGGGAAAAAGAACCCAAAGCATTGCTAGAAGAAGGGCGGGATGAATCACAATGACCTGATGCTGGGAAAGATTGAAGGCAAAAGGAGAAGCGGGGGACAGAGAATGAGATGGTTGGATGGCATCACTGACTCAATGGACAGGAGTTTGAGCAAGCTCTAGAGATGGTGAAGGACAGAGAAGTCGGGCTTGCTGTAGTCCATGGGGTTGCAAAGAGTCAGATATGGCTTCATGACTGAACAACAATTGCTAGAAGAATGCAGTGAAAGTACACTTGGTCATCTTGCTTAGGGCTATAGACGAGCACTGAAGTGTTGATCATTTTATATTTATAAGACAGAACAAAGTGATGATAGCAACAGTCCTCCTCCCTCTGCTCATTCTTCATGAAACGAGTTTTGATGGTCAGTCTTACGCGGTTGCACACAGAATTTGCATCTTCTTCCCTACCCTCATCCTTAATTTGAAGTAGCATTTTCACAGTTGATAGGTCAGTCAAATAATTGCTTCAGAATACAAATATTGGTTCTCTTTAGACTTACAGACAAATTCATTAAGGTCTAGTTTAGCATGGTCAGACAGGAGCAACGTATGTGCAGAGAACAGAGGCTAACTGCAGTGGAGGGATCTGATCTTTTATATCAGGATAGCCTTCTCACCCTTTCTTCCTTTTACTCTCTAGCTCAGTCTCTGTCTTTCTCCCTTTTCTCTCTGTCTTTAAACTATTCAAATACATTGTTTCTCATGGATTGCAAGAGTTTCTGTTTTAAAGAGAACCCATACAATGGATTTTTAAAATAGGAATTGCAGGTAATGAAACAGCAGCACAAGGGCAAGAATGCACTCAAAACTGACAGGGCCATAGCTCTGTAGCCAGTGGAACTAGAACCCAAGAAATTTACAGTGAATTTCAGATGATCGTTTGTCCTATGCATAATCTGAACAGAAATAGAAATACTGTATTTTGAAGACAAAGGAATATAACAATGTGAAAAAATAGAAAAAAAAATGAAAGAGGGTCAGAGAATGACAAATATAAAGGAGCAAACAAGATGGAAAACATTATTTTCCATCACTTATTCAATCCTTTTTTCACAAATAAATGCTAAAGAACGTACACTGGAGAAGTAGAAAATGAAATTCTGGGATATGCAGAGTGATCATACACCCCAGCTTGCTTGGTACACCTGTTACCACAGCCTAATGATCACAGGCACCCCTTCCACTCTCAAAAGTTTCCCAGTTCAAAGAAAAAATTGCAGCCACAGCCTAATGATCACAGGCACCCCTTCCACTCTCAAAAGTTTCCCAGTTCAAAGAAAAAATTGCAGGATCACCGTAAGGATAGAAACCATGCTCAATAGTTTGGATTTTTTACAAGTGAGTAAAATGCATCTCATTTCTCATTTATAGCCCATTGTCTATTATACAAACAATCATATTCTCTTCATGCCTGGATACAATAAATTTTACCCCAGTCAGAATAAACTCAATCACAGCTGTGTTCTTAGAAACCTCTCAATGATAGACAAGGTAAATCTCCAGCCTAGCACCAACATACCAACAGCCCCGTGCATTTGGCATTATGACTTCACTGTTATGTGTTCAACTTCCTTTAACAAGACAACTGACATTCAAGGTTTGGTTCATCGAAAGGAACGATCAGTTGTAATTAGAAATAGCATTGTTAGGAATAGGCCTTTTCTAAGTCCTGTGTCCTTGGTAATAAATTAAATGTGTATGACTGTGAAACCAACAGCAATTACCCTCCACTTCCATTCCACTGAAGGCATTAGTTATAGACATTTTCTACTAGTGAAGTAATATGACCACCAGTATTCAATACCAATTACGGTATTAATTCTCATTAGAAGCTATTTTCAAAAAACAGCTTTACTTTTAACCCACTACTTCTGTAAAAATTTACAAATCAATAAAATGACACACATACACATCAAACATTTCCCAATGATGATGGGGGAAATAGACACTCTTATTCACTGCTACAGATGATATAAACTCTAAAACCTATTTAGAAGTCAATCGTCAGTAACTTTTACATTTAAATACGTATTGCTTTTAACAAGCCGATCTCACTTTTGTAAGCAGCCTAACGATTATGAGAGCAGGTTCTGGAGGCACACTGCTGATGTCTGAACCTGGACTCAACCTCATAGCCCAAGCGTGATTTTCAGCAAGTTACCTGAACTCCTTGGACCTCATTTCTTTCCACTCTCCCATTGTACAGAGATAAAAATTAAGCCTACAGTATACAACTCAAGAGGACGAATATAACATGCTTAGGAAAGTTCTGACCCAAGAGCAATCAGTAACAGCTTTTATTTATATTATGATTTAGAAAATTAAAGCACTAACACAAAAGGATAATATTGAAAGTATATCATAGGGGTTTCCCTGGTGGTCCAGTGGATAAGGACACCGCCTTGCAGTGCAAGGGGTGCAGGTTCCATCCCTGGCCTGGGAAGATTCCACGTGCTGCGGAGCTGCTGGGTGGATGTGTCCAACTACACAGCCGGAGCTCTGGAGCATATGTGCCCAGAGCCGGTGCTCTGCAGCGACACAGGTCACTGTGCTGGGTGGCCCACACGAGCCAGAGAACAAAGATGGATGAAAATAGATAAATGAAAGACCAATAGAAATGCTCCCCACAAAAAAGAAAGTATATCATAGTGTTTACCAATGGAACAAATGGAAACAATTGCATAGTCATCAAGAAAAAAATAGTTACATATATATAGTTCATAATGTGGAGTATTATATACTTAATTTTTTAAAATGAATTGGACATGCATCTATTGTTTTTGCGTGGGTTGTCCAGTATGAAAAGCAAATCATAGAGTTTTTTGCTTAGTATCATTTCACTTGTAAAACAAAGAAAATGACCATTTCCAAAGAAACACTCTGCACGTATTATATTCATTATCACTAATAATTTTTGAACACTGTCAGACACTACTGTATCACTGAATTTCAGCAGTAATAAAAACAGACACAAACTTTTGCTCTCAAGAAGCTTATATTCTAGTGTGCAGAGGCCAACAACAACACAGAAGTAAAGCACATAAAATATACAGTATGTTCTATGATTATAAACGCTATAAGAAAAAAAAAATCAAGTCATATAGGTGCACATAGAGAGAAAATAGGGAGGCAGTGGTGGTTGAGGAAATCCTAATTTTAGATAAAGTAGTTTGGACATGTCTTTTGGGTGGGGTAAAGATACTTGAGCAAAATTCTAAAAAGAGGTGAAAAGGTAAAGTATATTTCTAGGTTCTCTAATTAGATGCATATATTTGTATATTTTGTATGAACATGAAGAAGCATATGAAAAAAATACCAAGGTATTAAATCTAATAACTTCAAGAAAGACACAGATGAGGAGGGCCAAGGTTTAGAAAGATTACTAAGATTTGTTCTTTCAATATTTTTTATTGGTACAACTATTACCAATAATTAATTAAGTAAATTAGAGCAAATATATCAAAAAGTAGATGGAGGGATGAAAGATACCAAAACTCAGATTAACAAATTTCCAGTCACAGCATGTAGTAGGTACTCAATAAACACAGGTAGAACTGAAATATAAATGTCTCCTTGTAACAATACTCAGGAACTCTCCAGGGTTTGACAGATAAGGCAACTGAGATTAACAGAAATTGAAGGCTGGTTAAGGACACACACATTTAAACTGCTGACTCTATGCACTCTGCACAAATCTATATCCAGGAAATTTGCCTGCAGAAAATCCTCAGTAGTTTTGTAAAGGAGTTTCCTCTTGCAGTCCCAAAGGCTGCCTGAGAGTATGTTACTTTATTCTGTTTTGTTTTGTTTTGTTTTAAATTGAAAGATAATAGCTTTACAGAGTTGTATTGTTTACTGCCAAACATCAACATGAATCAGCCTTAAAAGGGTCTCCCAAAGAATGGAGGTTTGTGGGCGTCTGCGCGTGGGAGAGGAGACCTGATTGCTCTGAATTGTGCCTTTGTTTCTTCTTTATACCTTCCCCTCCCATGGGGGTGTCCTGAAATAGGAAAATGTTCAAAAGCTAAACATCTGAACGGAGGTGAAACAGAATGAAGCGAGCTCCGCAGCATCAGTCTCTGAATACTGGAAAGGTGGCATGAGCACCTGACAGGGGGCCTGCAGACAGGGCTGACTTTGCTATGCCAGGAAAGGATCCTGAAGAATTTTCCAGAGTCAGCCCCACATTTACATACATACCCATCCATCCTTGTTCTCACATTACGTGTAACTATGACCCTTCTCAACTGAACAGAATCAGAGCTCCTCAGCCTGGATTGAGCACACTCTTTCTATTGGTTGAAAGGATACCCCACTGAAAACTAAGAATGAAGAGCAGTTATGAACTGTCAATAGCTAAATAAACAGAGGCATAACCCCACAAGCTGGCATCTGTTCATCAGGCTTGCTGCTGAAAATGTGAAAGACATTATTGCTCTCTGATACCATTCCCTCCAAACTGGCTGCTCTGGCTCATGCAAGATTTGGGTAAATACTCTGGAACTTCTGAATGTTCAAGGACTGTACTATCCAGAAGACAAAGGCCTTATCTAATTTCTACTCGGGGACAAAAGCCAACGATCTCCTTGTTTCAACATCACCAATATCAGCAATTTGTGAATATGACCTTCCTTCAGTTAACAGAGTGAAAATATGGATGGCGACTTCTGAGGCAATTTTAGCTAATCTTTCAGACATTGTGACATGATTTTTCCATCAGCTCTTGTAATTTGGTTAAAAGGTTAATCAGGGCTTCCCTGGTGGTCCAGTGGGTAAGGACACTGCCTTGCACTGCAAGGGGTGCCGGTTCGATCCCTGGCCTGGGAAGATTCCACCTGTCGCAGAGCAGCTGGACCGATGTGTCCAATTACTGAGCCAGAGCTCTGGAGTGCATGCTCCCAGAGCCGGTGCTCTGCGACAACAGAGGCCACCCCGATGGGAGGCCCACAAGTGCCAAAGAACAAAGACGGATGAAAATAGACAAATGAAACACCAATAGAAGTAGCCCGCTCACCAATAGAAGTGGCCTTCCCTCCCCAACCTGCCCCCCTCAAAATAAATAAATAAATAAATGTTAAAAAAAAAAGGTTAATCAGGCTTCACTCTATGTACAGATACAGAATATATATACCTACTCAAGATATGTAAGCAGAAAGCTCCACTTGTCTTCAAAATTCTCCCTGATTTCTCTGATATTCCCATCATTAAGGAAATGGGGATCCTTTAAAAACCACTTAACATTAGTGTGGGGTTAGTTATCAAAGTCCCTGGAAGAGAACAGGGTTCTGAGAGGTATACAAGGAGACAGTTGGGGTGGGAAAGGAGCAAGTGAGAGCCTTTCAGAGTCTGAGACTAGCCAGTCAAGGCCAAGTTCAAAGGGAGAGTTTTTGTGGGGAGCCAGGGACCTAAGACAGAGCTCAGTGCAAAGAGAAACTGAGGATCAGCAAGAGAAGGCAAAGACGATGGCAAGAGTGGGAAGAGGCAAACCAGCTTTGTTTACCGGGAAGGCTAGAGATGCTCTCACAGCGGGTCATTAAATAAATCTCCTCTGAAGTTTTAAGCTCTAATATGGAAATATCCTCTTAGATAAAACTACAGTCTTCGTTCCTTTATCTCACCTCTCTAGAGAATGTGATGTGCCTCAAAGTAACATATTCAAATAACTGAGACATTAAAAAAATATTCAAATGACTGTTTCTTTAATCTCTAAAACATGCTTTCATTTTAAGTTTTTCTTATTATAAAATGGATCAATTAATTTTCTTTAATCCACATATATTCCATTCCAACAAGCATCATTTTACTCCCATGTATGATGCAGTTAAAATTGGGCTTCCCAGGTGGCGCTAGTGATAGACGACTATGGACAGGTTACCAGGAATGGTGTCGGATTCTCGATCTCCAATGGAGAATTCACATTGGGATCAAAAAGATTTGACTTTGGTCACTCAGAGCTTCGTGAAATAAAAGTGTATCACAGAAAAAGCATAAAGAGAGAGCTTCAAGCACAGACACTGGAAGGGGGATAGAAGAGAACCCCCATAGCCAGTTCAGGCAAAACAATTTGTATTTTCCAGTTGGTTATTAAAACAACAGATCTTATCTTAGATCTTAGAAAGAATATCTTAAGGTTGTAAAGGCCCTGCAGGCTCACACCTACATTAACATGCGATTAGCTAGAGGATAGTCTCTAGGCTTCAGGGCTAGGTGAGACATTCTAATGTAAAGGCCTTTTCTAGGCCCACATTAACATAAGACAATAAACTTAGTTTCAGTTTTGTCATGGATTCTTATAAAAAGCATTTCAGGCTAGAAATTGTTTGCCTTTCTTTCTCCTTTTTCCTCCTCATCTCCTCCTTGGGACCTACTGGCCTCCTTATCAAATCCCCTTACTAACCTCTTTCACTAGTGGTAAAGAATCCTCCTGCCAATACAGAAGATGAAAGAGACACATGTTCAATCCCTGGGTCAGAAAGATCCCTTGGAGGAGCAAATGGCAACCTTGTCCAGTATTCTTGCCTAGAGAATTACATGGACAGAGGAGCCTGGTGGGCTGCAGCCCATGGAGTCACAAAGAGTCAGACACGACTGAGCACACATGCCCATGATTCAGTTAAAGAAATTTTCTTGGGGTTTCTTAGTATATGAACATAGGTTATTTGCCCCAATGTGGAATGGTTCAAACCCTTTCCTTAGTTTCTTTAGCTTCTTCTCTTTGTCATTAGTTACCTGTACACATAAATGCATGTACATTTTTATAGGATTTGGAATAACTTCAAATTCAACCTTAAAATCATAAGTATAGTCCACCTTCCAAAATTCATTCAGCTGGGCTCTGTTTCCTCAAAATCGTTACTACTTGTTCTTGTATTCAAAATACCTTCTGGAGGATAGTAATCAGTTCTAGCCTGTCCTCTGGTTAATCCGGATACCACACTTAAGTAAAAATAAAAGAATCATGAGACAGAGATGTAGCTGCAGGCAAACCAAGAGGAAATGCGGGTTAATAATGCCACATGCCTGGGAATGTGACTAAGTTATAAAATGGGTTGGGTGATCTAACTGGGAAAATTCAGACAAAGATAAATTATATTCCTCTACTCTTGCTGAATTATTCAAAATGATCAATTAACTCAGGCTAGTTCTGCCCATAAGAGTTAGAGTTTGAACCATATAATTATGGTACTTGATGACAGATAATTCAGCACTTTATTATAAACTGTCTTGGTATTGTTATTTAATTGCTTTATGTTAACACATTTTATGTCCTTACCAAGACTACATACACCTTGAAGGCAGGGATCAAGTCTTCCCACCATATGGGAAGCTATTTTTAAATAGTTATTTAGATAACCCAGTGCATATAGGGAACATGCTACATCTCTGCACTGAATTGTTACACATGAATCTTTAAAATTAAGCTGAAATTAGGATAATATATACCTCTTTCTGCTACTACCCAGCCCAAGGGCAATATGAAAATGGGAGAAAAGAAGAGGAAAAGTGTTTAACTGTGGGTATCTGGATATTATGTAATAAAAGTCATGAAATTCATTTTCCATATCATATTTTAATATAATGAAATGCCTAAATCATGCAAATTCCATTGAAAGTTTACAGATAGGTACATACTCACATAAGCAGTAGATTATATATAATGTGGCCCACTTCAGGAAATAATAATTTGAGTCTATTAACAGAATGATTGAGTTAAGAAAAAGTTCATAAAAATTATTATAGAAGAACTTCTAAGATATCTCAACTATATATTCATTCAGTGGTTTATTCTTTTGTTGAACGTCATAGCTAGAGTATCACTGATAAGATTCTGGCTGAAAGAATATTATCAGGATCTGCTAGCACCCTTCTTGCCCTTTTCTTTTAACCTTTGAAGCTAGAGACACTTAACACCAATATTTACATTTAACACTGGTCAGGGTTTTCAAGGCATCTAAGCTATTAAGAACAGAGTAGTTAGTCTTGCTTTACCTTCATACCCAAATTCTGAAATTAAATGATAATCCTATTCCTTCCAGCCATACATCCCTGATCCTTTTTAAGACCATCACTGGATCAAAACCTAAAGTACGCATTGCTAGGATCAAATACTTGGATGCAAACTGTAGACCTTGCTGATGCTGCCTGTTTTCTGTCCATGTCCTATTTATAACCATGTTTTTAGAAACACCTTGAGCACCAGGATGGACTGTCTCCACTACTGTCTGAGCCATGGCTCTGCTCATTACCAAATACCTTGTTTTTGTTGCGTTGGACCTTCCCTTGTAGCTCAGCTGGTAAAGACTCCGCCTGAAATGCAAAAGACCCCGATTTGATTCCTGTCAGGAAGATCCCCTGGAGAGGGGATAGGCTACCCACGCCAGCATTCTTAAGCTTCTAATTGGTGGCTCAGATGGTAAAGAATCTGTCTGTAGTGCAGTAGACCTGGGTTTGATATCTGGGTTGAAAAGATACCCTGAGAGGGGAAAGGCTATGCTCACTCCAGTATTCTTGCCTGAAGAATTCCACGGCTTCTCCATGGATTGCAAAGAGTCACACACAACTCAGCAACTCTCAGTTTGTTGCATTAGTCTTTATTGAGTTGATAGCAGCATAGTTCCCCTGGCTTTTCCTAGACAGTGAAAGAAACTTAAGTACTCCCTTGCACCTGTTTAGAATCACAGAATGATAAAAAGTTTCAGAGCTCAGAGAGACTGAAAGGATCCTACAAGTTTAAATATGAATTGGGCATTTCATGTAAACATAAGATTTTATGGTAGGTTGTCTTAGGGTCTGCCAGAAGAAAGATAAAACATATATCCAGCATCCATGCACTCTCCAAGGAAAGAACCAGGCGGACACTGGGGGCACCATCTATGGGGAAAGCCACGGACTCTAAGGTTACAGAGAAAATACTGTGTGTGTTGTGCGTTGTGTGTGTATGTGAATATGTATGTGTATGTGTATAATATTTTCTCCTATTTTCTCCAGGAAGAGAGGATTCAGAAGACTAGGTACACAACACTTACACAACACTTACATCTAAGTAGCATGACTAATTCCCCAGCACTCTACTATGGGTGTTTGTTTCTTATAAAATAGTATACAACTGCCTGGTCTATTAATTCAAATAACTAGGTGAATCGATTAGCTTCTGATTCTATAAAATGAAACCCACTGTGTAAAGATAACTTTAGTTCAGCACATACTTGTTTTCCATAAGTGTATGTGCATATATTCTGAATTTTAAGATTTGAGCAATACCTGTAATAATGAAAGCACACAAATCCATACAGTCTGCATTGCATTTTCTTTTAAAATAATTATTTTTTAAAAAATAAGCTTTCCTGCTAATTAGGAATTACTGTATGAAAATATCTTTTTAAATCATTTTTCCATAGACAGTCAGTTTCTTACAATTATAGACCCAATCAAGAGGAAGGCCCTTAATTTAACCTTACAGCAAGATCATCAAATTACCAAACATGATCACTAGGTCTGACTACCCTGATATTACTTTTTAGAGTTAATGTTTAAAACTATAATTTTATAATAAGATGAAAGCAGATTTCACTCATTTAATTAACCTCTATGTAATTAAATGGGAACATTGGTTATATTTTATTAAAAAGTAATTATTTTCAACATTTTCCCTAAAAAGTAAAGTACCTGAATTTTTTTTGACAAATATGAATCCTTCATGAAATCAGTGGACACTTTATGGAATCAAAGTCTTTTCAAGTTCAAAAATGACAATGACTATCCTGCTGAGATTACCCTAAATACTGCCAATGCATGGTACCTCTAGGCCTAATGAATAAAGTAGATGATCCAAAACTATGCATGGTGGTAACTAAATCATTCATGAAAGCCTGGTCTAGGACATTTAAAACCATAATTCACCCTGTACATTACAAGACAATAAAATGAAATGTTCTATACAGAGTATAATTCTCAAAGAGATGGTTGAGTATGCAAAATGAATGGTATTTTTAAAGACCAATTTTATGTATATGCTGCATGGATTTTTAGACAAGGTTTACAACTACAGAGCCCAATTATCTTGTTCCAAAGCTAACATAAATAAATAATAAATCGACCCTGAAAACATACTCTAAACAAATGTTATAACAGTTTTCATTTTATTGAAAGCAACAAGAATTTCCACTAAAGCTATCCACATCTACTATGGGTGTTTGTTTCTTATAAAATAGTATACAACTGCCTGGTCTATTAATTCAAATAACTAGGTGAATCGATTAGCTTCTGATTCTATAAAATGAAACCCACTGTGTAAAGATAACTTTAGTTCAGCACATACTTGTTTTCCATAAGTGTATGTGCATATATTCTGAATTTTAAGATTTGAGCAATACCTGTAATAATGAAAGCACACAAATCCATACAGTCTGCATTGCATTTTCTTTTAAAATAATTATTTTTTAAAAAATAAGCTTTCCTGCTAATTAGGAATTACTGTATGAAAATATCTTTTTAAATCATTTTTCCATAGACAGTCAGTTTCTTACAATTATAGACCCAATCAAGAGGAAGGCCCTTAATTTAACCTTACAGCAAGATCATCAAATTACCAAACATGATCACTAGGTCTGACTACCCTGATATTACTTTTTAGAGTTAATGTTTAAAACTATAATTTTATAATAAGATGAAAGCAGATTTCACTCATTTAATTAACCTCTATGTAATTAAATGGGAACATTGGTTATATTTTATTAAAAAGTAATTATTTTCAACATTTTCCCTAAAAAGTAAAGTACCTGAATTTTTTTTGACAAATATGAATCCTTCATGAAATCAGTGGACACTTTATGGAATCAAAGTCTTTTCAAGTTCAAAAATGACAATGACTATCCTGCTGAGATTACCCTAAATACTGCCAATGCATGGTACCTCTAGGCCTAATGAATAAAGTAGATGATCCAAAACTATGCATGGTGGTAACTAAATCATTCATGAAAGCCTGGTCTAGGAAATTTAAAACCATAATTCACCCTGTACATTACAAGACAATAAAATGAAATGTTCTATACAGAGTATAATTCTCAAAGAGATGGTTGAGTATGCAAAATGAATGGTATTTTTAAAGACCAATTTTATGTATATGCTGCATGGATTTTTAGACAAGGTTTACAACTACAGAGCCCAATTATCTTGTTCCAAAGCTAACATAAATAAATAATAAATCGACCCTGAAAACATACTCTAAACAAATGTTATAACAGTTTTCATTTTATTGAAAGCAACAAGAATTTCCACTAAAGCTAACACAAGGGGGTGGGGGGGAATGGAACTGACTGGCTTTACAAGGTAGGACAAAGAATCAAAAAAAGAAAAGAAGGGCTTCCCTGGTGGTCCAGTGGGTAGAGACTCTGCCTTGCAGTGAAAGGGGTGCTGGTTTGATCCCTGGCCTGGGAAGATCCCACGTGCTGTGCTGTAGAGTGGCTGGACCAATGTGTCCAAATACCAAGCCAGCGCTCAGGAGCGCATGCACCCAGAGGTGGTGCTCTGCAAAGAGAGAGGCCACTGTGATGGGAGGCCCACACAGGCCAAAGAACAAAGATGGATGAAAATAAATAAATGAAAGACCAATTTTTAAAAAGTGGCCAAAAAAATTAACAAAAAGAAGAAAAGAAGAGAAAAAGTGAACACGCAGGTCTTAAGAAAGTCAAATAACCGGGAAAACTTCAGAGTTTGGAGGCAGGAGGCCCTCCTTAGTCTCATCTTTAGGATATGTGCATTCCAATTACTTCCCATCCTGCTTCATGTTCCAGCACCTTGAGCGTGCTCCAAATTCAAAATGCAGAGGAGACTTGCTCCATCCCACCCCCAAACTACATGGAGAAGCCTTCATGGTTAACAGCCTAAACCACAACAGGAGCAGCAGTTCCCCAAAGGAAAAGCTAGTTGTTTTTACAGGAGTAAGGAAAAATGGCTCCTGGCAGGCCAAACTCCTGCATTTAATGTGGACCTTCATTCAGTGTAAGCATTTGCTGGACTTCAGTAGAGAGCTAAAGTGTAAGTTTGTATGCACAGAGGAGAGTTGTTGGATAACAACAGTCTAGATGCCTTAACCTCCAATGCAATAACACACAAGAGGGAATGGCCCAGAAGCCAAAGATGCTCCCCATATTTCTAAGGAAACTAGGCTTTTTTATGCCAAGTTACATCTGACAGGAGGATTTTTTAAAAAATGAAGCCCATTAGTTACGCTCAATGCCAGAATACAATAATCAGTTGGAATGTTTATTTTAAACTTTGATATGAATGATCTGTTAAAGGAAAGATATTCTGTCTTTATGTAGACTGTTTCTATACAAAAATGCTGACTGAATAAGAGCCCCTACTACAAAATAAAAAAATGTAAGATGTTTATGTTATATTTTAATGATAGCTGCTACTTGTTTCAGTATAATTCTTAAAAAAGTGATATGTACAAATAAAAAGGTAAGGATTGTTAATAAAACAAACATGGGTTTGAAAATGTATTGGGCAGATATTCTTCCCTGATAAAGAGAACTTTTGGAGCTATTAAAATATAGAGAAATGGGGCTTCCCTGGTGGTCCAGTGGGTAAGGACACTGCCTTGCAGTGCAAGGGGCGCCGGTTCGATCCCTGGCCTGGGAAGATCCCACGTGCTGCAGAGTGGCTGAATTGATGTGTCCAATTACCAAGTCGGAGCTCTGGAGTGCATGCGCCCAGAGCCGGCGCTCTGCAACAACAGAGACCACCGCGATGGGAGGCCCACGCGGGCCAAAGGACAAAGATGGATGAAAACAGATAAATGAAAGACCAATAGAAGTGGCCCGCCCAACCCCCTCTCCCTCCCCAATCCACCCTCCTCTCCCCCCAAAATGTAGAGAAATGTAAACTGTCTAGGTACAAACTCTGAACTACTTTTAAATATCTGCCCATCTGTTATGGTATCTTTACCATGGATAAAATCTCTTTTGCAACACTAAAGAAAACCTAGTTTCTGTGAAAGCAATTTTGATTTATTTGAGCCTTCCATGGTGGTTATCATAAAATATCGTATTTCAAATTATATTTTAAACATTGAGGACAGAGACTATGAATTTAGTTCTCTTGTAAGCTAAGGTACATTTATACTATGTATATAATAAATTTTTAATTAATCCATCAATGTGTAATGATTATTTTCCCTTGAGTTAGTCAGTCCTAAAAGAAAATAATTTTCAGTATGATACAATTTTTAGTATGACAGGCTCAAGACGCTGAAGCCTTCCAAATGGCAAAATAATAAAGATACTGGAGGGGAGGTTCAGGTGGGAGGGGTCAAGGGTATACCTATGACTGATTTGAATTTATATATAATTGAAAAAAAATAAAAGAAATACATCTGACAGGAGGATTTTTAAAAATGAAGCCCATTAGTTACGCTCAATGCCAGAATACAATAATCAGTTAAAGGAAAGATATTCTGTCTTTATGTAGACTGTTTCTATACAAAAATGCTGACTGAATAAGAGCCCTACTACAAAATAAAAAATGTAAGATGTTTATGTTATATTTTAATGATAGCTGCTACTTGTTTCAGTATAATTCTTAAAAAAGTGATATGTACAAATAAAAAGGTAAGGATTGTTAATAAAACAAACATGGGTTTGAAAATGTATTGGGCAGATATTCTTCCCTGATAAAGAGAACTTTTGGAGCTATTAAAATATAGAGAAATGGGGCTTCCCTGGTGGTCCAGTGGGTAAGGACACTGCCTTGCAGTGCAAGGGGCGCCGGTTCGATCCCTGGCCTGGGAAGATCCCACGTGCTGCAGAGTGGCTGAATTGATGTGTCCAATTACCAAGTCGGAGCTCTGGAGTGCATGCGCCCAGAGCCGGCGCTCTGCAACAACAGAGACCACCGCGATGGGAGGCCCACGCGGGCCAAAGGACAAAGATGGATGAAAACAGATAAATGAAAGACCAATAGAAGTGGCCCGCCCAACCCCCTCTCCCTCCCCAATCCACCCTCCTCTCCCCCCAAAATGTAGAGAAATGTAAACTGTCTAGGTACAAACTCTGAACTACTTTTAAATATCTGCCCATCTGTTATGGTATCTTTACCATGGATAAAATCTCTTTTGCAACACTAAAGAAAACCTAGTTTCTGTGAAAGCAATTTTGATTTATTTGAGCCTTCCATGGTGGTTATCATAAAATATCGTATTTCAAATTATATTTTAAACATTGAGGACAGAGACTATGAATTTAGTTCTCTTGTAAGCTAAGGTACATTTATACTATGTATATAATAAATTTTTAATTAATCCATCAATGTGTAATGATTATTTTCCCTTGAGTTAGTCAGTCCTAAAAGAAAATAATTTTCAGTATGATACAATTTTTAGTATGACAGGCTCAAGACGCTGAAGCCTTCCAAATGGCAAAATAATAAAGATACTGGAGGGGAGGTTCAGGTGGGAGGGGTCAAGGGTATACCTATGACTGATTTGAATTTATATATAATTGTAAACAACAAAACTATAAAAGTAAAATAAAAATAACTATTAAATTTAAAAAGATATTATCATTTTCAACACATCATAAAAATCACTCTGTATCAGATTAATCATGTTATGTTGGTAACACAGAATGGGTGTCAGAGGTCAACAGAGCTCCAAGAGTTTACATTGTGTAAATACTACATAGCCTATATTCTTAATCAGTTTCTGAGTGACACTTGAACACTAGGAAAGTAAAACACCAGGGAACAGAATTGGAAGGCAGGAATTCAGTGAAAGTTAAGCTCCTTAGGATGATGCATTCTAAGATAACATTCTGAAGAGCAAACTTCAGTTTACCTTAAGGGAGTTTTTTGTTGTTGTTTTTCTAATGATGTGGGCCAAGAGAGACTTGGATTTTCTTGAAGTTAGAATATTACTTCTATCTAAAGGATCTCTTTTTATGGCTTATTAACTTTTGATGAAGGTGAAGACCAGGATTGATAAGCAGTGAGAATCAGTGCATTTTTCCAGCGATAGCTTTTCATACTGACTCAGATTATTGATCACTGTGTCTTTAAATGGCTATTCATATGTGTCTGCACATAGAACTGCCACTAAGGATCTTTCCACACATACTTTTACATAAGTGGATATAAGTTTCAAAGAAACATGAAGAAAAGTTTCAAAGGACCAAAGAAGTCCAGATATATGATCTTCAAGGAGCTTTGGAGGACGTGCCTGAGAAGCAACACATCTGTTCATTTATTACTTTATATAGGATAAAATCTCTTTGCAACACTAAAGAAAACCTAGTTTCTGTGAAAGCAATTTTGATTTATTTGAGCCTTCCATGGTGGTTATCATAAAATATCGTATTTCAAATTATATTTTAAACATTGAGGACAGAGACTATGAATTTAGTTCTCTTGTAAGCTAAGGTACATTTATACTATGTATATAATAAATTTTAATTAATCCATCAATGTGTAATGATTATTTTCCCTTGAGTTAGTCAGTCCTAAAAGAAAATAATTTTCAGTATGATACAATTTTTAGTATGACAGGCTCAAGACGCTGAAGCCTTCCAAATGGCAAAATAATAAAGATACTGGAGGGGAGGTTCAGGTGGGAGGGGTCAAGGGTATACCTATGACTGATTTGAATTTATATATAATTGTAAACAACAAAACTATAAAAGTAAAATAAAAATAACTATTAAATTTAAAAAGATATTATCATTTTCAACACATCATAAAAATCACTCTGTATCAGATTAATCATGTTATGTTGGTAACACAGAATGGGTGTCAGAGGTCAACAGAGCTCCAAGAGTTTACATTGTGTAAATACTACATAGCCTATATTCTTAATCAGTTTCTGAGTGACACTTGAACACTAGGAAAGTAAAACACCAGGGAACAGAATTGGAAGGCAGGAATTCAGTGAAAGTTAAGCTCCTTAGGATGATGCATTCTAAGATAACATTCTGAAGAGCAAACTTCAGTTTACCTTAAGGGAGTTTTTTGTTGTTGTTTTTCTAATGATGTGGGCCAAGAGAGACTTGGATTTTCTTGAAGTTAGAATATTACTTCTATCTAAAGGATCTCTTTTTATGGCTTATTAACTTTTGATGAAGGTGAAGACCAGGATTGATAAGCAGTGAGAATCAGTGCATTTTTCCAGCGATAGCTTTTCATACTGACTCAGATTATTGATCACTGTGTCTTTAAATGGCTATTCATATGTGTCTGCACATAGAACTGCCACTAAGGATCTTTCCACACATACTTTTACATAAGTGGATATAAGTTTCAAAGAAACATGAAGAAAAGTTTCAAAGGACCAAAGAAGTCCAGATATATGATCTTCAAGGAGCTTTGGAGGACGTGCCTGAGAAGCAACACATCTGTTCATTTATTACTTTAGAAAACCATGTATTGAGTAGCAACTTGGTGTTAAGGGCTGACAATGTAGAAATAGTAGATCAATTCTGTGCTCTTAAGGTTTACCTTTTCTGCTTTGCTTTATTAATGGTGGCTTGGATTAGGGAATGATTCTAAATACCAAAGTCAAAGATCTTTTATTTTGTCATATTTAAAAAAAATTTTTTTTAATCCTTCTTATCATTCACACCCCACCTAGTCTCGATTAACTTTCTAGCTATTTGCATTGACTATCCCATCACAAAATAGAATGGTGGGAGAGGAGATGAACTGATTTGATATGCCAGACTTTGGGGAAAGGCAGTTGGCATATCCTATATCTGAAAACGGCACATTAGATGTTAACAACCTGTTCAGTAGCAATTGATTAGATTAGTGCTAAGACAATTGGATCCTTTCACTAGAAGAATCAAAGGTATGGACGTCTTGACTATGTGTTATCTAAGGGCTTAAACTAGGTGAATCAGAAACAGTGGCATCATCAATATGTTCATCTAATTTCTAAACTGGGCATGAAGTATGTGCGTGCTGAATATATCACAAAACACACACAAAAAAGAAATGAGACAGCCATCCATTACAAAGACATGAGGACTTAAATATATCTTATGTTTGTGTATCCCTAACCTCTACAAAATGTACTTTTTCTGAACTAAGTTTCTTCATGTATGAACAGGGTATTTCTTTCCCTTTTTTCACATGTATTCATTTTCTTACCTTTCCCTTTATGTCACATGAAACCCACTGCTTCCGAGCAACAGTAATTATTCACTGTTCCTCTTATCTTTGTTTCCCCACACATTCCTTTTAGGCCTAACGCCTATGACTATATGCCATCTCGGAACACGCTGGTCCGTAAGCGCAAATGAGCATTCTCTTAACCTCAGGACAGGAGTGGCAAGTGAGTGAGTGGGAGTACAATTGCTTCTGGTAAATGCAGGTGGGTGGAAAATGCTAGCTGCCTGATACGTTCTTTTAAATGCTGTAATAATATTTCTCACTTAACTGACAGTGGGAGAAGAGCACTGGTAAAGCCTCAGAGGGATGCCCTCAGCATTCAGTCATGTAGAGAGAAGGCAGAAAACCACTCCTGACAGGTTAAAACCACACTAATACACAGAAAACAGGACTGAAGGCAAACTGACACTCATAACTCCAAAAGAAGAGACTGCTAAGAAGGGGCAGGAATCATGAGAATTCCTCTATAAACCCCCAAAATACTTCCGATACTATTCATGTAGCCAACCTGTATCTCAGAAGACATATTTTTAAACACAGAAAATGATAGAATAGGGAGTTGCAATAAATCTTTGTAATTGACAGAGATTACTTAGATTCTAGACAAAGAGGTCAATCTGACACTAGTTTAGGTTTGTTCGATAAAACATGCTCAAAGTGATGTGAAAAGTAGTTAGCCAGGCTCTGAATGTACTTTGGTAGCTCCTCTAAATGTGGACTTGTTTGGAGATGCTGGCTCCAGTCAAATGGGCTTCTCAGCACTCCAATGCAAAGGAAAAACAATGCCCACAAGCATGTTAGACACTTTTAATAAAATTTCCTATCTGAAACTATGACATGTTGTGAAATGCGAACTAAAGACAAGTGTAACAGAGGTCAGTACAATTTTTAATTTTTCAAACAAAACACACAAAAAAGAAATGAGACAGCCATCCATTACAAAGACATGAGGACTTAAATATATCTTATGTTTGTGTATCCCTAACCTCTACAAAATGTACTTTTTCTGAACTAAGTTTCTTCATGTATGAACAGGGTATTTCTTTCCCTTTTTTCACATGTATTCATTTTCTTACCTTTCCCTTTATGTCACATGAAACCCACTGCTTCCGAGCAACAGTAATTATTCACTGTTCCTCTTATCTTTGTTTCCCCACACATTCCTTTTAGGCCTAACGCCTATGACTATATGCCATCTCGGAACACGCTGGTCCGTAAGCGCAAATGAGCATTCTCTTAACCTCAGGACAGGAGTGGCAAGTGAGTGAGTGGGAGTACAATTGCTTCTGGTAAATGCAGGTGGGTGGAAAATGCTAGCTGCCTGATACGTTCTTTTAAATGCTGTAATAATATTTCTCACTTAACTGACAGTGGGAGAAGAGCACTGGTAAAGCCTCAGAGGGATGCCCTCAGCATTCAGTCATGTAGAGAGAAGGCAGAAAACCACTCCTGACAGGTTAAAACCACACTAATACACAGAAAACAGGACTGAAGGCAAACTGACACTCATAACTCCAAAAGAAGAGACTGCTAAGAAGGGGCAGGAATCATGAGAATTCCTCTATAAACCCCCAAAATACTTCCGATACTATTCATGTAGCCAACCTGTATCTCAGAAGACATATTTTTAAACACAGAAAATGATAGAATAGGGAGTTGCAATAAATCTTTGTAATTGACAGAGATTACTTAGATTCTAGACAAAGAGGTCAATCTGACACTAGTTTAGGTTTGTTCGATAAAACATGCTCAAAGTGATGTGAAAAGTAGTTAGCCAGGCTCTGAATGTACTTTGGTAGCTCCCTCTAAATGTGGACTTGTTTGGAGATGCTGGCTCCAGTCAAATGGGCTTCTCAGCACTCCAATGCAAAGGAAAAACAATGCCCACAAGCATGTTAGACACTTTTAATAAAATTTCCTATCTGAAACTATGACATGTTGAATGAACCATTAATGGCTGAATGCTTCTTAAAGACAAGTGTAACAGAGGTCAGTACTTCTATTAATTGTGGGGTTATTTTTCAGAGAAGTTACAAAAGCTTCGGCCATCACAGAAGTCAGAACATAGGAAATGTAATTATTCCTAGACAAAAATTTGTATTAATACTTCTAAGATTTAGGTAATATTTATGTATAATTACATGAATATACATATATGCATATTATATGTATACACATTTATGTATATGTGTACCTATACATGATTTAACTGAAAAATAGTCATCTAAGGTTGGCTATAAAGTTTCCCTATATAAATTTTCAAAAACATGTAACATTTTTAAAGATAAAACATAAATTCATGACCAACTAGAATTTTTACTCATCAGAAAAAAATGCTTATATTTAACATGGACAGTGGACATATGGACATTGTGGGGAAGGAACAGTGGGTGAGAGGCGTAAAGGAAGTAGCATGAAGGCCTGTACTATCATAAGTGAAGAAAATAGCTCTAGTCATTGCTCTGTGAGAAAAGGGGATCCTTCAGGGGTGCTGTGTGATGGTCGGGAGGGGTGGGATGGGGGGGGATATACATATGATTAATCTGGGAACATCCATATCTGTAAACAACAAAACTCTGTAAAAGTTAAAAGTAAAATAAAGGTTTAAAAAAAATGCTTATATTTAATAAATCTAAGTAGCTATGAGTTTTAAGAAAAAGTTCTAGAACTGATATAAGGTAATCTGTACTAATGGAAGTACACAGATATTGTTTAAGGATGAATTCAGGAAAAATGCTTAAGATCTAATGTACAAAATTTATCCTAAAATTTTAAAGAAGAAATAATTGTATTAAGTATATAACACTGAAAGAAATCAAAAGCTTTTCCACAGGCATAAGAAAGAAGCTAGAAAAAAGAAGGCAGATCCTATCATATGAAGGTATTCCCATAAAGGTTGTGAGGAATACAATAATAAAGACAGATTCTGTGCTTACAAAGACCTTACAACTTACAGGTTAAGGCATACAGACACATTAAATAATTTTAATAAATGTCTGTATCTGATACACAAAAAGTAGTCAAAAGAAAAGTCTTATTTACAACACTACCTTCAATTTGAGACAAAGGACAGAAGCATTCATTCCAATGAGAGATTGCTCTCGCCTTCCAGAAAACTTTTTTTTATTTATCAATTAATTACTTCATTTTAATTGGAGGATAATTACTTTACAATATTGGGATAGTTTTTGGCATACATCAACATGAATCAGCCACAGGTAGACATGTGTCCCTTTCTCCATCCTGAACGCCCCTCACACCTCCCTCCCCACCCAATCCCTCTGGGTTGAATCAGAGCACTCACTCTGAGTGCCCTGCTTCATGCATCAAACCTGCACTGGTCACCTCTTTTACATAAGGTAATGTACATGTTTCAATGCTATTCTCTCAAATCATCCCACCCTCTGCCTCTCCCACTGAATACAAAAGTCTGTTCTTTACATCTGTGTCTCCTTTGCTGCCCTGCATGTAGGATAAGTGGTGCCATCTTTCTAAATTCCATATATATGCATTAATATAGAGGATCTGTCTTCCTCTTTCTGCCTAACTTCTCTCTGCATAATAGTCTCCAGGTTTTCACCTCATTAGAACTGACTCAAATGCACTCCTTTTTATGGCTGAGTAATATTCCACTGTGTGTATGTACCACAACTTCCTTATCTATTCATCTGCCAATGAACATCTAGGTTGCTTCCATGTACTAGTGATTGTAAACTGTGCTGCAGTGAACACTGGGGTACATGTGTCTCTTTCAAATCTGGTTTCCTCAGGGTGTATGCCCAGCAGTGGGAATGCTGGGTCATATGGCAGTTCTCTTCCCAGTTTTTTAGAGAATCTCCACACTGTTCTCCATGGTGGCAGTACCAGTTTGCATTCCCATCAACAGTGTAAGAGGGTCCCTCTGTTATTATGATGACCTCTTCAGGATCCTCCTTTCAATGTCTCGTTCAATGTATCATCATTAGTGCTGTATATGAAGGAGTCATCTATATAGTATTAAAATTATATGGCAGGACAGATCAGCAGTAAAGAGACCGGACTGTGAATTCATTTATGACCATATTCAAAAAAAAAAAAAAAAAACATGATTGATGCCTTGTAGGACAATGAAAATTTCTCTATTCTGCTGAGGACAGCACTGGCTACCTAGTCATTTACAATAAAACCACATTAAGTTGTAATAAAATAAGAAGTCAGTCTTACACTGCATTCAAGAGGAGAACTTATATTTTTGTATAGAGACATGATTTTCATGAAAAACTTCTATGAAACTGATAGGCACTTGTTGCTGAATGGGAATAATGCCACTTGGCCCTCAGAATCCACCTTTTAAGAGTTTTAATACATGTGACAAGTATCATTCCAACATTAGACATGTTTTACTAGAGTTGAATTGAGGCGTGAGGATGTTAAATAAATGCCTGACTGCATGTGATCAAACAAGCCAACTGTAGAGATGAAAATCAAACTTTGTTCATCTATTTTAATCATATTTTGATCTATTATCCTTGAATTATACAGAAAGTGAAAGTGTAAAAGTGTCAGTTGATCCGTTATGTCTTTGTGACCCCATGAATTATAGCCCACCAAGTTCCTTTGTCTATGGATTTCTCCAAGCAAGAATACTGAAGTGGATTGCTATTTCCTTCTCCAGGGGATTTTCCAGGCCCAGGAATCAAACCTGGGTCTCCTACATTGCCGGTAGATTCTTTACCATCTAAATCACTAGGGAAGCCTGATTTCAACAAAAAACAAATGAACAAAAATGCAACAACAGAAGATGCTTTCCAAAGTCACTATACCATTAACACTTCATTTACTGATGAATTTTTAGTGTTATATTAATACAAATTGCAATTGGTCTACACATTTCTTCACATGTTAGGCAAGTGATCTAGACTTGAGAACTGGAAGATCACAAATTGAGCTCTTCCAAGATCCTAGAGTCTGAAATGCTACCAATGGAAGTTCTGAGAACAAGGACGGTGTGATGTCTACATGTATCCCTCAGTATCGATGGAGAATTGGTTCAAGGCACCACACCCATGTGTGGTTTGCCAAAATCCTTGGATGCTCAAGTCCTTTATATAAAATGGTGGTGCACGCACTCCTTAGTTGAATATATAATGATTTAGCAAAGAAAAAAGATGCTTCCCTGACAGCTGGGCAGCTCCCATAATCCTTCTGCCTTGGGCCAGGCAACAAAATAGAACAATTCCTTTGGTAAATGGAACCATCAGTTTCACAGAGTTGATACCATGAGAAATAACTAGCAAATTTATGTGAAAATTGCTTTGAAATGTATTCTGTGCCTTCCAAATTCATGCTAGTTTGTCTTTGTCTATCATCACTATTATGATAATCATTATATTATTACTGAGAGAAGAAAGAAAGACTATTTCAAACACTGTTGGGGGAAAGAACTCTAAACTGCATTCTAAGCTGGATGGTTTGGGGTTGCTACTCTTTGCTGGAACAATATCTGAAGTAAACAAATAAATAAAATTGAAAAACTAAACCTTTCCTAATTAGAAAATAGTTTCATACACATTTTAAAGAAAATAAATGCATTATGTTTAGCAAATCCATAAAACACCTAACAAATAGAAATAGTAAGTATAAAGACCCTTACCTCCATCATTTAATGCTAAACACAACTAATATTTACTGTTTTTTCCTACAAAGATATTTTTTCTGTGTACAAGTTCACTTTTGTCTTATATTGTGAATATCAAAATATATATAAAATGTTGCATCTGCCCTTTTTTGTCTTCTTTTAATCAAAATCATTTTTTGTTATTTATGATAATTCTAGTGTTTAAGGGTATGTTTTAAATGCAATATCTATAAATCATTTTCTTAACTTTTATGGTTGAAGATTATAACATCATCCTGAAATTAACCATTGAGAAGAAACTGAGTATAATCAACAATTTACTTTGGGAACATTGTAAATTATTACTTTAGCAATTGAATCCTCCAGTGTTTTCAGGATTAAAATCACAACACACTTTTCTATATACTAGAAGTCTCTTTTTTATAAAAACATTTCAAAATATAGATATTCATGTGAAACTTTTATCATTTATGACTACTTTCTTTGTAGGGTAATTACTAAACATATTTTTACTATATATACAGAGTTTACTTTTTTATAATTTTATATGACCGCAACAATACACTAAGTTCATTAATATTCAAGGAGTTTTGCTATTGACATAGCAGTCTCACTCTTCAGAACTTTAGAATAATTAGAATAAAGTTTGCCAACAAACTTTTAGAACACAGTCTGTAGATTGGAGACATGTGGACATTAAATGTTGTGTGTTTCCCCTATAAGTCTACTCCTTTGAACTGTGCCAAATTTATGTGAAAATTGCTTTGAAATGTATTCTGTGCCTTCCAAATTCATGCTAGTTTGTCTTTGTCTATCATCACTATTATGATAATCATTATATTATTACTGAGAGAAGAAAGAAAGACTATTTCAAACACTGTTGGGGGAAAGAACTCTAAACTGCATTCTAAGCTGGATGGTTTGGGGTTGCTACTCTTTGCTGGAACAATATCTGAAGTAAACAAATAAATAAAATTGAAAAACTAAACCTTTCCTAATTAGAAAATAGTTTCATACACATTTTAAAGAAAATAAATGCATTATGTTTAGCAAATCCATAAAACACCTAACAAATAGAAATAGTAAGTATAAAGACCCTTACCTCCATCATTTAATGCTAAACACAACTAATATTTACTGTTTTTTCCTACAAGAATATTTTTTCTGTGTACAAGTTCACTTTTGTCTTATATTGTGAATATCAAAATATATATAAAATGTTGCATCTGCCCTTTTTTGTCTTCTTTTAATCAAAATCATTTTTTGTTATTTATGATAATTCTAGTGTTTAAGGGTATGTTTTAAATGCAATATCTATAAATCATTTTCTTAACTTTTATGGTTGAAGATTATAACATCATCCTGAAATTAACCATTGAGAAGAAACTGAGTATAATCAACAATTTACTTTGGGAACATTGTAAATTATTACTTTAGCAATTGAATCCTCCAGTGTTTTCAGGATTAAAATCACAACACACTTTTCTATATACTAGAAGTCTCTTTTTTATAAAAACATTTCAAAATATAGATATTCATGTGAAACTTTTATCATTTATGACTACTTTCTTTGTAGGGTAATTACTAAACATATTTTTACTATATATACAGAGTTTACTTTTTTATAATTTTATATGACCGCAACAATACACTAAGTTCATTAATATTCAAGGAGTTTTGCTATTGACATAGCAGTCTCACTCTTCAGAACTTTAGAATAATTAGAATAAAGTTTGCCAACAAACTTTTAGAACACAGTCTGTAGATTGGAGACATGTGGACATTAAATGTTGTGTGTCTTATCAATTCCTTATAAGGACTACTCTGAATTCTACAATCATAGCAAAGTAAAACACCCACTAGGTAGATTAATTTTAAATACTGAACTACTTTTGAATCTCATTACCTATTTCTCTCACAAAAATATCTTGCATATCTCATTTTGGATAGAAAGTGTGATCAGAAGGAATTCTTTCTCCTTACAATGACAAAATATTTTCTCTTCAGAGACCACACCAGAGTATGACCTGATGTTTCAAAAACAAAAGACAAAACAAACAGTAGCAACACTTCTTACATTAGAGGACTGTAGTAGGATTGAACTTTTATCCTTGAAACTGCATAAACACTTCATAAAAACCATAGTTTAATTTTTGTTGTTAATGTTTCTTTGGGCTTATGCAAATAAAGAACATTTCTTTACTACCAGTCAATCTGTCTTTAAGCATTTATTCTTTTTTTTTTTTTTTAATTTTTTACTTTTGGTTCTTCTGGGTTTTTCCTGCTGCTGCAGGCTCTTCCCTAGTTGCAGGGAGTAGGGGTGACTCTCTAGTTGAGATGAGTAGGCTTCTTGCTCTGATGACTTCTCTTGTTGCGGAACTCGGGTTCTAGGGCTCATGGCTTCAGTAGTTGTGGCAGACGGGCTCAATAGTTGCAGCTCCCAGGCTCTAGAGCACAGGCTCAATAGTTGTGGCTCAAGGACTTAGTTGCTCCATAGCATGTGGGATCTTCCCAGATCAGGGATAGAACTCATGTTTCCTGCATTAGTAGGTGAACTCTTCACCACTGAGCTACCACAGAAGCCCTAAGCATTTATTCTTAACACAGACCTTACATTTAACAAGATCAATCTTTTGTCTCTAAATTCAGATATTACCTGATTAGGTATTTTTACTGATGCCAAAATAAAGTTTAAAGGAAATTAAAGATGGAGAACAAATTACAAAGATGTCCCCATGGGGCCAATTAGCACCTATTAATATTTATGTAATCCATCACTTAATGCCAAATCAGACTTTCTAAAACATTTTTTGTCAATTAGTTCCATGTTTAATGAGCTTTCCACAGATATTTTATAAACAAAACCCAACTCTTTAGTTCTGTATTTTATGACAGTTATCAACACAATTTGTCTTCTCTACTAGTACTATTTCTAAGAAAACAATTTCAAACTTCTAGCCTGTATTCATCCTTTATTCACACTACTAGCTCAAATACCAGGTCCTTTACCACATACAGACTCACTATCAAACTTACTGGCCACTATATTACATTTTATTCAACGTCATAGCCATTCACCTCTTTTATTTTCATGTATTTTATGACTGCTAGTAATATTTAAATTCTGAAGAACCCTTTCTTCTTCATAAAGGCTATGTGTACTTAAAACACAAGAACACATATATGATATTTATATATTAGAAAAACATTTCTAGTCTCCTTTAATCAATAAAGTAACAGAGAATGTAGTTGACTTGAAAAGAACTTGTTAATTGGAAGTCAGAATTAAAGCCAGCAAATCAGTTTAGTACATCTCTCTGAGTGTATTATGTCCCAAATACCAACATCACTTGCTCTGGTATACCCTAGACTGTAGAAAGCAGGAGAATGACCTGGTCCTTGGGCCAAGAGGTGGAGGTGGGGGTTAAATTCTGGAGTGCCTTTCTAAGAATTTTCCATCTATGGCCTAAAATCAGCCAGGGCTATTTCTCCCTTTCACAGTGCCCAACCAAATGTTCTAAAAGCTCATGACTATAGAGTCAACCTGAGGCTCTATGAACAGGCTTAGCTCCAGGTGAGTGATCTGGTTAATGAATTGCTCCTGGTGACAGATGTGATATTTCCTTCAAGATATGCATGAGATTAAACTACCAGAATGGCACTGACTCACTAATTTTGGATACTATTTATAGTCACAGAGATAGAAGCCGCTACAAAAATATTTTCTCATTACCCACTCACATTGCCTTTCTCCTATGAGTATGAAGAAGAATGATAAGAAGTCATGATAGTGCAGAGAATAATTTAACTCTGTACACTGGTAGTAGATTTTAGAATTCATAAATTTTGATACTCATAAGAACTTAAGTAATTAATTCAAGAAATGTTTATCCATGGTCCTTTGTTTAGGCACTTGATTTGGTGCTAAGGATTCACAGACTTACAAGATAGATGGTAGCTTTGATGTCTCCAGACTTGCAGTCTAGTGGTACAGACAAAAATTAAACTAATTATAAAAATAAATAACCACTGTATAAGACTACAATAACGTTGACTTGAGACCTCCCCCAAACCTCTCAATTAGAAGGCTACTTTACCTAGAAAACAATTTCAAACTTCTAGCCTGTATTCATCCTTTATTCACACTACTAGAACCAGCTTTACATGACTCACTATCAAACTTACTGGCCACTATATTACATTTTATTCAACGTCATAGCCATTCACCTCTTTTATTTTCATGTATTTTATGACTGCTAGTAATATTTAAATTCTGAAGAACCCTTTCTTCTTCATAAAGGCTATGTGTACTTAAAACACAAGAACACATATATGATATTTATATATTAGAAAAACATTTCTAGTCTCCTTTAATCAATAAAGTAACAGAGAATGTAGTTGACTTGAAAAGAACTTGTTAATTGGAAGTCAGAATTAAAGCCAGCAAATCAGTTTAGTACATCTCTCTGAGTGTATTATGTCCCAAATACCAACATCACTTGCTCTGGTATACCCTAGACTGTAGAAAGCAGGAGAATGACCTGGTCCTTGGGCCAAGAGGTGGAGGTGGGGGTTAAATTCTGGAGTGCCTTTCTAAGAATTTTCCATCTATGGCCTAAAATCAGCCAGGGCTATTTCTCCCTTTCACAGTGCCCAACCAAATGTTCTAAAAGCTCATGACTATAGAGTCAACCTGAGGCTCTATGAACAGGCTTAGCTCCAGGTGAGTGATCTGGTTAATGAATTGCTCCTGGTGACAGATGTGATATTTCCTTCAAGATATGCATGAGATTAAACTACCAGAATGGCACTGACTCACTAATTTTGGATACTATTTATAGTCACAGAGATAGAAGCCGCTACAAAAATATTTTCTCATTACCCACTCACATTGCCTTTCTCCTATGAGTATGAAGAAGAATGATAAGAAGTCATGATAGTGCAGAGAATAATTTAACTCTGTACACTGGTAGTAGATTTTAGAATTCATAAATTTTGATACTCATAAGAACTTAAGTAATTAATTCAAGAAATGTTTATCCATGGTCCTTTGTTTAGGCACTTGATTTGGTGCTAAGGATTCACAGACTTACAAGATAGATGGTAGCTTTGATGTCTCCAGACTTGCAGTCTAGTGGTACAGACAAAAATTAAACTAATTATAAAAATAAATAACCACTGTATAAGACTACAATAACGTTGACTTGAGACCTCCCCCAAACCTCTCAATTAGAAGGCTACTTTACCTAGTCTATATGGTAGCTATGGCCATAAGATAATTAAATGATTCACATTTAGAGTTGATTAAATTGAATTTGACAAAGTTAAACTGGCTATGGTCAAGGTCACACAGTATGCAGATGGCAGAATTAAAAAGATGTAACACAACGTATTTTGGCCTCTTCCTTGTTCTATCAGTAATTACATACAGCAAGAAAAAGTGAATCCTACCAGATTTAACTGAGTCTATTCTATTGAAAAGAGCGTTTGTATGATTGCAGGGATTTCAAATGTTGTTATTATACAAGGAGGATTTTAAAGACATAAAAGTCACCATCAGGGCTTCTCTGGTGGTCCAGTGGGTAAGGACACCGCCTTGCAGTGCAAGGGGTGCTGGTTCAATCCCTGGCCTGGGAAGATCCCACTTGCCGCGGAGCGGCTGGACCCATGTGTCCAATTACCGAGCTGGAGCTCCGGAGCACATGCGCCCAGAGCCAGTGCTCTGCAACAACAGAGGCCACTGCGATGGGAGGCCCACACAGGCCAAAGAACAAAGATGGATGAAAATAGATAAATGAAAGACCAATAGAAGTGGCCCGTCTGCCCCCCTCCCTCGCCAACCGCCCCCCCAAAAAAGTCACCGTCAATGAACAATTCAATTGTATTACTGACTGTGCGTTTAATTGCTATAGTAATTATAAATAAACAAAAGTGATTGCTCTTAATTGATGAAATGTTCTTATATGTTCTCATGCACAGAAATAAAAGTCTGCTGGAACTGAAAGTCACTGGGTGGCCAAAGCAACCTCTCTGAGAAGGTGAGACAGACAAGGAGGACCCAGACTCCCATATCCAGGGGTGGCCATTTCAGTGAGTACAGCTAATTTTGAGTCATGAAAAGTAAAGTATATGTTATTGGAAACTAACAAAAGGCCTGGGCTTCTCTGGTGGTCCAGTGGGTAAAGAGTCTGCCTTGTAGTGCAAGCGACGCCAGTTCCATCCCTGGCCAGGAAGTCCCACGTGCCGCAGAGCGGGCTGAACCCCTGTGTCCAATTACGAGCCAGCACTATAGAGCGCATGCGCCCAGGCTGATGCTCTGCAACTAGAAAGGCTACCACAAAGGGAGGCCCACACAGGACAAAGAATAAAGATGGATGAAAATAAACAAATAAATAAATAAATAACAAATAAATAAATTTTGGCAAAAGAGGTCAAAATTTAAAAAAAAAGGAAAAGAAAAGGCCAGATCATGGGTGGCTTTTGTAGGCTAAGGCAGGAATTTGGATTTTATCTTTAAAAAGTTATGGGAAGACTGTGATCAGCTCCAAGTAGAGAAGTGACATGTAACTTAAATTGTTGGAAGATTGTTCAGATCAAGTGTGTATGTAGAATAGAAATAAAAGTTCATATAACTGGAAATGATACTCAAGAATCCTCTAAAGGAAATCAGAAGGTACTGAAGGGAAAAATAAACTGACCATGGGGGATACCATAAGAATCAGCACAGTCAAAACAATTTGTGATAAACAGAAGAACCAAAGTGAGAAGAAATATTTTGGCAAGCAAAGAAAAGAGTGATACATAGAAAACCTGACACAATGCCATAATCTAGATTCATGTGTAGGCAAATGTAGAATTAAAATAGAGAATTCTAATCATTGTCATAAACTCACATGCCTTTTGTGTTTAGAACTTCTGATGTAGTATCCTACACATCACTGGTTTTCCTACGTGTAAAACTCTGTATACTTGGAGTCTCTTTAGGGCACCACCACACACTCTGTGATTGCAGCACTTAGCTGAGAACAAGGACATCAGATGTAGACCATATGATTATGAGCAACTAATTCAACCTCACATCATGGTTTGGCTGAAAGTCACTGGGTAAATCTGAGAAGGTGAGACAGACAAGGAGGACCCAGACTCCCATATCCAGGGGTGGCCATTTCAGTGAGTACAGCTAATTTTGAGTCATGAAAAGTAAAGTATATGTTATTGGAAACTAACAAAAGGCCTGGGCTTCTCTGGTGGTCCAGTGGGTAAAGAGTCTGCCTTGTAGTGCAAGCGACGCCAGTTCCATCCCTGGCCAGGAAGTCCCACGTGCCGCAGAGCGGGCTGAACCCCTGTGTCCAATTACGAGCCAGCACTATAGAGCGCATGCGCCCAGGCTGATGCTCTGCAACTAGAAAGGCTACCACAAAGGGAGGCCCACACAGGACAAAGAATAAAGATGGATGAAAATAAACAAATAAATAAATAAATAACAAATAAATAAATTTTGGCAAAAGAGGTCAAAATTTAAAAAAAAAGGAAAAGAAAAGGCCAGATCATGGGTGGCTTTTGTAGGCTAAGGCAGGAATTTGGATTTTATCTTTAAAAAGTTATGGGAAGACTGTGATCAGCTCCAAGTAGAGAAGTGACATGTAACTTAAATTGTTGGAAGATTGTTCAGATCAAGTGTGTATGTAGAATAGAAATAAAAGTTCATATAACTGGAAATGATACTCAAGAATCCTCTAAAGGAAATCAGAAGGTACTGAAGGGAAAAATAAACTGACCATGGGGGATACCATAAGAATCAGCACAGTCAAAACAATTTGTGATAAACAGAAGAACCAAAGTGAGAAGAAATATTTTGGCAAGCAAAGAAAAGAGTGATACATAGAAAACCTGACACAATGCCATAATCTAGATTCATGTGTAGGCAAATGTAGAATTAAAATAGAGAATTCTAATCATTGTCATAAACTCACATGCCTTTTGTGTTTAGAACTTCTGATGTAGTATCCTACACATCACTGGTTTTCCTACGTGTAAAACTCTGTATACTTGGAGTCTCTTTAGGGCACCACCACACACTCTGTGATTGCAGCACTTAGCTGAGAACAAGGACATCAGATGTAGACCATATGATTATGAGCAACTAATTCAACCTCACTGATTCATGGTCTTCTCATTGGCAAAATGGGGTCATCAATATCATCTAACTTCTAGGTTGCTCCTAGGGTTGCTATGGGTAGAAATAAGCAATATAAAGTGTTAAGTATAGTACAAGAACCACACAAAATTACAGTCAACTATTATTAATATTATTACCTATATGTCATATTAAAGAGACAAAATCTTTAAAATGATTATTAAAATCAACTAGTGTCTCTTATACTTTCATTGGCATATAATTGATGTATACCTCATTAACTGGTATTAGCTAAGATTAATTATATATTCACCAAACTATGCTTTATATTTCCTTTACCTTTGTGCTGATGCCTATCTTAATCATCTTTGTTAAGCTGATGAATAAAGATCTCTCCCCCATAGATGCCTCTCCCTGAGGCAGCCAGCTTCAACAGCCCGGATGTATGCTCTCCTGTTCCTCCATGCTCCCGTTAACCTGTGGGCCCACTATGGGGGTCGTGTTTACAAAGTGAGGACTGCACTGTATACATGACTCTGTGACTCAACAATGCATTGTAGACAATCTTCCACATTAACAGGTTCAGAGCCAGCCTACTCCTATCCAAGATTGCAAAATATTTCAAAATATGAACATACATATCATCTTTAAGTATGCTTCTATTGATAGATATTTAGATTGGTTATATTTTTGGTTTGTGTTTATCTCTTACAACTATCAGTACAGTTGGACTTATATTCTTATAAGGGATAGGTTCAATACGTCAAATTCAAAAAGTTGCATCAAAGGTTGCTTCCAACCTTACATTCTTCATTGTACAAGGATTTAACACAGGTACAACTGAACTGAATTCTGACAAAATGGACTTAGGTTTGCTTTATTTTAAAGGGAATACTCCCATTCTTTTTGAATCACCCTTTTGGTATTATCAGATTTAAATGAGTAAATGATATTAAGTTGCTGGGTTCTTTCTTATAAAGCATTCCCTTTGGTCTCTCCCTACTAAGGACTCTCTTTTGCAGATGTACCATGTTCTCTGGGTTACTGGGAATACCCGATGAAACAGGTATTAACTCCTTCACACGTTTAGCACTATGGTTGTGCAGCAGGTACACGTATGCATGCGTGCATTATACATGTATGAAGAACTGTCTCTTTTGATTACCTCCTGACTAACTTTTCACAATGAGGATTATATAGGAGAATAAAGTGAATACAAATTGATCATGACTGAAAACAAAGGAAATATTAGTATTACAAAAGGCATACTCTTCATGACTAACTATCATCTCAATATATGTCATATTAAAGAGACAAAATCTTTAAAATGATTATTAAAATCAACTAGTGTCTCTTATACTTTCATTGGCATATAATTGATGTATACCTCATTAACTGGTATTAGCTAAGATTAATTATATATTCACCAAACTATGCTTTATATTTCCTTTACCTTTGTGCTGATGCCTATCTTAATCATCTTTGTTAAGCTGATGAATAAAGATCTCTCCCCCATAGATGCCTCTCCCTGAGGCAGCCAGCTTCAACAGCCCGGATGTATGCTCTCCTGTTCCTCCATGCTCCCGTTAACCTGTGGGCCCACTATGGGGGTCGTGTTTACAAAGTGAGGACTGCACTGTATACATGACTCTGTGACTCAACAATGCATTGTAGACAATCTTCCACATTAACAGGTTCAGAGCCAGCCTACTCCTATCCAAGATTGCAAAATATTTCAAAATATGAACATACATATCATCTTTAAGTATGCTTCTATTGATAGATATTTAGATTGGTTATATTTTTGGTTTGTGTTTATCTCTTACAACTATCAGTACAGTTGGACTTATATTCTTATAAGGGATAGGTTCAATACGTCAAATTCAAAAAGTTGCATCAAAGGTTGCTTCCAACCTTACATTCTTCATTGTACAAGGATTTAACACAGGTACAACTGAACTGAATTCTGACAAAATGGACTTAGGTTTGCTTTATTTTAAAGGAAATACTCCCATTCTTTTTGAATCACCCTTTTGGTATTATCAGATTTAAATGAGTAAATGATATTAAGTTGCTGGGTTCTTTCTTATAAAGCATTCCCTTTGGTCTCTCCCTACTAAGGACTCTCTTTTGCAGATGTACCATGTTCTCTGGGTTACTGGGAATACCCGATGAAACAGGTATTAACTCCTTCACACGTTTAGCACTATGGTTGTGCAGCAGGTACACGTATGCATGCGTGCATTATACATGTATGAAGAACTGTCTCTTTTGATTACCTCCTGACTAACTTTTCACAATGAGGATTATATAGGAGAATAAAGTGAATACAAATTGATCATGACTGAAAACAAAGGAAATATTAGTATTACAAAAGGCATACTCTTCATGATATCTTACAATACATATTTTTCCCAAAGAAAGTCATCATTGAAGTTATATGGGAAAGTAAAGGAAGAAAAAAAAAAGATTCACTCTGCAATACAATTTTAGCACTACTTTTCAAAAACACATCAGTTGTATAAACTGGAGATGGCTTAGACAACAACCTATACTTGGAGACCAAGGAGTTTTTATAGAATTTGAAGATCTGCTATTCAAGATTTCACATTGCTTATTGGAAAATTTATGTTTCCTAAGAAATGGGTCTTGTTTTCAGTGGTTGTCAAATTGACTACCACAGTCGCCTCTGAGAAGACAACTTAATGCATCTTGATGTGTTACCATCCCTGTTATGAGCGTCTGCATGTGAGCATCATGTTCCTGTTGACCTAGGTGCCTCAGGATTAACAACATGGGCAGGACCCTTAAGGTGGGGGTTTGCAAACCATCACTCAAGGGCCAAATCTTCCATGGCCTGTTTTTTAAAATCTTCAAGGAAAAAATGGTTTTCATTTGTAAAAGATTGCAATTAAAGAAAAACTGAATATTTGACATGTGGCCTACAGAATCTAAAATACTTACTCTCTATGCCTTTATAGAAAAATTTGCTGACCATTGCTCCATGGTAACATTCAAATTTTGTTTAACTTTAAAGAATACCTCCAAATATGTAATTTGTTACACCTTTGTCTCTTTGGGGAGTAAAACTTCACTCTTTCTCAATTTGACTTAAAGGTAAAAAAGGACGCAGTACCTTACTATGCTGAGTTGCATTTACTGAGAAAGTAAACACACACACACACACACACAAACACACACACGGACAGTCTTGAAGGAAAGATTGCTTTAAAAGATAAATATGCATAATAAAAGTTCACTTTGGCTATAAATGTTATTAATCTCTTTTTGCCTGCTTCCCATCAACAAAGAAGGGATAGTTATTATCTGCTCCAATTGTCTCACAGGAATGTTAAAACTGAGATGAGAAGAGATTTGAGCTCTTCACTAGATGCTGTACTGACCCGTGGCATTGCTATGATAGTATATTGTTTAAGAGACAGAATCTTTCCACAGGAATAACTACCTTAGGAGAAAGTTTGGAGGTGGCAGTGTCATCTTGCCATGTACTTGGGAGTATGTTTTCACTGAAAATACTCCCAAGAATCTGAAAGCTCTTAACTATTTTCTCCTTCCTCCTTTAAGTCACTATAGCAGGTAAACTCCATTTCCTTTGCCATTGATTACAAATAGATACCTGGCTTACTTAGATGTTTCATGGTTCAAAAATGAGTCATCACGGTGATAAAGTTGATTTTAAAATATGATGCCGTGGACAGACAGAGCAGATATACAAGGGAAATCCAGATGATATTAATTTAAAGTTAAAAGGACAGTGTTATCACTTAGCTAGTTCCTTTATTGTGGCTTATCTAGTTCCTTAATTCCTATAAACGAATATAGAGAAATGAAATGGCTTTCCCTTATAGTAGAACCCAGGAAGGGCTCTTGAGTTCCCATCCAGTATTTTTTGCAACTAAAAGAAAAAGAAAATAGGAAGAAAAGATGAAGCATGGAGCTTGAGAAAGAAGAAAATGAAAGAAAAATGGAGTATATAAGTGTATATAAGTACATATTTTAAAGTATATAGAAAATGACATGTAGAATCTCTATGTGAGGAGAAACAGTAATAGAAATAAAGACCCAAAGTGGGCAACAAACTGGCAATGTATGTTCTTGTTCACCAATGCCAGGATTATCCCCATGAATTTGGGCCGAACTGCCATGACAATAATTAGCTCTAGCACTTTGACAGATCATTATGAAAACATTAGCAGGGCATTAGCGAGAATTACTCATTTTTCACCCATTGATTATATGCCACAGTTTGCTCATTATAGTATTGGTGCCTAATAGCTGTGCTCTAACCAGCACTTTCTCCTTCATCTGAGCTCTAAACATGCTAACCTCAAACCAAGTCATGTAAAGGGACTTTGTTAAATAAGTACAAACCCGTTCACTGTTTAGGAAGAAACTTGTTAATCAAACCAGAGGATTCTTTGGCCCATTTCTGCTTAGCAATTCACAGTAATTTACCACCTTCCTTTTTGAAATGACGCATCCTTTGTTTTGAGGACAAAACCCAGTAGCACCATCCTCCATACCTTATCTGCTTACTTCCTAAGTTTCTGCTGCTATTTCAAGTCTCACTTCAGGAAGAGACTGTCTCTCACTTTACTGTCATTAATCCAAGGTATAGTGCTATATTTCGTCCATCTTAGTCATCACTTGCCTTGATTCATGGAGCCAATAAATTAGGTGTTTCATGGTTCAAAAATGAGTCATCACGGTGATAAAGTTGATTTTAAAATATGATGCCGTGGACAGACAGAGCAGATATACAAGGGAAATCCAGATGATATTAATTTAAAGTTAAAAGGACAGTGTTATCACTTAGCTAGTTCCTTTATTGTGGCTTATCTAGTTCCTTAATTCCTATAAACGAATATAGAGAAATGAAATGGCTTTCCCTTATAGTAGAACCCAGGAAGGGCTCTTGAGTTCCCATCCAGTATTTTTTGCAACTAAAAGAAAAAGAAAATAGGAAGAAAAGATGAAGCATGGAGCTTGAGAAAGAAGAAAATGAAAGAAAAATGGAGTATATAAGTGTATATAAGTACATATTTTAAAGTATATAGAAAATGACATGTAGAATCTCTATGTGAGGAGAAACAGTAATAGAAATAAAGACCCAAAGTGGGCAACAAACTGGCAATGTATGTTCTTGTTCACCAATGCCAGGATTATCCCCATGAATTTGGGCCGAACTGCCATGACAATAATTAGCTCTAGCACTTTGACAGATCATTATGAAAACATTAGCAGGGCATTAGCGAGAATTACTCATTTTTCACCCATTGATTATATGCCACAGTTTGCTCATTATAGTATTGGTGCCTAATAGCTGTGCTCTAACCAGCACTTTCTCCTTCATCTGAGCTCTAAACATGCTAACCTCAAACCAAGTCATGTAAAGGGACTTTGTTAAATAAGTACAAACCCGTTCACTGTTTAGGAAGAAACTTGTTAATCAAACCAGAGGATTCTTTGGCCCATTTCTGCTTAGCAATTCACAGTAATTTACCACCTTCCTTTTTGAAATGACGCATCCTTTGTTTTGAGGACAAAACCCAGTAGCACCATCCTCCATACCTTATCTGCTTACTTCCTAAGTTTCTGCTGCTATTTCAAGTCTCACTTCAGGAAGAGACTGTCTCTCACTTTACTGTCATTAATCCAAGGTATAGTGCTATATTTCGTCCATCTTAGTCATCACTTGCCTTGATTCATGGAGCCAATAAATTAGGTGTCCTCAGCAGTTTGTACATTAGAATCATCTGCAAAGATTTCAAAGAAATACTGTCATATGGTCCACATCCCAGCTCAAATGACTCAGAATTTCTGGAAGTAGAACCTGGGCATCTGTGTTTACTTATTTGTGTTAAGCTCATAAGATGAGTCTGATGCACAGTGGCAGTTGGGAGTGACTACATCATCAAATATATATTTAGATTCATTAACCTGGAATACTGGGTGATGCGGTATATTCAGAGGGATAAAGTTAACAAACCAGCTGGATTATTCCCAATATTGATGACAGATGGTGCATTGTTCTCAGTACATGTGAACAATCTAAAATTCCTAAGCAGAGAAAAGGTAACTTTGAGGGGGTGTTTTGTGATTTTTTTCCCTTTTCTTGCATAGCACCACCTGTCCACCCACACAGAAAACACATTTATTTCTGAGTCATATATTTTTAGAAGGTGCAATCTTCTCACACAATTTTAAAGTGATTATGTTCTGCTAATTTAAAGAAGTCCAGCATGGATATCAAGGGCAAAGCTCCCTCCCTCTTCCCTTTTCTTCCCTTTCAAAAGCTGTATATCAAAACAACACTGACTAGAATATGTGGGATGAATTATTGAGATGCTTGGAGCTAAGCAGTCTCCCAGGCTGGCTGGAGTATAGGACAAGCAGCAGTGTGTAAGTCACGGAGCTGCACTCAGTCACAGGGTCAGAACCTGGATCCTTTTATTTCCACAGAAAACTCAAGAAGGAGGAAATAATACAGGAGAAAAACAAAGAGAAAGAGTGTAAAGAGGAAATCATGTTTATATATCTTTCTCTCTCTCTCTCTTTCTCTCTCTCTCTCTCTGAGTCTAAAATGGAAGAGTGAAATTACTTAATATTGTAATGAACTGCAGAACTTTGGCCAAAATATTTCTCATCTCTGAATTCAGTTTCCATATCTACAGCATGAGAAAACTGAGTAAAATTCTTCTGATCCTCAGCAATCAGTAAAGAGTTATGATTCTACGAGAAAACTTCTTGGAGTCCCAAATAGTAGGTGACACACAGCTGCCTTCAGCAATGTAAGGTAGATCTTTGGCATTGAAGGATTCATTTTCATAGTTCTCACTGCTTGAGAGCACTCTTAAATGTACAAGAGGAAACATAAAACATGAGATGTCCAGGGTCAAGTTGAATCTCAAGTCCAAAGAGGCTGTGCTGTAGGCAGATCCAGCCTGTGTGTGTGTGTGTGTGTGTGCACATACACGCACTCAGTCATGTCTGACTCTTTCTGACCCCATACACTGTACACCTCCAGGCTCTTTCGACCATGGGATTTTCTTGGCAAGAATACTGGAGTGGGTTGCCATGCCTTTCTCCAGAGGGTCTTCCCAACCCAGAGATCAAACCCATCAGTGAGGTGTTCCTATTCTCTACTCATCTCTGCAAACCTAAAGATTCAACAGAATGTCATGCTATGTTCTCATGATTATTAAAGGACTCCTGTAAGTCTCCCTACATTTTACAAAAATGCCTTTACTTAATAAGATGTCTACCCTGTCCAATTATCATGTGGGACACTGACTGAAGAAAGTAATTTAAAAGATAATGAATGAGTTGGGAACTGTTTGGGGTGTATTGGTTTACTAAGGCTGCTGTAGCAAACAGGTTATTTAACTTAAACAACAGAAGTTTCCTTTCTCACAGTTCTGGAGGCTAAAACTCTGCTCTCAAGGAGCTGGTAGGGCGGCTTCTCTGAGGGCTGTGAGGGAAGGATCTGGCCCAGACCTCTCCCTTTGGCTTTAGGATGACTGCCTTCCTCCCTGAGTCTTCCTATCACCCTTCCTCTGTATGCAGGCTTCTCTTCTTCTAAGGATAATACTCCCATGGATCAGGAACTATTCTAATGATTGCATTTTACCTTGATTACCTCTGTAGCCTACCTCCAAATAAGGTCACATTCTGAAGAACTGTTTTGGTTTGTTTGGGGGTGGGAGGGCCACAATTTAGCCTATAGCCACAAGTGTTTGATACAAGCAAAGAACGTCTTAGCAGTGGGTGATTATAGTCAGTATGTTGATCTTATTGAAATGTGAATTAAAGAAATCAAATCAAAGAATATTTCTTATTATTGATATTAAAATTATTATAAATAAATATCAATTATTGAGTACTTATTATAGGATTACCTTACATGTATTGTTTAACTCTCAATAGAATTTTGTGAATTTCTTTTTTTATAAGGGACTTTTTTTAAAAATAAAAAAACAACTAATTATTTATTTGGCTGTGTTGGGGCTTAGTTGTCATATGTGCAATCTTTGTTGTGGTGCAGGGACTTGGTTGCCCCACAGCCTGAGGGATCTTAGTTTCCCGACCAGGTATCAAACCCGCATCCTTTACATTGGAAGGTGGATTCTTCACTACTGGACCACTAGGGAAGTCCCATAATTTTGTGAAATTCTTAATATGGTTTTGCTCATTTTCAGATAAGGAAACAAACTCTGAGGGAGGCCCAGGGTCATGTGGTCAGTAAAGGAGTGCTGTATAATTCATATCAATCTGAACACCCTAAAGACCTAACACACAGTAAGGGTCAGTTAGTTAGTGTGGCACAGTGGTGAGACAGTACAAGGATTATCAGAGAGGCTTTTCTCGAGTAAGTCTTATATATAGCCACAGACCTATTTCCCTGATTTCTGTCCTAATTTTAAACAACTTCATGATTTTACAACTCTTACCTCCTAAGTTCCACTGCATTGAGCAAGCAGGTGAGCAGGTAATCATCTGACCTACTACCCACAGTGCCACTCTTGATGCCCACTAACCCACCACAGTGTTCCAGTACCGTCATGCGACAAGTATTCTTTTTTCACTTGCTCTAAAATGCCATATTCCAGATGGAACCCGCAGCAAACATGGTCAGAGAGGTCTTAATGGAAGAAGTAGACTCCCTTGCTTAGGATTCCCCTTCCATTTTACCCCTTGATATTTTTAAAACTCCCATGGATCAGGAACTATTCTAATGATTGCATTTTACCTTGATTACCTCTGTAGCCTACCTCCAAATAAGGTCACATTCTGAAGAACTGTTTTGGTTTGTTTGGGGGTGGGAGGGCCACAATTTAGCCTATAGCCACAAGTGTTTGATACAAGCAAAGAACGTCTTAGCAGTGGGTGATTATAGTCAGTATGTTGATCTTATTGAAATGTGAATTAAAGAAATCAAATCAAAGAATATTTCTTATTATTGATATTAAAATTATTATAAATAAATATCAATTATTGAGTACTTATTATAGGATTACCTTACATGTATTGTTTAACTCTCAATAGAATTTTGTGAATTTCTTTTTTTATAAGGGACTTTTTTTAAAAATAAAAAAACAACTAATTATTTATTTGGCTGTGTTGGGGCTTAGTTGTCATATGTGCAATCTTTGTTGTGGTGCAGGGACTTGGTTGCCCCACAGCCTGAGGGATCTTAGTTTCCCGACCAGGTATCAAACCCGCATCCTTTACATTGGAAGGTGGATTCTTCACTACTGGACCACTAGGGAAGTCCCATAATTTTGTGAAATTCTTAATATGGTTTTGCTCATTTTCAGATAAGGAAACAAACTCTGAGGGAGGCCCAGGGTCATGTGGTCAGTAAAGGAGTGCTGTATAATTCATATCAATCTGAACACCCTAAAGACCTAACACACAGTAAGGGTCAGTTAGTTAGTGTGGCACAGTGGTGAGACAGTACAAGGATTATCAGAGAGGCTTTTCTCGAGTAAGTCTTATATATAGCCACAGACCTATTTCCCTGATTTCTGTCCTAATTTTAAACAACTTCATGATTTTACAACTCTTACCTCCTAAGTTCCACTGCATTGAGCAAGCAGGTGAGCAGGTAATCATCTGACCTACTACCCACAGTGCCACTCTTGATGCCCACTAACCCACCACAGTGTTCCAGTACCGTCATGCGACAAGTATTCTTTTTTCACTTGCTCTAAAATGCCATATTCCAGATGGAACCCGCAGCAAACATGGTCAGAGAGGTCTTAATGGAAGAAGTAACAATTACACTAGATCTTGAAGGCTGACTAGAATTTTGGCAGCTAGAAGGTGAACCTTTGGAGAAAGCAGGTGACCATCCAAGAAGAACAGGAATGAAAAAAGAGGGTGTCCTATCACAGCAAATGTTGCAGAAGCATCAAGAAAGCAACTCAGGCCACTTAAGTAGAAATCAGGAAGTCATTAGAAAGATACATACACTGACTCTATTTTTCAGAATTTCAAGTAGCCTTCTAGTCAATTCACCCAAAGGTAGAGGTGGGACAATGTTGATTATTTCATCATTTAGCTTTTGAATCTCAGTTGCTTTTGCCATTTTATGTCTCTGGATAATTTTTACCAACAGCCATCTCTATTGCACAAAATGCACATGACTTTGCAATTGGCCAGGTCTAACAAAAGGACTTTTCTACTTTTATAAATCTTTAAATAAGGGCTCTTTTACTAGATGCCAACAGAGGGTTCCAGAGAAGAGAAGGCAGACAGAATACACACACACACACACACACACACACACACACACACACACACTGGTGGTTCAGAAATCTGGGAAAGGTTCTAATTTTCAGCTTCACTCTCTTCTTTCTCTGTTCCCCATCTTCAATAAACAAAATAAACAGATGGATACATACAAAATTTTCTTTGGAAGATGATGCCAAAATGATGTGCCAACAGACAACTCTTAAGTCTTTCATCAGCTCTCATGTTCACTGGGACCAGAGTTATGAAAGTTCTGAGAGCAAGCACATGTGAAGGTAAATCATAACTGACAGCAGTCATCTTTAAAAAGAAGAAAAGATAAGCCTAATAGAAAACACAGAGAAAAAATAGGAGGCCATGCCAGAGAAAGAAGAAGTGTCCTTGTGGATTTCCAGTAAGGGTTGCTAGGAAATAGCCAGAGGATCCAGTCAAGGGACCCAAGTTCTATTTGCAGATGTTACATTCCAGTCTTACCGAGATGGGGAAGAGACTTTCAACAGTCAAACAGGATGTTGAGACTTCTCTCCTGACCTCAGGCCAAGACAATCTGCGTTTTAACTGGAGGCAACTGTAATCCATTCTGTGAACAGATGGCATAGAGAGAAAAATGCAAACACAGGCTCTATGGTGTCCATTCCAAAACTAGCCGACTTCCAGCTGTGGTAGGACAGGCAAGGGATGATAAAGGTCCTAGTGGGTGGGGAAGAACTGTGTAAAGAGCATAAAGAATTATGTAAGAGCATACTGTCTAACAGTGAAGGATGACAGGCACAGAGGCTTGCTTTGGTTACAATGCGGCTGGATAAACTCATATTGTAATCACTTTCGTATCAATTATATTTCTTAACTCTTCTAAATCATCCATAGTTTCTGCCTTTAAAACAGGTCTGTGTCTTGTCCAAATTATACATTCTTTGTCCATCTGAATATAACAAGATATGGTACATTATTATTTATTTTTCATTTCCTCTTCACATCAAACTATTGAAAGCCACAAACTGGATTGGTAAAGTTCAGTCATATAATTTACAAATGCATGGCAGGGTCACAGGAAAGACTCCGCAAGAGGAGACCCTTCCCTTGACATAATCAAGGGGAAAACAACGAGCATGAGTGAAGGTACGTGTCCTGGAAACGTGCAGCGGTAGGTGAGGGTCAACTGTGCACGTGATGTGAATGTAGACTTCGTGTTGATATCCTCTACTGACTTCTCAGCCTAGAAAGTGTTGACCATCAACACAAGTGCTACTATTTCTATGAACACTTAGTTAGAAGTGCTAAAAATAGAATTTCATACACTCTAATTAGGAAGGGATGAGTGTGGAGGTTTTGACCTCATGCAGCAAGCCTTCCCCACAGCTGATTATTACTGCCTGTATCCTGCCTAAACAAAAACTGACAGTTTCAGCTAAAATATTATTTAACATACACAGAACAAACATCCACGGGTGTGAATTCAACAGATAGATATTTTTACACTAGGTGGGAACTTGGACATGATTACTTCAAAGGGATCTTCCAAGTCAAAAATTCCACATGTCTCCTACATTCAACTTTTTTTTATATACATTTAGTCATTCAGCAACATTTACTGATACGACCACAAACCAAATATGGGTCAGGGTTCTAGGTTTTCAGAGATAAATAAAAATGTGGACAACATAACCTAAGTAAGAAGCCAGACAAATTAAAGATTACAACCCATTGGAATATGTCCTGTGTTAGAGACAAAAGGTGCTACAGTTTTGTGATGAAAAAAGGGTCTATTCCTCCAGACTCAGGTAAAGAAGACATCAGAAAGTAAGTAAGTTTGTGTAGAGTGTTCAAGAATGGGGTAAGACAGGCACAGAGGCTTGCTTTGGTTACAATGCGGCTGGATAAACTCATATTGTAATCACTTTCGTATCAATTATATTTCTTAACTCTTCTAAATCATCCATAGTTTCTGCCTTTAAAACAGGTCTGTGTCTTGTCCAAATTATACATTCTTTGTCCATCTGAATATAACAAGATATGGTACATTATTATTTATTTTTCATTTCCTCTTCACATCAAACTATTGAAAGCCACAAACTGGATTGGTAAAGTTCAGTCATATAATTTACAAATGCATGGCAGGGTCACAGGAAAGACTCCGCAAGAGGAGACCCTTCCCTTGACATAATCAAGGGGAAAACAACGAGCATGAGTGAAGGTACGTGTCCTGGAAACGTGCAGCGGTAGGTGAGGGTCAACTGTGCACGTGATGTGAATGTAGACTTCGTGTTGATATCCTCTACTGACTTCTCAGCCTAGAAAGTGTTGACCATCAACACAAGTGCTACTATTTCTATGAACACTTAGTTAGAAGTGCTAAAAATAGAATTTCATACACTCTAATTAGGAAGGGATGAGTGTGGAGGTTTTGACCTCATGCAGCAAGCCTTCCCCACAGCTGATTATTACTGCCTGTATCCTGCCTAAACAAAAACTGACAGTTTCAGCTAAAATATTATTTAACATACACAGAACAAACATCCACGGGTGTGAATTCAACAGATAGATATTTTTACACTAGGTGGGAACTTGGACATGATTACTTCAAAGGGATCTTCCAAGTCAAAAATTCCACATGTCTCCTACATTCAACTTTTTTTTATATACATTTAGTCATTCAGCAACATTTACTGATACGACCACAAACCAAATATGGGTCAGGGTTCTAGGTTTTCAGAGATAAATAAAAATGTGGACAACATAACCTAAGTAAGAAGCCAGACAAATTAAAGATTACAACCCATTGGAATATGTCCTGTGTTAGAGACAAAAGGTGCTACAGTTTTGTGATGAAAAAAGGGTCTATTCCTCCAGACTCAGGTAAAGAAGACATCAGAAAGTAAGTAAGTTTGTGTAGAGTGTTCAAGAATGGGGTAAGAATTATCAGCCAGTTCCAGAGAGAAGGTGAGTTAAGGGCACTCCAGAGAGGGAAACTCATATACGAAGACAAAAAAGCAAGAAACAACATGGTGCTTTTGAGATAATGCGGCAGTTTGATAACGCTGGAGAGGAACCACAGAGGGAAATGGGAAAAAAAGCAAGGGCCATGCTAAGAAGGAAGGACAGTATCCATATTTTAAAGGCAACAGGGAGCCCATGAAGTACTATGCTCTCTGCCAAACATCCTATCAGGGCTCTGCCCATAACGCTTTTTATCCCCTACCATTTTTATGAATATTATCTCCAAATGAGGTGCACTTAGAACAGCTAGTACCTAAGGCTCTTTGTCAGTGGGCTATCCTCAGGCTACCAGAGTTTTTTGCTTTGCCTAATGATAAAGGGCTCTTGAATTTCTGTCCCTCCCCCAAAGTAGCCATTAACCAATGATTCTAGGTGCTGGAATGTAGACATTCAGGCCCTCTTGCTGTAGTCAGGACAGCTTTGAGGTATGCCTTACCCACTGTAGGATTTGGCATTATACTGTACTCACTTGTGATTCTTTCCCTCCAATATCCACCCTCCTACTCCTCTACTGGCTTTTCCTGTGACCATTTCCATGTAAGTACCTCTGACACAATTCATCATTTCAGGGTCTATTTTGGGGAAGCCCAGCCTAAGATACCCTTTTAATTTATAATGGTGAGCTATTCAAGTGACTCTGTAGAGAAATTGTCTCATTGATAAACCATAAGGCCACGGTGAGATGGGAAATCTGTTTATAATTAGCTTAAGGTGTGTTGCCAGGTTGGTGGCATTAAAAATAGATGAGATTAGACACATGTATATTCGCCTGGAACAGCAAGGTAGTGAGGGTTTAGTGATTGCATTTGCACTGGATCTGTTTCAAGAACATGTCCTGGGCTGAAACTGACACTATCATGGCTGGAGGACTGGGAAGCCTAGTTCCCTGACTCCAGGTGCCAAGGGCTCTGTGTAGCTAAGGTATCCTTTATGCAAAAGTTTTTGTTTCCTTTCCACATTCCTCTCTACTGGGAACACAATTCATTTTACTCCCACATGTTAGAGTATATTCAAATAAGAGGAAATCTTCTTATGGGGCAAAACTCAGGGCCTGTGTTTATCAGTAGCATCTCTCTAGTCTCAACCCACGCTTCCTCTTATGGTTGTTTCACTGGAAGTCAGAAAAGACTCAAATTCCTCAAGAATGGGAGGCAACTAAATGATAATTGTTTTTTGATAATATGTACAAAACACTATCCAAATAAGCGGAGCCCATGAAGTACTATGCTCTCTGCCAAACATCCTATCAGGGCTCTGCCCATAACGCTTTTATCCCCTACCATTTTATGAATATTATCTCCAAATGAGGTGCACTTAGAACAGCTAGTACCTAAGGCTCTTTGTCAGTGGGCTATCCTCAGGCTACCAGAGTTTTTTGCTTTGCCTAATGATAAAGGGCTCTTGAATTTCTGTCCCTCCCCCAAAGTAGCCATTAACCAATGATTCTAGGTGCTGGAATGTAGACATTCAGGCCCTCTTGCTGTAGTCAGGACAGCTTTGAGGTATGCCTTACCCACTGTAGGATTTGGCATTATACTGTACTCACTTGTGATTCTTTCCCTCCAATATCCACCCTCCTACTCCTCTACTGGCTTTTCCTGTGACCATTTCCATGTAAGTACCTCTGACACAATTCATCATTTCAGGGTCTATTTTGGGGAAGCCCAGCCTAAGATACCCTTTTAATTTATAATGGTGAGCTATTCAAGTGACTCTGTAGAGAAATTGTCTCATTGATAAACCATAAGGCCACGGTGAGATGGGAAATCTGTTTATAATTAGCTTAAGGTGTGTTGCCAGGTTGGTGGCATTAAAAATAGATGAGATTAGACACATGTATATTCGCCTGGAACAGCAAGGTAGTGAGGGTTTAGTGATTGCATTTGCACTGGATCTGTTTCAAGAACATGTCCTGGGCTGAAACTGACACTATCATGGCTGGAGGACTGGGAAGCCTAGTTCCCTGACTCCAGGTGCCAAGGGCTCTGTGTAGCTAAGGTATCCTTTATGCAAAAGTTTTTGTTTCCTTTCCACATTCCTCTCTACTGGGAACACAATTCATTTTACTCCCACATGTTAGAGTATATTCAAATAAGAGGAAATCTTCTTATGGGGCAAAACTCAGGGCCTGTGTTTATCAGTAGCATCTCTCTAGTCTCAACCCACGCTTCCTCTTATGGTTGTTTCACTGGAAGTCAGAAAAGACTCAAATTCCTCAAGAATGGGAGGCAACTAAATGATAATTGTTTTTTGATAATATGTACAAAACACTATCCATGATTATTATAATAACATGGAGAACAACAAACACTGAGTCCACGAATGCAACTAAATTCTGTGTTCCCTCTACTACTCCTGGTCTGAGGCCCAACACCAATTCTATCCATATACCTAGAGCTTTAGTAACATTCTCCCCTGAACACTGACACCTTGCCCCCTGCCTCTCAATTCACCCCCACACCAGTGTTTCCTATAACCAATGCCTGCCTGTTGTAATTCTGACTCATTAAAGCATGACACAGACCAGCCCTCTCATTATGCTCACTTTCTAATTACTAGGACTGGACAATTTTAGACAGAAAGAAAAACCACATGCTGACATCTCTGATCTTGATATTGAGTGACTTTTTATTCTGGTCATGACTTTCTTCCCTGCTGCTCCTCACCCCATTCTAACGTCCTCTGTTTTCTGAGCTAGTATGTGTTTTTCCTCCCAAATCCAGAGCAAGGAGACATAAACTCTCAGCAAGATTTAATATGTAAAATCGCTTGCCCTCATTCCTCATCCTTCCCTTCACCATTAGCTCTTCTAAGCCCAGTGGCTGCCAATATACAGTTGCATTTTTATCGACTTCAATGACTTAGCAAAGAAATCTCAAATCCACTTATTTTCAAATATTACTGAGTGCAAGGTACCAGCTTTCTACCAAGCAGGCTCTCTCTGCCTTTTGTTCCCATTTCTACAGTTCCTTTCCTCTTTATAATCACAATTCCCCTCAATTTTCTACTCCTTCTGTCATTCTGGTAATTTTTTTTTCCTTTTTTACCCTCACTTCTACCCTGCTTCACATGTAGTGACTTGTACATTCATTTCCTTTCCTTAAAATAAAATAAGAACTTCAAAGAGGCATGAATGATCTCTCCTGTTTTAATAATTAAAGATGAATCCACCACAAAGCTCACTCTGCTGTTCCCAGTATTCGCATTAGATCAAAAATGGCATTTTTTAGCCCCAAAAGAAATATATCAGAGTAGTTCCCACCCTGAAATAAATGGCACGAAGCCCAGCTTTCCCCTGGAACCAGCGTGTTACCAACGGGTCTGTTTCAAAGCCAATGGAGTCGGAATATGGGAAGGAGGACTTGATAGTGTTTGATAATTCACAATTTAACAGCTAAGGAAAGGCGGCTTATTATTAAATGCAAATAAAATGAAATGAAGTCCAGCTGTCTGGGTGCAGATAGAAATTACACAAAGCCCCTAAGCCACTCAGGAGATCTTAACGACTAGACAGAATAGAGCTCCGGAAGCTGCCAGCTAGTACAAATCCCTTCTTTGAAGGGGCCTGCACCTTATATTATCTCTAGAGAAAGACTCAGATTACACGGTCTGCGTGGAAAACTGAGGTGTAACTAGAAACAGGGCAAGTACAGCCACTTCATGGAAGGCAAATGTTTTGAGTTTCAAAGTGTTCTTACGTCCTTAGTTCCTGTGGTTACCTTCCCTTCTACAAAATGTTTTTTGCTGGCCAATGGAAAATTGCCTCTTTTCTTACAGGGTAGAAAGACAGCCTGCCTAGGGAATGCAACAACCTTAACCCAACTCTGGAGCTAGTATGTGTTTTTCCTCCCAAATCCAGAGCAAGGAGACATAAACTCTCAGCAAGATTTAATATGTAAAATCGCTTGCCCTCATTCCTCATCCTTCCCTTCACCATTAGCTCTTCTAAGCCCAGTGGCTGCCAATATACAGTTGCATTTTTATCAACTTCAATGACTTAGCAAAGAAATCTCAAATCCACTTATTTTCAAATATTACTGAGTGCAAGTTACCAGCTTTCTACCAAGCAGGCTCTCTCTGCCTTTTGTTCCCATTTCTACAGTTCCTTTCCTCTTTATAATCACAATTCCCCTCAATTTTCTACTCCTTCTGTCATTCTGGTAATTTTTTTTTCCTTTTTTACCCTCACTTCTACCCTGCTTCACATGTAGTGACTTGTACATTCATTTCCTTTCCTTAAAATAAAATAAGAACTTCAAAGAGGCATGAATGATCTCTCCTGTTTTAATAATTAAAGATGAATCCACCACAAAGCTCACTCTGCTGTTCCCAGTATTCGCATTAGATCAAAACTGGCATTTTTTAGCCCCAAAAGAAATATATCAGAGTAGTTCCCACCCTGAAATAAATGGCACGAAGCCCAGCTTTCCCCTGGAACCAGCGTGTTACCAACGGGTCTGTTTCAAAGCCAATGGAGTCGGAATATGGGAAGGAGGACTTGATAGTGTTTGATAATTCACAATTTAACAGCTAAGGAAAGGCGGCTTATTATTAAATGCAAATAAAATGAAATGAAGTCCAGCTGTCTGGGTGCAGATAGAAATTACACAAAGCCCCTAAGCCACTCAGGAGATCTTAACGACTAGACAGAATAGAGCTCCGGAAGCTGCCAGCTAGTACAAATCCCTTCTTTGAAGGGGCCTGCACCTTATATTATCTCTAGAGAAAGACTCAGATTACACGGTCTGCGTGGAAAACTGAGGTGTAACTAGAAACAGGGCAAGTACAGCCACTTCATGGAAGGCAAATGTTTTGAGTTTCAAAGTGTTCTTACGTCCTTAGTTCCTGTGGTTACCTTCCCTTCTACAAAATGTTTTTTGCTGGCCAATGGAAAATTGCCTCTTTTCTTACAGGGTAGAAAGACAGCCTGCCTAGAGCAAAAAGATACATCCTGCACCACACTATCTAAACCCCTAACATTAACATGACTGCTTCCTTGTGACCATATCCGTAGACTTGAGAATATGATGATAAGATCACATGAACTATACTTATATACCTTTACCAGGTCTATCAATATTTTAAAACAATTAAAGTGTTTCAAAGGTATGGAATTATATATATATATATATATATATATATATATATATATTATCAATTAGGCTCAGGGCTCTGATGGATTTTGGAGGAAGTACTAAAGCTGCAACCCACTGCATATATTATTCACTAACTCAAAACATCTCCAGGGGTACTTTTTACCAGGTCAAGTCCACATCACTTCCTCAACAACTCTGTATATTTTTTGACCTAGTTTATAATTTCTGTATATACCTCCTAGACACATGGGAAGATCTCACCTACATTTCAAGAGTTTTGTGTTGTTCCTACTTCCCACCTTCTGGCACTAAGATACTTTTCTCCTGCATAACCACTAAAATTCATTTAATGCTTCAAAACCACTTCAATTCCTGTCTTCCCTCTGGACCCTTCCCTGAATGCACATCTCCCTTCTCAGAAGAATGATTGTACCTCCTTTCACCAGCACTCGCTCTGGTATCACATTCTTTATAAATATGCTGCATCTATTGCTTTGCATTGCTTGTTAATTGCTTTGATGTATCCAACAAGTTCCAACTAGCATGTTAGACATTTCTAGAAAGCAAAAATGGCATTTTAAAGCTTCTTTCTCTTTTCTATGTCATGTATCATCACATCCTATCTCCTGCTGGACTAGTGGGAGTCCATCTTTATACATCCATCCACTCAACATCTCCCTTTGGAAGTCTAAGAGGTAGTTAAACTTACTATATTCAAAACAAAACTCTCCATCTTTTCCCTCTAAAACCTGGCCCTCATCATTTTTTCTACCTCAATTTTTATCTCAGTTGTTCATGCAGAAATACCTTGGAAAGAAATACCTTGAAAGAAAGAAATATCTTTCTTTCACACTCCATGTCTCATATCTACCAGGAAATCATATCACTTCTATCATTAGAACAAATCCTAAATATAATCATTGTTAATTTCACTGGTATGGCTTTTGACAAGTCATCAACATCTCTCTCCTATTATAATACTAGTATAATATGTGAAATGGTCTTCGTTACATCCTGCTTGCTGCAATCCATTCTCAACACAGAAGCCAGTAGGGTCTTTGAAAACAGAAGTCAGATCATGTCATTCACCTTCCTAAGTCCTTCCAATGGCCTCTTACATCACAGTCTGTGTCAAAGTCTTAAGGGAGTAAATGCAAAAGTCTTAAAAGCGACCTATAGGTGCGTGTTGCCAAAGGAGGGTGAGTCAGGGGTGCGGAGGAAAGAAAAAAAAAAGTGGCCTACAAAGCCCTGCAGAGCTAGCATTCCACGATCTGTTTGACCACATCTCCTTCTCTTTCCCCCACTCCCTCCACTTCAGCACACTGGTCTCCGTGCTATTTCTGGAGTATTCCAGGCAAATTCATGCCTGAGGGGGGCTTTTCCATTTGCTGTTCCTTCACCCTTGTGTGGGTTTCCCTGGTGGCTCAGATAGTAAAGAACCCACCTACAATGCAGGAGATCCAAGTTCAATCCCTGGGTTAGGAAGATCCCCTGGGGAAGGAAATGGCAACCCACTCCAGTATTCTTGCCTGGAGAATCCCATAGACAGAGGAGCCCTACCAAACAGGGGATTGCAAAGAGTTGGACAAGGCTGAGCACACAGCTTGGAGTGACTTACTTTATTCAAACTGCACCCACATATATCTCTAGCAATAAATACACCTTTGGATACTTCTCTCCACTTCAACTTCTGTATTCCACAGTACTTATGACTATATAACATAAAAATGTGTACTTGTTTATTTCTAATACTGCCTGTCTCCCTTTACTAGAATATAAAGTTTTTGTGAGTAGGTATTTCTATGTGTCTTGTTCACTGCTATAACACCCAGTGCTATAATAATTCCAGGCAAGAAGTGGATGCTCAAAAATTATTTTGATGATGACATGAATGAAAGAACAGGCAGGAAAGTCTTGCTAAATGTGTGCATGCATGCTAAGTCACTTCAGTCATGTCTAATTCTTTGTGACCCTATGAACCATAGCCCACCAGGTTCCTCTGTTTATGGGATTCTCCAGGAAAGAATACTGGACTGGGTTGCTATGCCCTCCTCCAAGGGATCTTCCTGACCCAGGGCTCAAACCCAGATCTCTTATGTCTTTCCTGCATTGGCAAGCGGGCTTTTACCACTAGCACCACTAGCACCTGGGAAGCTCCAGCTAAATGTGTAAGTTTTTATTAAAAGAGTACAGTATAAAATAAATGGGAGTTGCTCTGAAAAAAATCTCAGGAAAGGTACTGCTAATATGGATAGTTGTGTGTGCCCTACCATGACTAACAGAGGTAAGCTCCAGGCCAAACTCAAACAGCAATTGCCTCTATTAACACAGGTATGTCCTGGAACTCTTCATGCCTTGGGTACACATTTGTAAATTCATGATGCCTGCCTCTGACCAGAGTCTTTTATATGCTGTTTTGCACATTTTTCTCATGCTGTCTTTTCAGTGAATATTTAAGTTCTAAAATAGTACTGAATATCTCTTTTACATAGCATCCTATAACCTGGTAGTGGGTATATGATACACAAAGAGTAAATAAAATAATCATTGTTATCCCAAAGTTTATAATCTGACATAAAAAAATAAAGAACTGTGAACCATACATTTAATCCACAAAATAAGAACAAATTAGCTTTTTTCATACTGCATTATAATCCTGAGCATGACAATTACATCTGCAATATAATAATGCTGACTCATTTATATTAATAGTATTTGCTCAATAGATGTTCACAATGAAAAGATAGTAAAAAAGAAAAAAAATATATATATATAACTTACTATTGAGAGTGAGTATTCATTCAAGAGAAGATAAATGAGGAGAGGGAAAATGCTATGAGATGACCAAGTGTGATGAGTCACACTGAGTCTCTTAATTTCAAGGAAGGATTTAACATTTTATGTTTATCTTAGTGAAAAGTAAAAGATGGTCCTTGGACCAAGTAATCCTTAGATTACATAAGAAAATCACTGAACAAATGAATGTGTTTGGAGAAACTTTAGAAACATGTATTTAAGAAGAGTGAAGAATATTTAGTAACTGCTAGAATTAGAGAAGCAGTCTCTAATTTAGAAGGTAAGCATTATGAATATTATCTCAGTGTAGAAGGAGTATTTATATTTTAAGTATCTATATACCAGCCTCTGCACTAGATTTAGAGATGAATAAAATATCACTGTTCTCAAGGAACTGGCAATCTTTAGAAGGAGAAGCATAATGAAATTAAAAGAATCCAACAGACATTGTTGAGTATATTAAGGCTTACCTAATGGGGATCACTGGTAGGTCACGAAAGTCTTCCCCGAGGGAGTAAAAACTGGGTTAGAGACCAAAGGAAGAGTTGGAGTTAGACAGATTAAGAGTTGAAAAAAGAACTATGAAAGAGAAAATGGCACATTGGAGGACATGAAAGAAGTTCACTGTAGTTGAATATCAAACATATTGGAAAGCAAGAACAGGCTGAGGGGAAAGAAGGTAGGCAGGAGACAATTTAAAATGAGACTGGGGAAGTGGATAGGTAGGGACAAGATTACAAAGAATTTGTTTGCCTTTGGAAGAAATTCTAATTTTATTCTTCAAATAATACAGAACAATTGAAGTATTATAAGGAAAACAATGATATAATTAGAGTCTACATTTAGAAAGCTCTGCCTACAGTGTAAAGAACAGATTAGCAAGACAATGCTAAGCAGTGGGGCCAGTTAAAGACTCTTACAATAACAAAGGTCTGAGTATGGGTAGAGAAATATGGGTCGGTGACAGGAGAGATTTTTAAAAAGTAAAATTGATGCAATATCACAGAAAATATCAAAAGAAAGAAGAAAGATGATGAGGCAAAGTGGTTAGGATCAGATGGGGAGGAGGAGAACCAGAAATAGACAATCCAGTAAAACTTCAGAGAGGACTGATAACAGAACAGAGCCTTTGTTAGCAGGGAAAAACCCAGCTAGTTATAAGAAATATCTGGGTCTTCCATCTAACTCTGTAAGTTGAAGTCACATGCTCTATGGTGTCATGGAGAAAGAATTTTTGTCCACAATCTGTGAATAAAATGAATGTGTTTGGAGAAACTTTAGAAACATGTATTTAAGAAGAGTGAAGAATATTTAGTAACTGCTAGAATTAGAGAAGCAGTCTCTAATTTAGAAGGTAAGCATTATGAATATTATCTCAGTGTAGAAGGAGTATTTATATTTTAAGTATCTATATACCAGCCTCTGCACTAGATTTAGAGATGAATAAAATATCACTGTTCTCAAGGAACTGGCAATCTTTAGAAGGAGAAGCATAATGAAATTAAAAGAATCCAACAGACATTGTTGAGTATATTAAGGCTTACCTAATGGGGATCACTGGTAGGTCACGAAAGTCTTCCCCGAGGGAGTAAAAACTGGGTTAGAGACCAAAGGAAGAGTTGGAGTTAGACAGATTAAGAGTTGAAAAAAGAACTATGAAAGAGAAAATGGCACATTGGAGGACATGAAAGAAGTTCACTGTAGTTGAATATCAAACATATTGGAAAGCAAGAACAGGCTGAGGGGAAAGAAGGTAGGCAGGAGACAATTTAAAATGAGACTGGGGAAGTGGATAGGTAGGGACAAGATTACAAAGAATTTGTTTGCCTTTGGAAGAAATTCTAATTTTATTCTTCAAATAATACAGAACAATTGAAGTATTATAAGGAAAACAATGATATAATTAGAGTCTACATTTAGAAAGCTCTGCCTACAGTGTAAAGAACAGATTAGCAAGACAATGCTAAGCAGTGGGGCCAGTTAAAGACTCTTACAATAACAAAGGTCTGAGTATGGGTAGAGAAATATGGGTCGGTGACAGGAGAGATTTTTAAAAAGTAAAATTGATGCAATATCACAGAAAATATCAAAAGAAAGAAGAAAGATGATGAGGCAAAGTGGTTAGGATCAGATGGGGAGGAGGAGAACCAGAAATAGACAATCCAGTAAAACTTCAGAGAGGACTGATAACAGAACAGAGCCTTTGTTAGCAGGGAAAAACCCAGCTAGTTATAAGAAATATCTGGGTCTTCCATCTAACTCTGTAAGTTGAAGTCACATGCTCTATGGTGTCATGGAGAGAAAGAATTCCTTCTGATCCACAAGTCTGTACCTCACTGAATAAAATCTACTGACCAGAAACCCAAAGTCAATGTTAATTACCAACTCTTGACATTTCATTGCCATTCATGTCCATATTTTGTCTTGGACTCATTTATGTAGAAAGAATTGGCAAGATATTTAGAGTGCTGGTGTATGTGTTCCTTGTTGGCCAGAAGACAGGAAAATAATAGGAAAGAAAAGATGCAAAATTAAAGTATTAAAGCAGAATTTGGCTCAAATCATTTTTTCTCCTATGTTTCATTCCTTCTGAATAAATCAGGAAAATCTTCAGATTAAAGATTAAGTCTGGCCTAATACTTCTTGTAAATTTCAACTCTTTTTTTTTTAAAGATTTATTTTTTATTTATTTATCTTAAGGGGGGTGAGGTAAGGGGGGAGGGGGATGGGCGGGCCACTTCTATTGGTCTTTCATTTATCTATTTTCATCTGTTTTTGTTCTTTGGCTCCTGTGGGCCTCCCATCACGGTGGCCTCTGTCGTTGCAGAGCACCAGGTCTGGGCGCATGCGCTCCAGAGCTCCGGCTCGGTAATTGGACACACTGGTCCAGCCGCTCCACAGCACGTGGGATCTTCCCAGGCCAGGGATCGAACCAGTGCTCCTTGCACTGCCAGGCGGTGTCCTTACCCACTGGATCACCAGGGAAGCCCAGATTTCAACTCTTCAATTGCTTTGTTTTCCTCATATATACCAAAAGAAACTAGCTAGCAAATTTATCTCGTTCTTACTTTGCATTGCTGACTTATAATCTTTGATGAGATTTTTCCTTTCCTTCAACAGCCTTAGTTCACCACTGGAGATGTGTCAACATTTGGCATTACCGTTAAGCATCTCAAAAGTTGAATGCTCTTCCACATCTGGCTTGTCAGCATCAGCACCACTTTCAGCAACTTGTGACCTTGTTCCTTTTAGACAGAACTTGTTTTCTGAGTGCATTTTTTTTCACACTCCATTTTGGAATCCTTTTTTGGTGATTCATTTGCTTTTCTTTAGATCTCTGCAATGGTTGATTTTATTTGCTATAGTCATCTGTGTATCATGGGAGGAACCCACAAGCAAATAACCTACCATTTCCTCACCCTCACCTTTAGGAAAGGATTCCATAAGTATAGGTCTTCCAAGAGAAGGTTCACCAGTGACAGTGTTGTAGTTCTGCTCTGGTTTTGTATTTTTCCTGGCCAACCCTAGCCTCCAGGACAGCTCAGACATGAGCAACCATTCATGTCCATATTTTGTCTTGGACTCATTTATGTAGAAAGAATTGGCAAGATATTTAGAGTGCTGGTGTATGTGTTCCTTGTTGGCCAGAAGACAGGAAAATAATAGGAAAGAAAAGATGCAAAATTAAAGTATTAAAGCAGAATTTGGCTCAAATCATTTTTTCTCCTATGTTTCATTCCTTCTGAATAAATCAGGAAAATCTTCAGATTAAAGATTAAGTCTGGCCTAATACTTCTTGTAAATTTCAACTCTTTTTTTTTTTAAACATTTATTTTTTATTTATTTATCTTTTGGGGGTGGGGTCGGGAGGGAGGGGGATGGGCGGGCCACTTCTATTGGTCTTTCATTTATCTATTTTCATCTGTTTTTGTTCTTTGGCTCCTGTGGGCCTCCCATCACGGTGGCCTCTGTCGTTGCAGAGCACCAGGTCTGGGCGCATGCGCTCCAGAGCTCCGGCTCGGTAATTGGACACACTGGTCCAGCCGCTCCACAGCACGTGGGATCTTCCCAGGCCAGGGATCGAACCAGTGCTCCTTGCACTGCCAGGCGGTGTCCTTACCCACTGGATCACCAGGGAAGCCCGGATTTCAACTCTTCAATTGCTTTGTTTTCCTCATATATACCAAAAGAAACTAGCTAGCAAATTTATCTCGTTCTTACTTTGCATTGCTGACTTATAATCTTTGATGAGATTTTTCCTTTCCTTCAACAGCCTTAGTTCACCACTGGAGATGTGTCAACATTTGGCATTACCGTTAAGCATCTCAAAAGTTGAATGCTCTTCCACATCTGGCTTGTCAGCATCAGCACCACTTTCAGCAACTTGTGACCTTGTTCCTTTTAGACAGAACTTGTTTTCTGAGTGCATTTTTTTTCACACTCCATTTTGGAATCCTTTTTTGGTGATTCATTTGCTTTTCTTTAGATCTCTGCAATGGTTGATTTTATTTGCTATAGTCATCTGTGTATCATGGGAGGAACCCACAAGCAAATAACCTACCATTTCCTCACCCTCACCTTTAGGAAAGGATTCCATAAGTATAGGTCTTCCAAGAGAAGGTTCACCAGTGACAGTGTTGTAGTTCTGCTCTGGTTTTGTATTTTTCCTGGCCAACCCTAGCCTCCAGGACAGCTCAGACATGAGCAAGGTAAGGACTTAAATTATTGATCATTTAATATTCCTCTGTACTTTGTGCAAGCATGATAAGTCACTTCAGCCATATCCGACCCTTTGCTACCCTGTGGACTGTAACTCACCAGGCTCTTCTGTCTGTGGGATTCTCCAAGCAAGAATACTGCAGTGGGTTCCCATGCCCTCCTCCAGGGGATCTTCTCAATCCAGGAATCAAATCCATGTCTCTTACACCTCCTGCACTGGCAGGTGAGTTTTTTACCACTACTGCCACCTGAGAAGTCCTCCTCTGTACTTTACCACAACGCTAAATATCTCAGGAACTTCTATATAAAATCTAGGAAAGAGCTCCCCTGGTGGTCCAGTGGGTAAAGAGTCCACCTTGCAGTGCAAGGGGTGCCAGTTTAATCCTTGGCATGGGAAGATCCCACACGCCACGGATCAGCTGGATCAGTGTGTCCAATTATAAGCCAATGCTCTGGAGCACATGTGCCCAGAGCCAGTGCTCTGCGGGGAGGCCCACAGAGGCCAAAGAACAAAGATGGATGAAAATAAATGAAAGACCAATAGAAGTGGCCAAAAAAAAAAAAAAATCACTCCTAGGAAACACCGATTATGTAAAAGCTTGCTACACTGTACTCTACATTGTTATATCACCTGACCCCCTCTCTTGCTGACTTGATCATCCCTTCTAATCCTTTAAGATTTATGCAGATCATACCTAACCAGGTCCTGACTCTTCTTTTGTATAGAATTAGACTTTTCTTCCTCTGAATAGCTCAGGGTAAAGCAGCTCATACTAATAATTAATTCACTACTCATGGACAAGAGGCCAAATAAAGGTTTATATATGTTCCCCCACATATATGTATAAATATATATACTAAGTTACACAAATCTGTTCATTCTGTAGACTGTGATTGTCATTCTTTCCAAATTTTTTATAGTCATCTGTGTATCATGGGAGGAACCCACAAGCAAATAACCTACCATTTCCTCACCCTCACCTTTAGGAAAGGATTCCATAAGTATAGGTCTTCCAAGAGAAGGTTCACCAGTGACAGTGTTGTAGTTCTGCTCTGGTTTTGTATTTTTCCTGGCCAACCCTAGCCTCCAGGACAGCTCAGACATGAGCAAGGTAAGGACTTAAATTATTGATCATTTAATATTCCTCTGTACTTTGTGCAAGCATGATAAGTCACTTCAGCCATATCCGACCCTTTGCTACCCTGTGGACTGTAACTCACCAGGCTCTTCTGTCTGTGGGATTCCCCAAAGGGCAAGAATACTGCAGTGGGTTCCCATGCCCTCCTCCAGGGGATCTTCTCAATCCAGGAATCAAATCCATGTCTCTTACACCTCCTGCACTGGCAGGTGAGTTTTTTACCACTACTGCCACCTGAGAAGTCCTCCTCTGTACTTTACCACAACGCTAAATATCTCAGGAACTTCTATATAAAATCTAGGAAAGAGCTCCCCTGGTGGTCCAGTGGGTAAAGAGTCCACCTTGCAGTGCAAGGGGTGCCAGTTTAATCCTTGGCATGGGAAGATCCCACACGCCACGGATCAGCTGGATCAGTGTGTCCAATTATAAGCCAATGCTCTGGAGCACATGTGCCCAGAGCCAGTGCTCTGCGGGGAGGCCCACAGAGGCCAAAGAACAAAGATGGATGAAAATAAATAAAAGACCAATAAAAAGTGGCCAAAATTTTTTTAAAAATCTAGGAAACACCGATTATGTAAAAGCTTGCTACACTGTACTCTACATTGTTATATCACCTGACCCCCTCTCTTGCTGACTTGATCATCCCTTCTAATCCTTTAAGATTTATGCAGATCATACCTAACCAGGTCCTGACTCTTCTTTTGTATAGAATTAGACTTTTCTTCCTCTGAATAGCTCAGGGTAAAGCAGCTCATACTAATAATTAATTCACTACTCATGGACAAGAGGCCAAATAAAGGTTTATATATGTTCCCCCACATATATGTATAAATATATATACTAAGTTACACAAATCTGTTCATTCTGTAGACTGTGATCCCGAACTCACAGGTTTAGTCTAATTATTTTTGTGTCCTCACTGTGGAGAACCACACTTGACATGTAGTAGGTAGTTAATACTTTTATGAAAAGAATTAAACTACTTGCCATTCCGTGAAGAATCTTATTTCATGCTTCCATTGCTCAATATAGAAAACCAAAATAGAAAATTCAACTATTGTCATTTTTCAATAATATACTTTACCCTGTCATTGTGGAAAACATTTGGTGACTCATAACCTAAATACATTATAAAACAGTTGATATTATGCTATTTTAAAGTAAAAATTAAATATTTTATTTGTGATTGTGCATGTTAGGGCTAAAAGATCAAATTGAGGCTAATCTATCTAAATAGTGGATAGACTTTAGCATATCCACTCATTAAGGTACTGTCTGCATTTCTATTACACTGAATAATCATTTTCATTTAAGAAAAAGCTTGACTCTTTCTTAAAACTGTTATCCTGTGCAACTGCTGACTGAGGACAGGCCTGGCTAGGAAATACTAAGTGCGCACACATCACTTACACCATTCTAACTTAAGAGAAACTTATCTCAATACCTCAATAATTTAAGTCCTATCCTGGAGGCTAGGAAAAAAATTAAATACAAACAAAAACATACTTAAGATATTTCTTTGAACAAAAAAAAAGTCATTTAAGTTGCTTATATTAATGGAAATAGAAACATAATCATGATCCTAAATTAACCTTTAAATAATTAGATTATTTTTATGGGCATTAAATTAAATTAAGGAGATACACACCTATGCATGTATATATATGTACATATATATAATAGATGGAGTTGATGGATTCATAGTATGTACTATGATTATCTTCAGTTTTAAACGATAACTCTATTATATATCCTAAGTGCTATAAAACCCCGTCTAACACTTATTGTGCCCCTATTTAACATTCCTTGTGTATGTCTTGCACTCTGTTCTAACTTCGTAAACATAATATGTATGTCACTTGTGCATTAAGTACATCTTTAGTCTTTTCCTCTGCTTTTTGCCTTTAGGGACTGTTTCTTTCTCATCCACCTATGTTTCAAGTAGAAGATGTCAAACATATTACTTCCCATCTCTGGCCTCAGTTGTTAGCCAACAATTCAGATATGGACAATCACTGTATCTCATTCCTCTGATCACAATGATTTCTCCAGAGAGGCCATGAAACCTAAAGTTAGTCTCCTCCAAGGTAGGGTGATGAAATAAGCTATTGACCAAACTGAACTTATAAGAGTGAAAGACAGAGTTATTAATAGTTATGCTAGGACAAGAGATTTGCTGACAGTTTATTGGACTACAAACAGACTAACAGTACTCTTCTTCCCAGGCATTTTTAGGATGGTGTTGGCATGGAAAGTTTTCTCTCCTTTATGGCCATAACTCTAAAGTATGGGTGTAATCCCAGCACTGCCAGAAACTCTAGAGTCCTCTGATATGTAAAATAAGCCAAGGAGCAGCCCAGAAGAAAAAAAGCCAAAAATGAGAAAATATGAAGATAGGAGATTAGATACCACTCATTATACTGTTGCATTTCTAACTGAATAATCATTTCTTAAGAAAAACTTGACTCTTTCTTAAAACTGTTATCCTGTGCAACTGCTGACTGAGGACAGGCCTGGCTAGGAAATACTAAGTGCGCACACATCACTTACACCATTCTAACTTAAGAGAAACTTATCTCAATACCTCAATAATTTAAGTCCTATCCTGGAGGCTAGGAAAAAAATTAAATACAAACAAAAACATACTTAAGATATTTCTTTGAACAAAAAAAAGTCATTTAAGTTGCTTATATTAATGGAAATAGAAACATAATCATGATCCTAAATTAACCTTTAAATAATTAGATTATTTTTATGGGCATTAAATTAAATTAAGGAGATACACACCTATGCATGTATATATATGTACATATATATAATAGATGGAGTTGATGGATTCATAGTATGTACTATGATTATCTTCAGTTTTAAACGATAACTCTATTATATATCCTAAGTGCTATAAAACCCCGTCTAACACTTATTGTGCCCCTATTTAACATTCCTTGTGTATGTCTTGCACTCTGTTCTAACTTCGTAAACATAATATGTATGTCACTTGTGCATTAAGTACATCTTTAGTCTTTTCCTCTGCTTTTTGCCTTTAGGGACTGTTTCTTTCTCATCCACCTATGTTTCAAGTAGAAGATGTCAAACATATTACTTCCCATCTCTGGCCTCAGTTGTTAGCCAACAATTCAGATATGGACAATCACTGTATCTCATTCCTCTGATCACAATGATTTCTCCAGAGAGGCCATGAAACCTAAAGTTAGTCTCCTCCAAGGTAGGGTGATGAAATAAGCTATTGACCAAACTGAACTTATAAGAGTGAAAGACAGAGTTATTAATAGTTATGCTAGGACAAGAGATTTGCTGACAGTTTATTGGACTACAAACAGACTAACAGTACTCTTCTTCCCAGGCATTTTTAGGATGGTGTTGGCATGGAAAGTTTTCTCTCCTTTATGGCCATAACTCTAAAGTATGGGTGTAATCCCAGCACTGCCAGAAACTCTAGAGTCCTCTGATATGTAAAATAAGCCAAGGAGCAGCCCAGAAGAAAAAAAGCCAAAAATGAGAAAATATGAAGATAGGAGATTGAGAGAAAGGAAATAAAAGACAGTGCACACAAGTTAGAAAATAAGATCCCACTGCATCTTGAAACCATTTTCACTCATACCCTAGAGACAATTATTTTTTCTTAAGCTAGCAAAAGTTGGGGTTTTTTTTCTGTAAAACTCTAAATTATAGGGGTATTATAGGGCATACAGCTCAAGCCCCTTATTAGATGGGTAAGGAGACTCATTTGGCCCACATAGGTTAATTGAAAAGCAGAGACATCACTTTACCAACAAAGTTCCATATAGTCAAAGTTATGGCTTTTCCAGTAGTCATGAATGGATGGGAGAGTTGAACCATAAAGAATGCTGAGCGTCAAAGAACGGTTGCTTTTGAACTGTACTGCTGGAGACGATTCTTGAAGAGTCCTTGGACAGTAAAAAGATCAAACTAGTTAATCCTAAAGGAAATCAACCCTGAATATTCACTGGAAGGACTGATGCTGAAGCTGAAGCTCCAATACTTTGGCCACCTGACACAAAGAGCCAACTCATTAGAAAAGATTCTGATGCTGGGAAAGATTGAGAAAAAGAAGAGAAGAAGGTCAACAGAAGATGAGATGGTGGCATGGCATCACTGACTCAATGGATATGAGTTTGCACAAATTCAGGGAGATGGTGAAGGACAGGGAAGCCTGACATGCTGCAGTTCATGGAGTTGCAACAACTCAGACATGACTTAGAAACTGAATGATAGTAAGGTTAATTAACTATTCAAGGGTCTCCAAATATGTACAAGGAGGCATATAACTCAGGTCTCTGTTTTTTGGTCTATTTCTTTTCATATATGTAACATTTCTTCTAGATTAGAATTATGATTTTATTATTTCATATTGTGCTTCCAGTCATTATTCCAAGAGAAGACTGTGACTCCTTTTTTCCTCTTTCTATTTTCCATTAATTTTTATTGGAGTATAGCTGATTTACAATGTTGTGTTACTTTCTGCTGTACAGCAATCAGCTATACATATTCATATATAGTCTTTTTTAGAGTTTTTTCCCATATAGGTCATTATAGAGTGTAGCTGCTTTAAATAAAGCTACTTGATACACTTCCTGTATCTCTAATCCAGTGAAAATTTAATAAATACTTCTAGAATTAATAAGTTATAAAAGAAATAAACAAAAAAATAGAATTAATAAGTGATAAATGAATGAAATTCAGCACTTCATAGTCTGCCCCTGAGTTTCCTTTATAATGATAAAAAATGGACCAAAAAAATAATAATTTTATACATGTATACCAATGAGGACATTGTCAGTTTCAATGTCTCCAAAAACACATACCTCTTCAAGTATTACTCTGTGCATACGTGAATGATTAAGAAATTATAACAAGAACAGGCAGTCTCATAAAGTAATGGTGCTCATTTGGGACATTTCATCTAAAAGATATCAACTTAAGAGTTTAGAGAATAAAACATGTAACAGAATGAAATCTCCACGAGTACAGACATAATCTTCATCTCAGTCACTGCTGTCAGAAAATGTAGAAATAAGTACTGGAAAATTACACGTGTATGAATGGTAACAATAGGAGCCACCAAATGAGCTAACATGGAAATTAATATGAGAAAAAAGAGTCTAAGCTTCAAAACAGTCAAGGCTGTTCACAAAGCCAGGGGAAGTCCAACTAGGGGTCTGGGATTGATAAAGACTTATAATAAACAGTAGATCTTCGGGCTTCCCCTGGTGGTCCAGCGGGTAAGGACACCATCTCGCAGTGCAAGGGGCGCCGGTTCGAGCCCTGGCCTGGGAAGATCCCACGTGCCACGGAGCGGCTGGACTGATGTGTCCAATTACCGAGCCGGAGCTCTGGAGCGCATGCGCCCAGAGCCGGTGCTCTGCGACAACAGAGGCCACCACGATGGGGGGCCCACAGGAGCCAAAGAACAGAGACGGCTGAAAATAGAGAAATGAAAGACCAATAGAAGTGGCCTGCCCGTCCCCCTCCCCCCCCCCCCCCCCCTCTCAAAAAAAAGATAAAAAAAAAAAAAAAAAACAGTGGATCTTCACTTCCATAAAAGTCACTACAAATACATTTAGACACCTAGATAGGCACCCTAGAGTTGGATTTTACCATTCACGTTTATTGAACACTTATGTATCAACAACTGATGCTAGATTAATTCAAAAACTGTTTAAGGAAGATCCCTTGGTCCAAATGTAATCAATCTAAAGCATTTATTAACCAAGTTCACATTAATAAAATTTAACTAAAACTCTGATTGAAATGATTCTATGTGCTCTCAAAAATTTTGTCTTGAATACACATGGGTTTATTATTTTACATATTTTCTCAAGATTGATTCTGTGAATGTCACTCATGCGTGACTGATTAAACACATGAAAAATTTCAAAATTTAAGCTTGGCTTAGAATCATTTACATGTTAAAAATAAAAGATTTAATAGGAAAGTATTTCTCTCGAAAAGTTTTAATTCAGAGTGGAAGAAATAAAGAAATAAATGGTAAAAACTTACCACTTGAAATATTATTGTGAATTTCGAATAACAAGAATGGGTACAGATATTCTATCTATAATTACATTGATTGCAAGTTTTAGATTCAGGGCACAGAAAATCAAATTTAAGTGTCTAGTTCTTATAATCTAATGGTGAAAGCTGAAATCGCCTCTATTTTCTTATGTCTCAGACATTATTAACTTCAGCCTGCCCTGCTGCAGTTTCTAATAAAGTAAAAACAACTGAATTATTCAAAACAGTCAAGGCTGTTCACAAAGCCAGGGAAGTCCAACTAGGTCTGGGATAAACACTTATAATAAACAGTAGATCTTCGGGCTTCCCCTGGTGGTCCAGCGGGTAAGGACACCATCTCGCAGTGCAAGGGGCGCCGGTTCGAGCCCTGGCCTGGGAAGATCCCACGTGCCACGGAGCGGCTGGACTGATGTGTCCAATTACCGAGCCGGAGCTCTGGAGCGCATGCGCCCAGAGCCGGTGCTCTGCGACAACAGAGGCCACCACGATGGGGGGCCCACAGGAGCCAAAGAACAGAGACGGCTGAAAATAGAGAAATGAAAGACCAATAGAAGTGGCCTGCCCGTCCCCCTCCCTCCCCACCTCCCCCTCTCAAAAAAAAGATAAAAAAAAAAAAAAAAACAGTGGATCTTCACTTCCATAAAAGTCACTACAAATACATTTAGACACCTAGATAGGCACCCTAGAGTTGGATTTTACCATTCACGTTTATTGAACACTTATGTATCAACAACTGATGCTAGATTAATTCAAAAACTGTTTAAGGAAGATCCCTTGGTCCAAATGTAATCAATCTAAAGCATTTATTAACCAAGTTCACATTAATAAAATTTAACTAAAACTCTGATTGAAATGATTCTATGTGCTCTCAAAAATTTTGTCTTGAATACACATGGGTTTATTATTTTACATATTTTCTCAAGATTGATTCTGTGAATGTCACTCATGCGTGACTGATTAAACACATGAAAAATTTCAAAATTTAAGCTTGGCTTAGAATCATTTACATGTTAAAAATAAAAGATTTAATAGGAAAGTATTTCTCTCGAAAAGTTTTAATTCAGAGTGGAAGAAATAAAGAAATAAATGGTAAAAACTTACCACTTGAAATATTATTGTGAATTTCGAATAACAAGAATGGGTACAGATATTCTATCTATAATTACATTGATTGCAAGTTTTAGATTCAGGGCACAGAAAATCAAATTTAAGTGTCTAGTTCTTATAATCTAATGGTGAAAGCTGAAATCGCCTCTATTTTCTTATGTCTCAGACATTATTAACTTCAGCCTGCCCTGCTGCAGTTTCTAATAAAGTAAAAACAACTGAATTATTAATGGACCTAATTGGCCTGAATAGACAGTCAATGTAAATTCTCTCACAGCAGCTCAAAGTTCCTTACTTTGTGTCTCATACAAAGTGAATGCACAGAACACATATGTGAATCTGATGGATGGAGGGGTGATTAATGAATATAAATAAGTGATACAAAGGAGAATATTCTGTTATTATGATTATCCCAATGATGGTGATGAGGAAGAGGAAGAAAAGGATAAGGGGAAGAAAGAAGAGGACCACTCTTTATCCACATAGATCGCAGTAGAAGTATAGTTAAATAAAATGCACTTTTTTTTTTCTCATCAGTCGACCTCAGACAGATCATGTGATTTCAAGGAGGGGGCAAAACATGTGTTAGAGTAACTATCAAATGCCACCATGTTCAGAATTGACAGGAGAAATATAGATCATACTTTTAGTAGACATTTTCTTCTTATCTTGTATATAGTATTTAAACATATGGCGATTCTATTTCTCTCCCCCTTGCTGTCTCATTCTCTAGCATCCAGAGGTTGACATCATAGTGCATCTCCAGACTTTAGACATGTAAACTTTGCACAAATCAGGGATCTATTGAAAAGAAATGAATCAGTGGGAGATGGTAATAAAATAGTTCCCAATCATTGAAGTCAGGAGCCAAGAGTTATTATTCAATTTAGACTATCCAGGAAGTACGTATTTTAAAAAAACATCGTATCTGCTTGTTAGAGGTAGACAGCTCCAAAGACTCAAAGAAATTCAAGAAATTAAAAAGCTTGGCTTAGAATCATTTACATGTTAAAAATAAAAGATTTAATAGGAAAGTATTTCTCTCAAAAGTTTTAATTCAGAGTGGAAGAAATAAAGAAATAAATGGTAAAACCTTACCACTTTATATATTATTGTGAATCTCGAATAACAAGAATGGGTACAGATATTCTATTTATAATTACATTTATTGCAAGTTTTAGATTCAGTGCACAGGAAAACAAATTTAAGTGTCTAGTTCTTATAATCTAATGGTGAAAGCTGAAATCGCCTCTATTTTCTTATGTCTCAGACATTATTAACTTCAGCCTGCCCTGCTGCAGTTTCTAATAAAGTAAAAACAACTGAATTATTAATGGACCTAATTGGCCTGAATAGACAGTCAATGTAAATTCTCTCACAGCAGCTCAAAGTTCCTTACTTTGTGTCTCATACAAAGTGAATGCACAGAACACATATGTGAATCTGATGGATGGGGGGGTGATTAATGAATATAAATAAGTGATACAAAGGAGAATATTCTGTTATTATGATTATCCCAATGATGGTGATGAGGAAGAGGAAGAAAAGGATAAGGGGAAGAAAGAAGAGGACCACTCTTTATCCACATAGATCGCAGTAGAAGTATAGTTAAATAAAATGCACTTTTTTTTTTCTCATCAGTCGACCTCAGACAGATCATGTGATTTCAAGGAGGGGGCAAAACATGTGTTAGAGTAACTATCAAATGCCACCATGTTCAGAATTGACAGGAGAAATATAGATCATACTTTTAGTAGACATTTTCTTCTTATCTTGTATATAGTATTTAAACATATGGCGATTCTATTTCTCTCCCCCTTGCTGTCTCATTCTCTAGCATCCAGAGGTTGACATCATAGTGCATCTCCAGACTTTAGACATGTAAACTTTGCACAAATCAGGGATCTATTGAAAAGAAATGAATCAGTGGGAGATGGTAATAAAATAGTTCCCAATCATTGAAGTCAGGAGCCAAGAGTTATTATTCAATTTAGACTATCCAGGAAGTACGTATTTTAAAAAAACATCGTATCTGCTTGTTAGAGGTAGACAGCTCCAAAGACTCAAAGAGCAAGCATAACTGAGTAGTGCTGGCAGTGATCTTTCTGTGAGTAGGGGACCAAAGCAATTTAGCACTCTTAACAACAGGGCTGTCTGGGTGTGTGAGGGTGTCTTATATCCTATTATATTACACTATCAAAATTGCAGGAATGGCAGATGCTATGTCATTACCTTCTAGACAGACTAGCTACTAAATTATTTGTATGGGGAAGATGAGCCATTTACTTATCTTCCTGATAGGGGCAGAAGACAGGTAGGGACTGTCTGGGAGACAGACAGTGGTGGGGACTCCTCTGTCTGGGTTTCAAAAATGCCACTCTTCAAGATGCTCTATCAGACAGACACACCGATACTAACAAACATATCAGCAATATGAAATGCTTCCAGTATGATAAATTATTAGAGGTGGCAGTGCCTGTTGACTGTAAATGAACAAGTAAAGAGCATGCAAACCGCCATTCAAACGAGCACTTTTTGTGATCACAGAGAGTGCTAAGTATAAAATAAGAGGAGAACATTTTTAATGAGTCTCAAATATTTAGATCTGTAAGGCTCCTTAGAGGTAGTATGGTATAGAATAATCCTTATTCCTCCTCAAGAGAGGAGACTAAATCCACAAATACAGAACCTGCCCAAGACCATGCAGTTTGTTAATAACTGAGACTAAGTAGAATCTACCTTCTGATCTGTCAGAAAAGACATGTGTGAACCGTGGTGGAGAGGACAGAAAGAACTATATAAAGTTGGGCAAACTAAAAACAGGTGAAATTTGAGTCTCGTATCGGTGTTTGAGCCAAAAACATTATCTGGACTCCCAGACATTAGATAATTTATGAGGTTTCTGGATTGTCCCTACATTCACTCAGTTGCAACTTCAAATGATATAATTTTCTCATGGCAGTTACATTTCTATATTTGTATGTTATTTTTTGTTCTGGTTAAAATCTGGACGCGTATATCTGCAAAAACCGTGAAAGGTCAATAAACAACATGGTACCCCAAATCCTTTCCTACTTGGAACAATCATCTATTTGAGGTCTGGGGGACTCTATGGATGTACTTCATGAACAAATACAGGTTGCAGATCCCAATGCTGAATAAATTAACATACAGAGAGATGCATGCAAATATCCCACTCCTTCCATACCTTGGAAATCACATTATAGATATAGATTAAAACTTACAATAGAGTCTGGAATAAGTAAGTAGCATTGAAGAGTTATTAGCTTTAAATTCTTGAAGCCACGGCTTTCTTTCAGGAGGAATTATATCCCTAACATCAAGAATCCTTCTTTGACTCTTCCTTCTTGATTAAGCCTTACTGAAACCCATCTATTACTCTGCTGGCATACACTGGCTTCCTGCCTTTCCTATTATTATTGATACTTAAATCAAGTAATTCCACTTGAATTTCCCATTTCTCTGCATCTTCTTTTCCTTCTTTGATTAGGAGTTAGGAAGAAAATGCTGACCCTTGCAAGAGAGGAAAAATAGGGAATTTAGAATGCATTCATATTTCTTCTCTAATGTCCTACCTTGCTCTGTTCTTCCATTCTGCAGCTCCATGATAAAAGCAAATAAAATATGTATTTGGTCATTTTTGATAGATATTAGATGATAAAAAAAAGAGAGAGAGAGAGAGGGAGATAAACTGGGAGACTACATGTAAAGATTAGCAATTAGAGAAGTAGAATATACAAGTGCAAAGAAAAGCAAGATAAAGGCCAGAATGAAGTAAATAAAAGGGGGAGCACAGTTAACCGAAATTATGAACAGTAACAAATATAAGGAAAGAAAAAGACAAGTGATAGCTCTTTTTAGTAATTCCTAAGCCACCTGCCTTTGATTCTCAAAGCATCTGCTGCGAGAATATGAAGAATATTTAACTTTCTGCTTTCACTAATTAAATTGTTTAAATTTGAACTTCTAGTTCTTCAAGAAGTCTGATTAACAAAATAGCCAAGCAGGTCTGTCAGAGAACACACAGTATATTCCCATCAGTTCATCACCTGTGCATGTATCCCTCTCACTATTCATCTTCCATCTGCTTGTCTACCAGTGTATTATTTATGTATGTGGCTTTCCAGCCACGCATTCATCAGACGCCTATGTGAAGCAGGTACAGAGGTGAGGCTATTGTGAACAAGCAGAAATAGCTTTGTTATTAGACTGGGAAATGTGAAGGTAATTACAATGAAAATCAGATTCAAAAGACCCTAGTCAATAGAAACTGATGACTTTTGTTGAGTCTCAAGACTGATTATTTTATATCTTAAATAATATGGATTCACAATGGTGGCAAGCCTTTGAATCATCCGTAAGCCACTTATTTCTGCTTAGTTTGCTTCTGTTCTTTTTCCAGTAAGGAGTGACCAAGGTATATTCCCTATCTTCAGGCTTTTGCAACAAATGTTTGTTATGAGGAAGGTGTAAGTATAGCCTGTGGATACGCACAAAAGCAAATGGTACATTACATAGGCAAGCCTGGGCTTGTTCAGTCTTAGGACAATATTGTTGTTTATTATTCATGTATCACTCTTCATGACTGTGGCATATGATTTACGTGCCTGATCCCTGTCCTGTAAAATGATGAATTTACAGGTTAGGGCCTGTAAATTGAGCATGAAAGGAGAATTCAGAGACCAGTGCCCACTTAAGCTCAACTTCCCAGGTGGCCACCAAAGGTATTTTGTTCTTAACTCCAGGTCCAGCTATCATTCTGCAGTGAAACCCATTCTAGTGTCACTCTGCCAAGCATAAGCTTTTAGGGACACAATTAGACTCAGTTTTATTAATTTATATAGTATTGACATACTATTACATGCACTATGGTGGATAAGAAGTTAACATCAGAGTCTGATGTGAATCTATTGGACATAACCATTTAGGCAACCATCAGATAAACTTATTATGGTACTTCTTATAAACTCAGTTCAGTTCAGTTCAGTTCAGTCACTCAGTCATCTCTGACTCTTTGCATCTCCACAGACTGCAACACACAAAGCTTCCCTGTCCTTTACCATCTGCCAGAGCTTCCTCAAACTTATGTCCATTGACTCAGTGATACCATCCAACCATCTCATCCTCTGTCATCTGCCTCTTCTTCTGCCTTCTATTTTTCCCAGCATCAGGGTTTTTTTCCAATGAGTCATCCCTTCACATCAGGTGGCCAAAATACAAGACCTTCAGTTTCAACATCAGTCCTTCCAATGAACAGCCAGGACTGATTTCCTTTAGGATTGACTGCTTTGATCTCCTTGTTGTTCAAGAGACTCTCAAGAGTCTTTTCCAACACCACTTAATTAGTTTGTCTTTATAAACTAGTTAAGGACAGAATATGAATTATTTAAGAAATGTGTTCATGGAAGAAAACCTTGAAAGAGAAATACCAAATACTAGTAATGTTTTCGTTCTTTACACAGATCTCTGTCATTTAAGTTTGATATGAGTATATATTCTTTATAACTGAAAATGTGATTTCTATAAATGTTACAATGGAAAGTAGTAAAAGTTGACTGTTAAGTAATGGATGGATAGACCATGTGTTCATCCCATAAGGGCAGAAAAAAAAAAAAAAAAAGACTGTTTCTTCCTTAGTAGAAATTCACTAGAGAATTTGTTTGAAACAAGCAAACCCACAGTGTGTAACTTCAGAAAATGAAATCTGAATAAAGAATGACAGCATCCTTGTATACTGGGCATTTTATGTTGATAAGAAGCAGTAGGTATTGAGTTTCCCTGCCTAGGAACTTAATCACACCTGGGTGACCAGTACGAGCTTTACATTTATGTTCCACACACTGGGAAACATCCAATCCTGACTATGGCCATAGTAAAAATAGGCTTTCAATCCTTGTAGGCACCATGGATGATAAATAGTATTTTTCCATTTTTAATGGCTCAGAGAGGTGAGAGAGATTGCACAACATCTCACAGCTAGTTAAAAGTACCTAAGTCTACCTGACATGAAAGTCAATGGTCTCTCTATCATAGCAGAAACATAGTAACTTGAAAAAAAAACATAACTGACAGCATGAACATGAGTTAACTCACTAATACGCCAATATACAACAATTACAAAAGAACAAATATGTCTTTGCTTTAGCTGTAAACGGAGTCTTTCCCACAGAAAATCCTTCATTAAATATGTGGTCCAGTGCCTATCCATGCACAGACTATACGAGACATATGTTCTACTTCCAGGGTTGCTGCTGAGTCATGAAGAAACAGAAAAGGCATTTTTGCCCTTCTTCTACATTAGTTTCCCTATCTGTTGCCCCCTAGTTCCCTCAGGGGATGGTTGGGAGCTCTAATGAGTTATTATACCTAAAACTCTCCAAGTTTCTTACATGAGAGATGCTTCAAAGCACAAAGCTTTAGATTATCATTGACATGGTTGCCAGACACAGTAAATGCTTAACCACCAGCTGTTTGTTTAGCATCTTCCCTCTAGATCCCTCAAGCACACTGTAAGACAGGTGTGGACACTGCATAATTTTTCAGGTCAGATTAGGTGCAAAGGCACTTCACTGTTAACCTCAGTCATCTTCCTCTCTACTGCAGAGGAACATCTCAGGGAGATGAAACATCTCTCTATGTATCTTTTTTTTTTTTTTTCCCAACACTAGGAAGTTGCTTTGCATGATGGGATCTGTAGTTTTCACTCATCACACTTCCCTTTGCAAGATGAAAGGTGAAGTCACTTGCTCCAATTTATACACGCAGGAAACTGTTCTGGTAATGTGGAGAAGTAAAGGCACAGGTAGAATCAACTCTCTCCATTCTACCACTTAACATAGCACTAATTAAAGCTGGAACAGTGAGCAATAAATCCATTGTTATGCTCTTACCACTGGCTAGCTCTGAGGCACTTTTCCTGCCATCATTTAATTACTACAAATTAATGTATGAATGCAGGGAGACAACCAAAGATGAGGTAGGTAGAGAAAGAGCTGTGCTTATTTAGTTAATTATTAATTACTATGAATTTTCAACAGGGGGACATTAACCACTTGCCCTTTTAAATGGTAATAAATAGCAGACATATGTCTAATTAAGGGGCGGTAAATGCTCTGGAGGGGCTGAATGGAAGGAGAAAGACACTTATTTACAGACCTACACTGAATAATTTCCTTCTCCAATACTGAATAAAAGAGAGAATTATTGTTGCATTTAAAGCCAGTTCTCGCATAGTATCTTCTCAGATTCCTCACTCTCTTTTCTCTGCCAGGACATTTCTCACCGGTGCCAAGGTAAAGGGGACTTGGGATTCTTTAACTGGTCTCTTTTAAGAACAGTCTCTTAGTGAACCTTACATCTCAATCCTTCCTAAGTTTTCATTAGTGGATATAATTCTCATAACATGAAGACAATTTCTTCTGCATGTGTTGCTAAATCTCCATACAGTATATATCATAATTCTGAGTAATAAGATTCTTAGCACTCTTCATAGACTGTTAAACAAAATAGGAAGGACAGATACTTTTTTCATCAGACCCTTGATTCTTAGGCCTGATCCATGGAGGTAGAGTTAAATACTGAAGTGCCCAGAGCAGGTGATAAAGGGGAGTTTCGCACAAAGACTTCCAGTGTCAGGTTAGTCCAGTGGACTCATGGCAAAGCTGAAGGACACTGCAGAGCAGGACTAGTGTTAGAGGAACACAGAGGAATCACATTTTCCATCACTTGCTGGAGGTCACCTCTAAAAGTAACTGCTGGTTTGTATAAGTCTTTTTAGGATTATAGAATTAGTCAATTTTTTCTTACCTTGGCATAATTTTCCTTTGCTTTCTTCTATTTCTAGCTTCTGTTTTGAAGTCACTTGCTCCAATTTATACACGCAGGAAACTGTTCTGGTAATGTGGAGAAGTAAAGGCACAGGTAGAATCAACTCTCTCCATTCTACCACTTAACATAGCACTAATTAAAGCTGGAACAGTGAGCAATAAATCCATTGTTATGCTCTTACCACTGGCTAGCTCTGAGGCACTTTTCCTGCCATCATTTAATTACTACAAATTAATGTATGAATGCAGGGAGACAACCAAAGATGAGGTAGGTAGAGAAAGAGCTGTGCTTATTTAGTTAATTATTAATTACTATGAATTTTCAACAGGGGGACATTAACCACTTGCCCTTTTAAATGGTAATAAATAGCAGACATATGTCTAATTAAGGGGCGGTAAATGCTCTGGAGGGGCTGAATGGAAGGAGAAAGACACTTATTTACAGACCTACACTGAATAATTTCCTTCTCCAATACTGAATAAAAGAGAGAATTATTGTTGCATTTAAAGCCAGTTCTCGCATAGTATCTTCTCAGATTCCTCACTCTCTCTTTTTCTCTGCCAGGACATTTCTCACCGGTGCCAAGGTAAAGGGGACTTGGGATTCTTTAACTGGTCTCTTTTAAGAACAGTCTCTTAGTGAACCTTACATCTCAATCCTTCCTAAGTTTTCATTAGTGGATATAATTCTCATAACATGAAGACAATTTCTTCTGCATGTGTTGCTAAATCTCCATACAGTATATATCATAATTCTGAGTAATAAGATTCTTAGCACTCTTCATAGACTGTTAAACAAAATAGGAAGGACAGATACTTTTTTCATCAGACCCTTGATTCTTAGGCCTGATCCATGGAGGTAGAGTTAAATACTGAAGTGCCCAGAGCAGGTGATAAAGGGGAGTTTCGCACAAAGACTTCCAGTGTCAGGTTAGTCCAGTGGACTCATGGCAAAGCTGAAGGACACTGCAGAGCAGGACTAGTGTTAGAGGAACACAGAGGAATCACATTTTCCATCACTTGCTGGAGGTCACCTCTAAAAGTAACTGCTGGTTTGTATAAGTCTTTTTAGGATTATAGAATTAGTCAATTTTTTCTTACCTTGGCATAATTTTCCTTTGCTTTCTTCTATTTCTAGCTTCTGTTTTGAAATATCCTTTCTGCTTTTTATACCAAAATTTTTCATAACAAAATTCAGGTCGCAGCAAAATGACCAGACAAAAAATGACCTGAGCAAAATAGTCAGACAGGTGCACACATGGTTCCCCTTGGGTTCAGCCAAGGACTTCTGAACCAGGACCCTGTCCACATTAGCTCTCCTCTCTGCACTCCCTACTCCCCAAGTTTGGTAACGCTACCAGGAGAGATGGGCTTTTCTCCAGTCTCCCTTTCTCAAGTCTAACTTGTATTTCCAAGGCGTGAGCAGCAAATGCTATAAATGACTTAACTTATCACAGCACCTTCCTCCATCCAGTGACCTCCTCTCCCCAGTGGCAGCTATATCCCTTTAGGCCACAGGTGGTTGGCCGTCTGGAAGGCTATATTACTGAGACGATTATTACCACTAATCTGGTTTCCCTAGAGCTCTTCCTGCAGATGAACACAGCTGGAAGTCCTAATTGTTCATATATGATTATAGAACCCAACAACCAGAAAGGAGAAGAAAATATGAAATAAACAGGGAGCCAAGGTGATAGATTATATTAAGTTTAAAATATACACTCTCTAGGAAAAGTCACAGAGGGTTTTCTTGGCTCTACCTACCTGGAATTCCCTTAGGACATACAACACTAATATCGCTGTCTCCCACAGCAAGGCCATGACAAATTCTAGCCTTACTGACGGCTACATCTCTGGCAACTCATGTGAACTCCCTTCCTCCTTTATAGGAAATGTTTTGAGAAACCAAGGATCTGTCTCAAAAAGGTTTTTTAATGGGAACATAACCTACTATCGAGTTAGAAATAAAAAAGCACTGATAGCAAGTTCATAGTTTAGTAGCATCTTTAGAAATCACTAGTTACATTACAATTTGGCTTGAATCAAAACAAACAGTGCACACCATTGAGAACAAAAGGGATGAATAATAGACAAATGTAAAAAAAGCACAGGGAACTTTATTATTTAACATTACTTTTTGCCTGGTTTCACTGAGATAACTGACATATAGCTAACTTCATTATTTAACATCATTATGAGTGTGTAACTTTCTAAACATTACAGAAAATGAGATAAACCTAAATATCAGGGGAAAATAAAAGTCTTTTGTTATTCCTCACATGAAGGGACAAACCTGAATTTAAGTCTGCAGTACAGACATTTAATAAACAATTGGCAAGGAAGGAGACATTCACTCTTTGAAGTTAATACTAAAATCATTTCCATATACCATGTAGGAAAAACTAGAGTAGCTGAGTATCAGGGAATGTTTACCATCAGCAGTGACTAAAAGTGATTCTCAAAATGTGGTTCCCTGAATGATAGCCCCTTCAGCTTCACCTGGGAACCTGGAGCAAGGCAAATTATTGGGGTCCACCGAGTTACTGTGTATGAAACACAGGTGGTGTGGCTCAGCAACCTGAGGTTTAGCACATTCTCCAGGTGATTCTGATGTGAGCTAAAATCTAATTCAGTGATTTCAGTGACTTGAGGACTATCTCATTATAACTACTAATTATTAATGAATCTACAAATGACCTCAAATTAACAAGGCTTTGGAGAGAAAAGCATAATTTTTTATATATAATAACATAAATAGAGAGGGATGCATAAAATCACATTTCTTCATTTCATTCACAATAAATTAGCTTCTTCCAAAGAATAAACAATTTACTTGGAAAACCCGAAAACTATTTTAATGCTAAAATATTCATTTAAAAATACTTTCTTGTTTATTGAGCACCTTCTTTACATGCACATTATCCTAGTCTTTACAGATATTCTACATAATCCCTAAAGTATTTATACAAGACATTCGAGTGCTCTCCCCATTTGTTTATGTGACCTCTTGCTTGTCATGAAGGATGGAGAGGCTTAATCTGATTGTTCATAGATTAGACATTCACTGAACCAAATAATTCTGTCACCACAAGCAAGGTCACTACAAACTGGATCAGCACAGACTCCCTGCACTTTCTCCTCCCCTGCTTCCTGTTTCCAGGATGCAGGCAGGGAGAGGCTACCCTGCACCAGACAGTGTTGGTACACACAATCCACAGAAAAAGTTTCAGTCATCATAACAGTGGCTCCAGAAGTAAACAAAAAAAAATATCGAGTGAAAAAGGCAAAGGCCTCCCTAGCAAACTGGGAGCTCTCGTCAGGCTCTAGAAAGGGCAGAAAAGCTTTTTGGAAATAGTCACTTACTAATCTCACAGAAAAGAAAAAATATATGTATGAAACTGGTTTTGGAAATTAGTCCTTTTTATTTCTTTATACACTGCATCCATGCCTCAAATATCAATTCTAAGGAGGTGAAAAAGGCAGGAGACATGGAAGGGGAATGCAGTAAAAAAATGTCCATTAAAAAGAATATACATTATTCTTTTTAAAGAGAACTTTCTTCATTTTAAACTGTTGTACTCTGTCACATCATCATACCAATTTCCATTTTGGGGAATTTATATTTTTGGAAGGTGAATTTTATACCTCATCTGGAGACTGTTATTATTGTTTGATATGACACAGTGAAAGCAGAAGTGGCAGAAGTATTCACAATAGAAAAAAAGTCAGTGAATCTTTACCTTTCCCTCAAATATCTCCTACTCCCTTAGTAGCAGATTGCTCAAAATGTTCCACCCAGCAGTACAGTGAATTTCAATAATGTATCCATCCTCTGTGGCTTACTACACAATTCCTTCAGCATTTCATAACACTGCCTGGCATGTGCCTTCTGAATTAGCTGGTTCATTCATCAGACATATATTAAAATATAGGCCTGCCCTCAAAGATTTTAGATATCAACTATTTGGAACAAACAGCAATCATCTGACTCTGATCTCTTCTCCATCTGAGTGGGCATCACATTTAGGCAAGAACTCACCTAGTTCCCAAGAACGCCTGACTAGAGTCCGCAGCCTACCTTGAGGTGCTATTGGGAATTAGAGTCTGGGAGGAATGAGACTAGAATCAGACGGTTTCCACTGACTTGCAGAGCTTCACTGAGGTCTGTGACTTTTGCTCTGTGGTTGGCTACAATCGGCCTGCTTGCACACACACCACCTTCCAATTCCCCCAGTGGTCCTCAGCAGAAGTGAGCAAGTGCCCACAACTGACCATTTCTTCTCCTTCGCTTTGTCTATTTCTGACTCATCTTTAGTCAAGCTTCTCTCCTTCCCATCACCCCCTGAGCTCTGCTTAACCCCAGGACTAGCGTCACTCAAAAAGGAGACCACACCCCCTCATCAGCGTTTCCTGGGAACTGGTTGGCCACAGAGGCTACTTTCCTGCCAGGTCCCAGTGGTCATTTCCCCCGGCTTGTGCAGCATCCCCTCAAAGATTCTCCTTCTTTCTGCTTACCCTCCTTTACTTTATAAAAGAAAATCTTTTCCTGTTTGACTTTGAGACACTTGCAGATTTTCAAGACTAGAGTGTTCTCCCTATTGTGACAGTCTACTTTTTAAGTAAACCCTCTCCCTATCTAAAGCCAGATAAGATTTTTATTTGACTACAATAGTTATTTACTATCCTAAGCATTTTACAGATGGAGAATGTGAAGCTCTCAGAGGTGGCCAAGGTCATGCAGTGGTCATCTGAGGTCATAAAGAATAGAGTATCTGGAGACTGTTATTATTGTTTGATATGACACAGTGAAAGCAGAAGTGGCAGAAGTATTCACAATAGAAAAAAAGTCAGTGAATCTTTACCTTTCCCTCAAATATCTCCTACTCCCTTAGTAGCAGATTGCTCAAAATGTTCCACCCAGCAGTACAGTGAATTTCAATAATGTATCCATCCTCTGTGGCTTACTACACAATTCCTTCAGCATTTCATAACACTGCCTGGCATGTGCCTTCTGAATTAGCTGGTCCATTCATCAGACATATATTAAAATATAGGCCTGCCCTCAAAGATTTTAGATATCAACTATTTGGAACAAACAGCAATCATCTGACTCTGATCTCTTCTCCATCTGAGTGGGCATCACATTTAGGCAAGAACTCACCTAGTTCCCAAGAACGCCTGACTAGAGTCCGCAGCCTACCTTGAGGTGCTATTGGGAATTAGAGTCTGGGAGGAATGAGACTAGAATCAGACGGTTTCCACTGACTTGCAGAGCTTCACTGAGGTCTGTGACTTTTGCTCTGTGGTTGGCTACAATCGGCCTGCTTGCACACACACCACCTTCCAATTCCCCCAGTGGTCCTCAGCAGAAGTGAGCAAGTGCCCACAACTGACCATTTCTTCTCCTTCGCTTTGTCTATTTCTGACTCATCTTTAGTCAAGCTTCTCTCCTTCCCATCACCCCCTGAGCTCTGCTTAACCCCAGGACTAGCGTCACTCAAAAAGGAGACCACACCCCCTCATCAGCGTTTCCTGGGAACTGGTTGGCCACAGAGGCTACTTTCCTGCCAGGTCCCAGTGGTCATTTCCCCCGGCTTGTGCAGCATCCCCTCAAAGATTCTCCTTCTTTCTGCTTACCCTCCTTTACTTTATAAAAGAAAATCTTTTCCTGTTTGACTTTGAGACACTTGCAGATTTTCAAGACTAGAGTGTTCTCCCTATTGTGACAGTCTACTTTTTAAGTAAACCCTCTCCCTATCTAAAGCCAGATAAGATTTTTATTTGACTACAATAGTTATTTACTATCCTAAGCATTTTACAGATGGAGAATGTGAAGCTCTCAGAGGTGGCCAAGGTCATGCAGTGGTCATCTGAGGTCATAAAGAATAGAGTAAGAGGTTACAGATGTGTCCAAAAAATTGTGGTTGAACAAGGTCATGATACATATTTCCTGCTTCACAATATTGTTGAGGGAGAGCTCTAGATATACCAGTCCAACGTGACAAAGGTGAGAGGACAAATTATATTTGCTATAATACATATGGGTCAGTCAGTGGGCTTGAGGCCAAGAAATAGTTCCTTGGTGCTTTTCAGTATACCTAACAAAATGACTGGCAGCGGGTCTGTCTTTGGAACTGTAGCAGGAAGAGTTACCCAGTTTGTCTTAGTTTCCTTCTACTGTCTTCTGTCTTGAAGAGAGAGCTGACTTGCTCTCAGATTCTGTGTATAGATGATTACTGCAGACTGGCACGATGCAGGTGTTTGAAACTTCCCCCAGGTAAAGTGTAAACTCAGAGCATCATAATAAATAATAATAGCGCTTTACCCTTCATGCTGCATTGTAATGCTGCTGATGTCAAATTAACATAGGCCCTTGCAGAGAATGCAAATGAAAGACTTTGAAATATGTCAGCAGGGCTTCAGGCAAAGGACAGGGTACAAAGCAGCCAGAGCGGGAAGACAGGTGGTTGAGTCGGGTGGAGGGTAAAAGGAGCAGGGCTGAGGGAAATGGATTCTCTATATTTTGTAAATTTTAAAACAAGATGTTTATTCCAATTCAAATATTTTCCTTATAGCCAGATTTACAAAAGCTTCAATGTATATTCTTGCAAGTCTAAGCGAATTCAAATGAAATTATAATTCACGGGCTTATTTGGCCACAGAGGCTACTTTCCTGCCAGGTCCCAGTGGTCATTTCCCCCGGCTTGTGCAGCATTCCCTCAAAGATTCTCCTTCTTTCTGCTTACCCTCCTTTACTTTATAAAAGAAAATCTTTTCCTGTTTGACTTTGAGACACTTGCAGATTTTCAAGACTAGAGTGTTCTCCCTATTGTGACAGTCTACTTTTTAAGTAAACCCTCTCCCTATCTAAAGCCAGATAAGATTTTTATTTGACTACAATAGTTATTTACTATCCTAAGCATTTTACAGATGGAGAATGTGAAGCTCTCAGAGGTGGCCAAGGTCATGCAGTGGTCATCTGAGGTCATAAAGAATAGAGTAAGAGGTTACAGATGTGTCCAAAAAATTGTGGTTGAACAAGGTCATGATACATATTTCCTGCTTCACAATATTGTTGAGGGAGAGCTCTAGATATACCAGTCCAACGTGACAAAGGTGAGAGGACAAAGTTATATTTGCTATAATACATATGGGTCAGTCAGTGGGCTTGAGGCCAAGAAATAGTTCCTTGGTGCTTTTCAGTATACCTAACAAAATGACTGGCAGCGGGTCTGTCTTTGGAACTGTAGCAGGAAGAGTTACCCAGTTTGTCTTAGTTTCCTTCTACTGTCTTCTGTCTTGAAGAGAGAGCTGACTTGCTCTCAGATTCTGTGTATAGATGATTACTGCAGACTGGCACGATGCAGGTGTTTGAAACTTCCCACAGGTAAAGTGTAAACTCAGAGCATCATAATAAATAATAATAGCGCTTTACCCTTCATGCTGCATTGTAATGCTGCTGATGTCAAATTAACATAGGCCCTTGCAGAGAATGCAAATGAAAGACTTTGAAATATGTCAGCAGGGCTTCAGGCAAAGGACAGGGTACAAAGCAGCCAGAGCGGGAAGACAGGTGGTTGAGTCGGGGTGGAGGGTAAAAGGAGCAGGGCTGAGGGAAATGGATTCTCTATATTTTGTAAATTTTAAAACAAGATGTTTATTCCAATTCAAATATTTTCCTTATAGCCATGACATTCACAAAAGCTTCAATGTATATTCTTGCAAGTCTAAGCATAGAAATCATACATAAATTCAAAGAGGCAGAATTATAATTCACATGGGCTTTATTTCCCTAGATTATGAGTTTACTTTATTCTGTATAGTCTAGGTAGGGTGGGAAATGGTTCTCAGCCATTTCCCTTCAGTCAGCATAATTGAAATAAATGATTCAATAAGCACACATTGAGAACTTCGAAGTGTCAGAAATTGTGCCAAGGCTGGACAAGATGAGGTCTCAAGGAACTCACATTTTTGCTTTAATCTATTTGTCTTTCCTACTCCTAGGCACGGTAACCCACTCCAGTATTCTTGCCTGGAGAATCCCAAGGACAAGGAGCTGGGTGGGCCACGGCCCACAGGGCTGCCAAGAGTTGGACACGACTGAAGCGACTTAACTCATACCATGTCTTCCCTCCTCCCAGCTCTCTCTACAAGCCCCATCATATTTCTGAGGAGATCTCTCCTTTTCAAAATTCATCCTAGACAAGCCTTTCAGATACTCTGGACTTGTCCAGACTCATGCCCTTCTACTCTTTCAGGACCGAATCTCTAACAACTTGCTCTCCACACTGTGTACAGTTCCTCCCTGCTGGGTGCCTACACCTGCTTTGTCCCAGGACTGGAAAAGAAGGCGGGAGGCATTTTTACTTACAGTTGTGGAGACCTATAACTGATACATAGAGGGTGTTCAGGGAGCACCAAGATTCGAGCTGAAGGAGATGGAACGCTGGGTCACTAACATTTGGAAAGATGTACAGGAGCAAAATGGCAATCAGAAAACAACAGAGTTAAGTGATTGAATGTAGCAAGGCAGGCGGTGCTGACTCTGCTGCAGTTTTCAAGGTGGAGTATATGTTGACTTTGACCTGGCTACTTAGTGAGGTGAGGATTTAGCTAACACACTACCTCAAGTACACCACGCTCCTTCCACACATACTGACTTCTCTTTAGAATGCTCTTTTCCTGGCCCTTCTGGTGAAATCTAGTCATCATTCAAGGTCCAGAACAAACTTGTTCTCAGACATGAAGCTGCCATCACACCAGTTTCCTTTTGTTCTCATGGCAAGCAGTACTTTGTTCTAGACTTCTCACATTGCTATTCAGTGATATATACCTGCTAGGTTCCCTGTTAAGTTGAGGGCACGTCCATGGTGCTGAGTTTTCTTGGTCTCCTTGGCATTTAGAGAGTATCTTAATAATAGATAATACATACTGTTAAACAGAATCAAAGAAGGAGATTAGAAGGAGTGAAAAAGAAGCAGGCAGGAAGAAAAGAGGAGAGTAGGGAAAGAGAAAGCAAAGGAAGGAAGAGAAAGCAAAAAGAAAAGGGAGAGAAGGAAGGAACCTCTTTTTCCCTCCCTTACTCACATTTGGGAGCAGTCTTATAGACTTTACTATTTTCACTTTTTAAAATCCTATTTTTTCCATCACCCATATTTTTTCTACCACAAAAATGTGCATCCCTCAATTTTTGAAATCCAAGTGGGAAAGGTCCCTCTATTGTTTTTTTTTTTTTTTTTAGCTCAGCTAAAAACTCATAAGAGGGCTTCCCTGGTGGTCCAGTGGGTAAGGACACTGCCTTGCAGTGCAAGGGGTGCCAGTTCGATCCCTGGCCTGGGAAAATTCCACGTGCCGCGGAGTGGCTGGACCGATGTGTCCAATTACCGAGCCAGAGCTCTGGAGCGCGTGCACCCAGAGCCGGTGCTCTGCGACAACAGAGGCCACCGCGATGGGAGGCCCACAGGAGCCAAAGAACAAAGACGGATGAAAATAGATAATGAAAGACCAATAGAAGTGGCCTGCCTGCTCCCCTCCCTCCCAAACCCACCCTCCCCCAACCCACCCCCCCAAAAAAAACTCATAAGAGAAAGACTTTATTCCTTTATTCTGAGTGCTACAAACTAGGCCCAGAATCTAGCCATTCACTACAGTGGATTTCAAATGAGAGGTAGGCAAGCCAGGGTTTAATTTCTTCCTTCTGAAAAGAAAGAGCGTCTACCGCACTTTTAATAGCGTTGTTTCTCTGCATTAGCCCCAGCCACATGGAAATCCGTGTGGGATGAGGCCCAGGGGTTGCGCTGTCCATGCTGGAGGATGGCTGCACCAGAGAGCAAGCAGAGATTAATCAATCCAAGACAACATCTGTCAGGATATTGAGTCTGGCTCTTGTTATCAGCTGCCTGCACTTCAGGCACTGTGTAATATTCAATTTGATTATCTCTCACCTGCAAAGAGTAGGCTTCTCTCCTTGCTTAAAAATCACTGGGACTAGAGGAATTGATCCGTTGGAGAAAATGCTGACAAGAAAACTAAATCAGAAACACGGCAAAGGAATGAGAAAAGAAGGAAAAGAGAGTTTGGCCTACATCTTGGCCTTTTTTTTTTTTTTAATCAGATGTTTAGTTTTCTGTTACTTTAAGGGGAATGAGTCTCTGTTTCATTTGTCAGTCCTGATTATGATAAATAAAGGATAACAAGAGGGTACAGGGACTCTTGTATTTCCTTGAGTTTCCATTAGTAAAATAGTTGTGCCCTTTGTCTCTGAGTACCAAGACCCTGTGGGTCCTGTGGATTTCCTGCTGGAGGGATCGTAGCAAGGACCCAAGATACTTTTGTACCCCAGGGAAGAAAATGTTAGATCCTACAGACAGGAGTGACCAATTTGAGACTAATCACAGTGGTTCTAGTAACCCCAACTCCCTTGAGATAATACTATACCAACTCTAGAGTATCTGTTTCATAAATATGCATTTATTCTCTCTCTCCTTCTCACTGGTACATGAATTTTCACTTGGTCATTTTCCTGCACAACCACAGAGAAGCTAATGCTTTTTTTAAAGTCATTGATGTTTATTTTAAAGAGCTACTCTCTCTTCCATTGCACTATAAAACCTGCCAATCCAATCCTCACCAATGATCTCACTCAAGAGTTAGTCATTTATCTTAGTCCACCAGTAGAAAAGCTCCATAGATATTTTAATGTCATCTCAAATTCAGCAGGTCTAAAAATCTAACTTATCACCTTTGTCTCACCAAAAATACTCCCTCTTCTTAATATTCCATTATTTACAAGTCTTAAGCTGTAATAACATCTTTGGCTCCTCATCAATGCATGCCATGTTAAGTCAATCAGCCACAAACATCTTGATCATTTCTTTAAGATATTTCTCATGTCTTATCATTCATGCCAGGGCCACACTCACTAGTTTTTCCGTTCATCACCAAACCTGTGTCACTACAATACACTTCTAGATGATGCCCCTGTTGCCAGTCTTTACCCACACTCAAGCTACCTCACAAGCCACAACTTTAGCAGTGTGAGTGACCAAATCACTTCACCTTCCAGGAAAAAAAGAAAATGATATTCAGACTCCTAAATCTAGTATTCATGGTGATTCACAACAGATATATTCTACATTCCTAAATATATCTACCTTCCTTCTCCTTGCGATCTGCCTATTCACCCAGTCACCATTTCCTAAAATTGCCTTGTACCCCACTGTCCTGCTCACACTCCCACTATGCTTCATCCATACCCATGCACTTTGTTGAACTCCCTCCAGTTTCCACACATGTATAACTGTTTGTGCCTTTGCACATGTTAATGTCTTCATCCTGAAACATCTATCCTTCTTCCTTCTAACCATTATGGGTTGACTTTTCCTTGAATGTTGAGTATTCTGTACTGATAACATCTTTCCAGCACTGTTTCCCCTTGTCTTCCATTCTGTGTTGATGACTCCCAAGGATTCTCCAAAAGCACTCTGTTTTCTTTCTCTCTAGCATTGTACCTGGTGATAAATGAATAGATGAACACTAAATAAATGAAACGATACTGTCTGGAATTGCATAGTTTTCTACTCTTCCCACATCTGCACAAAGCTTAATTGTAACAAATCCTTTGAGGATCCTCATTTGCCACATATTTTTTTTCTCTTTCTTCCAGTTTTTTTTTTTTTTTCTTTTTAATTTTGGCCTCTTTTATTGGTCCTTCATTTATTTATTTTCATCCATGTTAATTTTCTGGCCTGTGTGGGCTTCCCATCGCAGTGGCCTCTCCCATTGCAAAGCACTGGCTCTGGGTGCATGTGCCCCAGAGAACTGGCTTGCAATTGGACACACCGGTCCAGCTGCTCTGCAGCATGTGGGATCTTCCCACGCCAGGGATTGAAGTGGTGACTCTTGCACTGCAAGGAAAACTCTACCCACTGGCCCACCAGGGAATCCCTGCCACATATGTTTGAAGCTTTTCTTGACCATGCCAGATACAAGTGATTTCTCTCCTTTTAAATCTCCTAAACACATAGTCAACAAATCATTTACTTCTTTTGTTTGGAAGTTATACTGATTAGATTACTTCCTAGAGGTCTGGAGCATAGGTTAATGAAATTTTAAGTTAGCTTAATAATTACTTAAAAGTTTTTGCTGGAAAATCAGGGCTCTAGGATTCTGGTATGGACAGTGGTATTAGTAAACAGGAGAAGAGTACACTGAGGCAGATTGGGTCAAAATTCAGAGTACAAAGGCAAGTAGGATATCAAAGACACTCGGGATAGTACTCTTTAAACAATCCACAACAGACATCAACAGGAAAATGGCAGAATACTGAAAACCCAGGTTCGTAAACTAACAGGGTAGAAGCAAACAACATTAAGGTCAAATGAACAATTTTGGACCACAAAAGGAAGGGTAAATTGTTTATTGTCCAATATGTAGATGGAGAGAACTCTCATTATTCATCTACTTGTAATGGACTTTTAGAAATTAGAGAAAAACATTTTGAACACACAATTGAAAAAGCAGTAACATATTTATCAGTGACTTTTGTTAATATAATTCCCATATGTCAGTTTCTTTTGACTTAAAATTCTAACTTTTCTTCATTTTTCTCTTTATAACATCTAAAAGTAATATTGTATCTCGTTTTATTGATATGTAAGCTAATGAAAATATATCACTCCCATATTAAAAACTTCCTGAGAACAAAAATGGTCTCATATTTCTTTATATATAACACAGTACCTAGTCAATGAAAGAACCATGTCTTGTGCAACTTTTAGAAAAACAGTCAGTCACAAGCACAGAACACCACATGTCAGGCATGCTATTACAGTGACTGAGCTAGGTACAAACTAAGAGGCTTTAGCTTCATAGGCCACTATTCCCTCTTATAATAGAGCAATTTAAAAATAAGTACATTGGCAAAGGTACAAAATCAATTCTATAGGGATAGGAAAGTCTTTCTGATTTATAGGGATAGAATAGTCCTTTCTGAACCAAGTAGATATATTCAAACTGGAAAAAAATTGAATTTAGAACCTACTTCATACCATATATAGAAGTAAGTGAAACTGAATCATAGACCTAAATATAAGAGTTAAAACCATACACATTTGAGAAAAAATTTGGAATAAATCCTAGCAACTTTGGGCTAGATGAAAAGTTTAGATCTGATACCAAAAACACAATCCAAAAGATTTTTAAAAATCTGATAAACCAGACTTAACAAAATTAAGAAAAGAAAACTTTCATACTTGAACATAAAAAGGAAAAGATGAGCCATAGAGTATAAGAAAATATTTTTAAGTTATTATATTTGATAAAGGACTTGAATTCAGAATATATTAAAATTTCTTACAATTCAATTGTAAGATGGAAATTCTAATTAAAAATGGGACAAAATATATGATTAATGTATTACCAAAAAAGGATATACCAATGAGTATTAACACTTGAAAAGATCAACATTAGACTTTAGGTAAGTACAAAGTAAGATCACAGTAAGGTTCAACTATATATCCACACAAATGTCTATATCAAAAATATGAACATCAATAAATGTTGGCAAGATGGTTTCAAACTGAAACTGAATACATTGCTGGTACATATGTAAAACATAGGTATATTACAAAACTGTCTAATAATTTTCTCAAAATTAACTATAAATTTTCCATACAATCTAGCAATCCAATTTTGGTGTCTACAGAAAACAAATGAAAATATATGGTTCAGAATGGTTCATAAATGTTCATAGCAACATCATTCTTAATAGCTTCAAAGTATCCATCAGCTAGTGAATGATGAAACATAATATGGTATATCCATATAATGGAACATCATCCTGTCATAAAAAAGAGGAAACCACTGGAGCATGCTACAGTATGAATGATCCTCAAAAGCATTATGTAAATGAGAGAAGGCAGGTGTAAAAAGACTGCATATTATATATTTCCATTTATATGAAATGCACAGTAAAAGCAAGTCTATGGAGACAAAAAGTAGATTGGTGTCCAGGGTCTGGAGAGAGAAGGGAGATTAACTAAAATGGGAATGAGGGATCCTCTGAGGATGAGGGAAATGTTCAAAAACTACATTGTGGTGATGGCTGCAAAACTCTAAACATTTACCAATAGCCACTGAATTTTATGATATATTGCCTATACCTCATTCAAACTGCTAAACGTAAGTAGCGCTGAAAAGTTTGCAGAAGCAGCGTTTATGTCTCAGTCTCAATACTACTCCTGGGCCAGAAAGAAAAGATTAAAACCATACACATTTGAGAAAAAATTTGGAATAAATCCTAGCAACTTTGGGCTAGATGAAAAGTTTAGATCTGATACCAAAACACAATCCAAAAGATTTTTAAAAATCTGATAAACCAGACTTAACAAAATTAAGAAAAGAAAACTTTCATACTTGAACATAAAAAGGAAAAGATGAGCCATAGAGTATAAGAAAATATTTTTAAGTTATTATATTTGATAAAGGACTTGAATTCAGAATATATTAAAATTTCTTACAATTCAATTGTAAGATGGAAATTCTAATTAAAAATGGGACAAAATATATGATTAATGTATTATCAAAAAAGGATATACCAATGAGTATTAACACTTGAAAAGATCAACATTAGACTTTAGGTAAGTACAAAGTAAGATCACAGTAAGGTTCAACTATATATCCACACAAATGTCTATATCAAAAATATGAACATCAATAAATGTTGGCAAGATGGTTTCAAACTGAAACTGAATACATTGCTGGTACATATGTAAAACATAGGTATATTACAAAACTGTCTAATAATTTTCTCAAAATTAACTATAAATTTTCCATACAATCTAGCAATCCAATTTTGGTGTCTACAGAAAACAAATGAAAATATATGGTTCAGAATGGTTCATAAATGTTCATAGCAACATCATTCTTAATAGCTTCAAAGTATCCATCAGCTAGTGAATGATGAAACATAATATGGTATATCCATATAATGGAACATCAGCCTGTCATAAAAAAGAGGAAACCACTGGAGCATGCTACAGTATGAATGATCCTCAAAAGCATTATGTAAATGAGAGAAGGCAGGTGTAAAAAGACTGCATATTATATATTTCCATTTATATGAAATGCACAGTAAAAGCAAGTCTATGGAGACAAAAAGTAGATTGGTGTCCAGGGTCTGGAGAGAGAAGGGAGATTAACTCAAATGGGAATGAGGGATCCTCTGAGGATGAGGGAAATGTTCAAAAACTACACTGTGGTGATGGCTGCAAAACTCTAAACATTTACCAATAGCCACTGAATTTTATGATATATTGCCTATACCTCATTCAAACTGCTAAACGTAAGTAGCGCTGAAAAGTTTGCAGAAGCAGCGTTTATGTCTCAGTCTCAATACTACTCCTGCAGAAAGACCTTATCTGTAAACATTATCCATAGCACCCACCTTCATAATTTCTGTTATTCTGTCCTGCTGATTTTCAGTTACAGTACTACCACAAATTATAACTCTTATTTATCTACTGGAATATTTGTTTATTGTCCTTTCCTTGGTGAAAATGTAAGCCCCATGAGGGTAGGTCCTTTATTTTTCTCATTTACCATTTTATCCTCACAACGTAGGACAGTATCTGCCACAAAGGTATGCTTACCAGTCATTTGTCAAATATAGGAATAAATAAACAAACAGAGAAATCAATAAATGGCTAAGTAAATGGATGACCAACATCTTCTAAGCAAATTATTATGTGTATTTTTAGAAGATGCAATAAATAACCTCCCATTTTCAGAGAGGGGAAAAAAGGCAACAGAAGCGAAGTTGTATTTCCTCATAATCAAGAAAGTAGGATAGGTTCTCCAGATCAGGCAAGTGAAACTTTATATTCCCAAGGAGGACACGTTGCCAGAACTCCAGAACTGAGCACTGCCAACTTCCACCCCTCTCTTTTTCTTGAACCACCCCATTAACAAAGTGATTTTCTCCAGAGTCTAGATCCAATTAAGAGCAAGGGCAGCAGAGGGGAGATCACACTGAGTGAAGCAACCTCAAAGACTTTCAGGCACACTCCTCTGGGGGGTACAGGAAGCTTTATCGGCATTCCTCCCCCTGCTCCTTTTCACCCTCCCTCCCCCACCTCTTAAAACTCCTCTGAAGGAGGCCTCCAGACAAAGAAGCAACCAGCATTCAGCTCAGGAACAGAAAATAAATACACTGGGAATACTCTATGGTCCTTGGCTGAATACAAAGCAGCGATTCAGCAAAGAAGCTGTAGCCTCAATGAGAACCGAGAGCCTGCACTGAACACAGTACCAGGAACAGAGACAGACAGACAGAGAGAGAGAGAGAGAGAGAAAGGGGGATAGACAGAGGGAGAGGGGAAGAGATAGCAACAGAGAGACAAGATCTAATAGCTTTACCATGAATTTTATGATATATTGCCTATACCTCATTCAAACTGCTAAACGTAAGTAGCGCTGAAAAGTTTGCAGAAGCAGCGTTTATGTCTCAGTCTCAATACTACTCCTGCAGAAAGACCTTATCTGTAAACATTATCCATAGCACCCACCTTCATAATTTCTGTTATTCTGTCCTGCTGATTTTCAGTTACAGTACTACCACAAATTATAACTCTTATTTATCTACTGGAATATTTGTTTATTGTCCTTTCCTTGGTGAAAATGTAAGCCCCATGAGGGTAGGTCCTTTATTTTTCTCATTTACCATTTTATCCTCACAACGTAGGACAGTATCTGCCACAAAGGTATGCTTACCAGTCATTTGTCAAATATAGGAATAAATAAACAAACAGAGAAATCAATAAATGGCTAAGTAAATGGATGACCAACATCTTCTAAGCAAATTATTATGTGTATTTTTAGAAGATGCAATAAATAACCTCCCATTTTCAGAGAGGGGAAAAAAGGCAACAGAAGCGAAGTTGTATTTCCTCATAATCAAGAAAGTAGGATAGGTTCTCCAGATCAGGCAAGTGAAACTTTATATTCCCAAGGAGGACACGTTGCCAGAACTCCAGAACTGAGCACTGCCAACTTCCACCCCTCTCTTTTTCTTGAACCACCCCATTAACAAAGTGATTTTCTCCAGAGTCTAGATCCAATTAAGAGCAAGGGCAGCAGAGGGGAGATCACACTGAGTGAAGCAACCTCAAAGACTTTCAGGCACACTCCTCTGGGGGGTACAGGAAGCTTTATCGGCATTCCTCCCCCTGCTCCTTTTCACCCTCCCTCCCCCACCTCTTAAAACTCCTCTGAAGGAGGCCTCCAGACAAAGAAGCAACCAGCATTCAGCTCAGGAACAGAAAATAAATACACTGGGAATACTCTATGGTCCTTGGCTGAATACAAAGCAGCGATTCAGCAAAGAAGCTGTAGCCTCAATGAGAACCGAGAGCCTGCACTGAACACAGTACCAGGAACAGAGACAGACAGACAGAGAGAGAGAGAGAGAGAGAAAGGGGGATAGACAGAGGGAGAGGGGAAGAGATAGCAACAGAGAGACAAGATCTAATAGCTTTACCATCTTTCCTTCTTGTGATGTCACCTACAATAACAAGTTTAAATGCAATCCTAAGTTAAAGAAGAGAATAGGAAATGGACTGATAACACAACTGCACAAAGGAAGGAAGACTATAAACAGCTTTCTCTAAATGTAAGATGAGAATGAACAAGGGCCTAAAACAGGTGGCAGGAATAGATGGTTTAAAAAAGGAAAATAGAGAAAAATAAATAATATCAACTTATTGGTTAGGTAAGAATGAATCAGGAAGCTGTGTTCCATTCATGTTCTATGGCCATTGACTTCAATTATCATGCTTAAGAAGCTTGAGCTTTATTTGCACGGTGCGTGATGGGGATAATGTGCATGCTCTCTTTCCCTTCTTCCCCAGAGTCTGGTGAGTACCAATGAGGGCAAGAGACGCGACATGTCTTTAGAATTTTAGAGTGTTAGGTAAACAGAATGCTTTTCTGAAGTGGCTATACATTGTTGGTACTGAAGAAACATCAAATCATACTCAAGTTTTGAGGCTAAGCAAGTGAGAGCTGCTTATAGTTCATCAGAGAAAGACTTAAATTTCATTCCAGCACTTTAAGTTAGTGTCAAAACACTACTAATTTTCCACAGCCCTACCTTTCCAAGGTGGCAATTATTAGGAGGGTTAGGGGAGATGAAGGAAAGCTCTTACTCATGAAAGCTGAGTGCTTTACAATCTAGTGAAGGTCATAGGAAGATTCAGAGGGAAATGGTATGAAGGCAAAAAGTGCAACTCTGATAAGTATAGGGCAGAAATTATAAGGACTGTGCTAGGCTTTCCATAGAGGTCCAATCTTACACAGGGCAAGAGAAGAGATATTGTGGATTAAATATGTTGTTTACTCAATAAAATCTACAGAACCTAGGAAGTCCAATGCCCTAACAAGAGTCTTAGAAGTCCAGGTTTCCATGCTTCTGATTGATGGAGCTCTGTATGCAGCAAATAAGGCTGGGTGCCAGGTTAATACTCTGCATATTAAGAAAACTTTGGGGAGTGTGCCATTTTATTATAATTTTATTTCTCCCATATGCAGACTTCCATTTTTCTTGCCTTTCAACTAGATTAAATACTGTAAATCACGATTTTATTGATAGGAAAGAAGGTATTTGCATTCCTCTTGAAAATGCCTTGCCTAAGAGGCCAACTTCACTAATGAAAAGAAAGAGTGGCGTTTGCCCAGCCAAATAAATTGCCTCCTGTGAGGGGCTGGGCACTAAGGAAAGACTAAGAATGAGAATGAACAAGGGCCTAAAACAGGTGGCAGGAATAGATGGTTTAAAAAAGGAAAATAGAGAAAAATAAATAATATCAACTTATTGGTTAGGTAAGAATGAATCAGGAAGCTGTGTTCCATTCATGTTCTATGGCCATTGACTTCAATTATCATGCTTAAGAAGCTTGAGCTTTATTTGCACGGTGCGTGATGGGGATAATGTGCATGCTCTCTTTCCCTTCTTCCCCAGAGTCTGGTGAGTACCAATGAGGGCAAGAGACGCGACATGTCTTTAGAATTTTAGAGTGTTAGGTAAACAGAATGCTTTTCTGAAGTGGCTATACATTGTTGGTACTGAAGAAACATCAAATCATACTCAAGTTTTGAGGCTAAGCAAGTGAGAGCTGCTTATAGTTCATCAGAGAAAGACTTAAATTTCATTCCAGCACTTTAAGTTAGTGTCAAAACACTACTAATTTTCCACAGCCCTACCTTTCCAAGGTGGCAATTATTAGGAGGGTTAGGGGAGATGAAGGAAAGCTCTTACTCATGAAAGCTGAGTGCCTTACAATCTAGTGAAGGTCATAGGAAGATTCAGAGGGAAATGGTATGAAGGCAAAAAGTGCAACTCTGATAAGTATAGGGCAGAAATTATAAGGACTGTGCTAGGCTTTCCATAGAGGCCCAATCTTACACAGGGCAAGAGAAGAGATATTGTGGATTAAATATGTTGTTTACTCAATAAAATCTACAGAACCTAGGGAAGTCCTATGCCCTAACAAGAGTCTTAGAAGTCCAGGTTTCCATGCTTCTGATTGATGGAGCTCTGTATGCAGCAAATAAGGCTGGGTGCCAGGTTAATACTCTGCATATTAAGAAAACTTTGGGGAGTGTGCCATTTTATTATAATTTTATTTCTCCCATATGCAGACTTCCATTTTTCTTGCCTTTCAACTAGATTAAATACTGTAAATCACGATTTTATTGATAGGAAAGAAGGTATTTGCATTCCTCTTGAAAATGCCTTGCCTAAGAGGCCAACTTCACTAATGAAAAGAAAGAGTGGCGTTTGCCCAGCCAAATAAATTGCCTCCTGTGAGGGGGCTGGGCACTAAGATCTGATGGTGTCTAAGTCAAAAAGTTTTTGCCAGGTCATCAATTCCAGAAAAGCAATTATCACCCATACTCAGCATGAAAGCAATTTCAAAAGCATTGCTTACCTTTGGTATTTTCCTTGGCCCTATGGATTTTCCCAGTGGTCATGTATGGATGTGAGAGCTGGACCATAAAAAAGGCTGAGCACAGAAGAATTGATGCCTTTGAACTGTGGTGCTGGAGAAGACTCTTGAGAGTCCCTTAGACAGCAAGAAGATCAAACCAGTCAATCCTGAAGGCAATCAACCCTGAATATTCATTGGAAAGAATGATGCTAAAGCTGAAGCTCCAATACTTTGGCCGCCTGATGCAGAGATGACTCATTAGACAAGAGCCTGATGCTGGGAAAAATAGAAGGCAAAAGTAGAAGAAGTTGACAGAGGATGAGATGGTTGGACGGTATCACTGAGTCAGTAGACATGAGTTTGAGCAGGCTCCAGGAGATGGTAAAGGACAGGGAAGCCTGGCATGCTGCAGTCCATGGGGTTGCAAAGAGTCAGACACAACTGAGTGACTGAACTGAACTCAAATGAACTACAGATTTCATCACCTCACGTTTACTTATGACAGGGAAAAATGTCCCCAGATGTCCTATGGTCACTCCATACCTTTGGCTATATAAAATCCACAGAATGGAGCCCAGTTATCGAAACACTTCGTTCTGTTCGTTCTGTACCTACCATTAAAACTAATTATTGAGCACTTTCTACTTGCTCAGCTCTGCTGCAGACAATATATGGGGACATATCAAACAAGGCTTTATGGAAATGGAAGTGATCTAAACTGGGGTCTGTTAATAACTAGTTGTTTGACCATAGGAGATTCATTTATTTTCCCTAGAGTTTTATTTCCTCTTCTTTAAAATGCAGACAACGTAATATACTTGAGTAAGTACATCAATATGAGTATTGATGGAGAGATTACCCAGATCAAGGTTTCATATGGTCTCCAATCTTCCCTGTTTCTATGATTTAGGGAGTTTGCATTCTAGTTGAGGATACAAACCAAAATGCATAAAACCATTAGCAAATGCTTAAGAACAGAACTTCTGGTATTGCAGAGAGTTTCCAAAATAAAAAAGGGAAAAGAATAAATTAAGGATGGGATAATTAATACTCTCTTAAAGGAAGAAGGGCTTATGGTGAGCAGAATTTATGTAACGGACAGGGAACTAAACCATACCTCCTGAAAGAATATAAAAAAATGAATATAAAAAAGAAAATATGGGCACAGGATATCAGGAAACATTCCCATGAAAAGAGGATGAGTATTACAGAGAAACACACTGAGACCTGACGGTTAGATACATTGAGGCCTTTGAAATTGAGGCCAATGGCATCCCAGCATTAGAAGGTGATCATGCTGTATTGACAAAAGAAAATAACTAATGGAGAGGGAAAAGGCAATGCACTCCAATTTTATTGCCTGGAGAATCCCATGGACAGAGGAGCCTGGAGGGCAACAGTCCATAGGGTCACAGAGTTGGGCACAACTGAGGCAACTAAGAACACAATGTACAATAGCATTTCCCAGGTGGTATCAGTGGTAAAGAATCTGCCTGCCAATTCAGGAGATGCAGGAAACATGGGTTCAATCCCTTGGTCATGAAGATATCCTGGAGCAGAAAGTGGCAAGCCACTCCAGCATTCTGGCCAGGAAAAATCCATAGACAGAGGAGCTGGGTGGGGTGACAGCCATGGGCTCTCAAAGAGTCAGGCACAGCTGAACACACACAATGTACAACAGGGTGATTACACATAGAAAAAAAGGAGTATATATTTGAAATTTGCTAAGAGAGTAGATCTTTAATGTTCTCACCACAAAATAAGCAATGGTAATTATATGATGTGATAGAAGTATTTTCTGGGACATAAAAATTATGGTTTCCTGGGGTCTGTTAATAACTAGTTGTTTGACCATAGGAGATTCATTTATTTTCCCTAGAGTTTTATTTCCTCTTCTTTAAAATGCAGACAACGTAATATACTTGAGTAAGTACATCAATATGAGTATTGATGGAGAGATTACCCAGATCAAGGTTTCATATGGTCTCCAATCTTCCCTGTTTCTATGATTTAGGGAGTTTGCATTCTAGTTGAGGATACAAACCAAAATGCATAAAACCATTAGCAAATGCTTAAGAACAGAACTTCTGGTATTGCAGAGAGTTTCCAAAATAAAAAAGGGAAAAGAATAAATTAAGGATGGGATAATTAATACTCTCTTAAAGGAAGAAGGGCTTATGGTGAGCAGAATTTATGTAACGGACAGGGAACTAAACCATACCTCCTGAAAGAATATAAAAAAATGAATATAAAAAAGAAAATATGGGCACAGGATATCAGGAAACATTCCCATGAAAAGAGGATGAGTATTACAGAGAAACACATTGAGACCTGACGGTTAGATACATTGAGGCCTTTGAAATTGAGGCCAATGGTATCCCAGCATTAGAAGGTGATCATGCTGTATTGACAAAAGAAAATAACTAATGGAGAGGGAAATGGCAATTCACTCCAATTTTATTGCCTGGAGAATCCCATGGACAGAGGAGCCTGGAGGGCAACAGTCCATAGGGTCACAGAGTTGGGCACAACTGAGGCAACTAAGAACACAATGTACAATAGCATTTCCCAGGTGGTATCAGTGGTAAAGAATCTGCCTGCCAATTCAGGAGATGCAGGAAACATGGGTTCAATCCCTTGGTCATGAAGATATCCTGGAGCAGAAAGTGGCAAGCCACTCCAGCATTCTGGCCAGGAAAAATCCATAGACAGAGGAGCTGGGTGGGGTGACAGCCATGGGTTCTCAAAGAGTCAGGCACAGCTGAACACACACAATGTACAACAGGGTGATTACACATAGAAAAAAAGGAGTATATATTTGAAATTTGCTAAGAGAGTAGATCTTTAATGTTCTCACCACAAAATAAGCAATGGTAATTATATGATGTGATAGAAGTATTTTCTGTATAGGTGCTTATTTATAATATATATATATTAGGACATTATACACTTAAAACTTACAGGGGTTTTCTATCAATTCTATCCCAATAAAGATGGGAAAACATAAAAAAAAAGAAAGGAACTGATGAAACACTAGTTTGCAGAAGACTCCAAACAGTGGCAAAATTCTAGAATGTTAGACTATAAGCTCTACATTATTTACTTATCATTGCTGGTACTCAATCCATGACCTAGCATGAAGTAAGAACTTAATATATGGAGAGACAAAGCCAGTTATTCACTGATAAAGCTGTGGAATTGAGTGACAGCAGTGACAATAAAGAAGCCTGTTTACTAAGAGACAGTTTATTAAGTTTACCAAGTATAAAGAAAACTAAAAGAAAGCATAATAATAACTACAACAGCACTGCAGACCAAATGGGAGACCAAACCTGAAACAGAAACATATCTTCTTTGTCTTCTTACTTCATCTCGAACCCTGGAGCCATCATCACCATATTTCCTAAATCTGAAGCAATATTAACAGTGCCAATATCAATAGCAAGACTGTATCTCCTAGTGAAAAGGATGAGCCAAAGCAGTCTACAGTATGGGGGGCTGTTTTGATGACTCATCTTCCTTGAAGTAAAAAAGCATGCCAAAGGTTTGAAAACAAAGATCCCCTGGGGTTTTCCTTCTAGTACACCACCTGAGATGGGCTTGTTCAATTGAGCTTGCCCTCACTCCTTCACTGAAGTGCCTGCCTTTCTATTTTTTCTCTCTGCCCCCATTTCATTTCACCACAACACTGAAGACTCAGCTCGCATTAAAAATGTCTATAGTAACACATCAGCCCCCAGCAGTTTTTGAAGAGCCATCTGAGCCACCATTAGGAATACATTGCTCTCATTCTTACTTAACTTCTATGCTTAAGTTCTTTGATGGATTAAAATAATATGAATCCTGATTTTTGTGGAATCTAAAATTTATACAGTATGAACTCTTTCTTTAAAAAAAAAGATAAATTAAATATTAAAGACAAAGGTTCTGAGTAACTGGCCAGTGTAAGGGAAAAACCCTAAAGCTTAAGCTTCACTGTAAATTTACTTCTTTTGGACATTTATCTAAACCCCCAAAGAATGTCTAACATGGGGTTATGCATACTATAATAACTACCCATGCTACACTCTTTCTCTAAGCAATTTCATCTATAGATTAAACTATCCCTAATAGGAAAACAGTTGGTGATCCTCAGTAACTCAGATCTTTCCTGAACGCTTGGTTTTTATATTCCCTTACCAATGGGTACCTGTGCCTGAATACCAGTGAACCAATCCTTACCTAGTGCAGAATGGCTTGTAAACTTTCTCAATTACAGGATCTTTTTTATCATCAAACATACTTTCTTACCTCTTTGTAATTTAGAAATTGTGAAACAAATAAATTAAACTCTCATATATTCCAAAAATCTTTAATTTTTAAAATTATAATAGAGTTTTACAACAGATCTGAAAGAATCTGTTCATTTGCATGTGAGATATAAGTAGTCTATACATAATGCTTAAGGTATACATGGAAGTTCGGACACTGCAATAGTTATGTAGCTTCCCAAAAGACTGAGGCTTGAGAATAGATTGCCTAAACCTTTCCTCTTAGAACTAAGATTGAATTTAACTGAGACTTTATCCACAAGGAATTAACTCTGACATATTTAGGACTTTGTTAGATAATTCTTAGGATCCCTTGTCATTATCTTTTAACGAGCTCCATTTTTATTTTAGCATGCACAGATTTTCCATCGGGAAGCTGTGACATTCTTGGAAATACGTTTGCCTTTACTCACAGATAACCCACTTAGAAATGGGGCTATCTGTGTTCCAGTGAAATCCTGACACCCGATCCTTCCATAATCTGCTTGCCCCCGACCTGTTCCTGTTTTTAACTTTCTCCCCTTGAAATCTCCCCTTTTGTTGGCCTGGACTTTCTGAACTCTTTCAAAACTATTACCCAAAATGCCACACTCTGAACTTAAAAGTCATCTGGTTCCACAAACAAAGCCAAGCCTCCTAGTTTCTTTCACCGTAAATATTGCTAAGGCGATGATGGCTAAGGACTTGTCAGCTCAACAGGAAAGAGACTGGCTTCACACCCTGATAACTGCTGTTTATAAATTTTAATAGTTGAACTTATAGTAAATTAAAGTCATTTTACAAAAAAAAAGGCAAAATAAGGAAATATACATATGAATAATAAGAAAGCAAAAATGCTGAAGTTGATGAAAGAGACTGAATTCAGCAGGAGGTTTACCTAGACACACAGATGGATGCCATTTGTTGTGTGACTTCATATTTAGTGAGAGCATACGTTACCTGAATAGTAAGAACAGAAAAATAAGACTTCTCAGATCTGTTGCTTCATTATTTAAGAAGAAGGCGTTTGAAATGAAAAATAAGAGAGTGATATAAGCAAACCACTCCTCAACTTAAGGATAACAGACTCACCCAATGGCAAAGTGCATCTGTTTCTGTTTTGTAAATAAGTTTCTTTGGTTTTATACTTTTTAAATTCAGTTGGCAGCACAATTGCCATAGGATGGACTTCAGGCAAAATGCTGTTAACAGGAGACCTGGAGTAATAGAGGAGTCAGAAGATGTAAGCAGTGAGGTTACCGTTTGACCTGATCTAACTCTTGGAAGTTGCATAAATATAAAAGTATCCTTCTGAGATCAAACTTTATTTTGATATTCTTCTACATAGGAAGACACAACATAAATTTATCCACAAGGAATTAACTCTGACATATTTAGGACTTTGTTAGATAATTCTTAGGATCCCTTGTCATTATCTTTTAACGAGCTCCATTTTTATTTTAGCATGCACAGATTTTCCATCGGGAAGCTGTGACATTCTTGGAAATACGTTTGCCTTTACTCACAGATAACCCACTTTGAAATGGGGCTATCTGTGTTCCAGTGAAATCCTGACACCCGATCCTTCCGTAATCTGCTTGCCCCCGACCTGTTCCTGTTTTTAACTTTCTCCCCTTGAAATCTCCCCTTTTGTTGGCCTGGACTTTCTGAACTCTTTCAAAACTATTACCCAAAATGCCACACTCTGAACTTAAAAGTCATCTGGTTCCACAAACAAAGCCAAGCCTCCTAGTTTCTTTCACCGTAAATATTGCTAAGGCGATGATGGCTAAGGACTTGTCAGCTCAACAGGAAAGAGACTGGCTTCACACCCTGATAACTGCTGTTTATAAATTTTAATAGTTGAACTTATAGTAAATTAAAGTCATTTTACAAAAAAAAAGGCAAAATAAGGAAATATACATATGAATAATAAGAAAGCAAAAATGCTGAAGTTGATGAAAGAGACTGAATTCAGCAGGAGGTTTACCTAGACACACAGATGGATGCCATTTGTTGTGTGACTTCATATTTAGTGAGAGCATACGTTACCTGAATAGTAAGAACAGAAAAATAAGACTTCTCAGATCTGTTGCTTCATTATTTAAGAAGAAGGCGTTTGAAATGAAAAATAAGAGAGTGATATAAGCAAACCACTCCTCAACTTAAGGATAACAGACTCACCCAATGGCAAAGTGCATCTGTTTCTGTTTTGTAAATAAGTTTCTTTGGTTTTATACTTTTTAAATTCAGTTGGCAGCACAATTGCCATAGGATGGACTTCAGGCAAAATGCTGTTAACAGGAGACCTGGAGTAATAGAGGGAGTCAGAAGATGTAAGCAGTGAGGTTACCGTTTGACCTGATCTAACTCTTGGAAGTTGCATAAATATAAAAGTATCCTTCTGAGATCAAACTTTATTTTGATATTCTTCTACATAGGAAGACACAACATCTAAACAGATGTTCTGTTTTAATGAAACACAGCCCCTCTCTTGACACAGCTGCAGATTCTCCAGTGGGAAGAAAGTATTAATAGTAAAGGTATGAATTTTAAAACTCACTAAAAAATAATTAAAGGATCCAATTCTGAATGGAATTCTTTATCAGCAATCAAAGTTATAAAGGGATACAAGCAATAACATATATAAAATAAGTTAGAGTAGAAATTCGGAGTATCGCACAATAGCAGTAGAAGAGACAGTGAGAAATCAACTTCAACCTTCTACTATATAAGGTTATTTTTTAATGGTTAACTGGGCTCTTCATGTATGCTCAGTTGTTTTAGTCATGTCCATCTCTTTAAGACTCTATGAACTCTAGCCTGCCAGGCTCCTCGGTCCATGGGATTCTCCAGGAAAGAATACTGAATTGGGTTGCCATGTCCTCCTCACAACCCAGGGATTGAACCCGCATTTCCTGAGTCTCCTTAATTGCAGGCAGATTCTTTGCCAGTGAGTCAGTGGGGAATACTACTTAAATACAAAATGACTGAAAACTTACTTCTTCACAAAGAGATCTATTATGCTTAGCAGAACAGCAAATGATATTTATAAATACACACATAACTACACGTATGTATATACAGTTGACCCTTGAAAAACATGTGTTTGAACTGCACAGGTCCACTTACATGTGGATGTTTTCAACAGTTAGTAGTACAGTACTACATAATCCTCAGTTGTGTGAATCTGCAGATGTAGATACAGAGGTATGTAGGATAGAGAGGAACCAACTACACAAAAGGCAGATTTTCAAACTGCCTTGAGGTTCAGGGCTCTTGATCCCCAAATTATTCAAGAATCAACTGTATACACTCATCCTTAGGTGTCCACAGAGGATTGATTCCAGGAGCCCCACCACATGGATACCAAAATCCACAGGTGTCAAAACCTTATATTATAAACTGGCGTAGTGTTTGCATATAAGGTCAGACAGGAGACCTGGAGTAATAGAGAGTCAGAAGATGTAAGCAGTGAGGTTACCGTTTGACCTGATCTAACTCTTGGAAGTTGCATAAATATAAAAGTATCCTTCTGAGATCAAACTTTATTTTGATATTCTTCTACATAGGAAGACACAACATCTAAACAGATGTTCTGTTTTAATGAAACACAGCCCTCTCTTGACACAGCTGCAGATTCTCCAGTGGGAAGAAAGTATTAATAGTAAAGGTATGAATTTTAAAACTCACTAAAAAATAATTAAAGGATCCAATTCTGAATGGAATTCTTTATCAGCAATCAAAGTTATAAAGGGATACAAGCAATAACATATATAAAATAAGTTAGAGTAGAAATTCGGAGTATCGCAGAATAGCAGTAGAAGAGACAGTGAGAAATCAACTTCAACCTTCTACTATATAAGGTTATTTTTTAATGGTTAACTGGGCTCTGCATGTATGCTCAGTTGTTTTAGTCATGTCCATCTCTTTAAGACTCTATGAACTCTAGCCTGCCAGGCTCCTCGGTCCATGGGATTCTCCAGGAAAGAATACTGAATTGGGTTGCCATGTCCTCCTCACAACCCAGGGATTGAACCCGCATCTCCTGAGTCTCTTAATTGCAGGCAGATTCTTTGCCAGTGAGTCAGTGGGGAATACTACTTAAATACAAAATGACTGAAAACTTACTTCTTCACAAAGAGATCTATTATGCTTAGCAGAACAGCAAATGATATTTATAAATACACACATAACTACACGTATGTATATACAGTTGACCCTTGAAAAACATGTGTTTGAACTGCACAGGTCCACTTACATGTGGATGTTTTCAACAGTTAGTAGTACAGTACTACATAATCCTCAGTTGTGTGAATCTGCAGATGTAGATACAGAGGTATGTAGGATAGAGAGGAACCAACTACACAAAAGGCAGATTTTCAAACTGCCTTGAGGTTCAGGGCTCTTGATCCCCAAATTATTCAAGAATCAACTGTATACACTCATCCTTAGGTGTCCACAGAGGATTGATTCCAGGAGCCCCACCACATGGATACCAAAATCCACAGGTGCTCAAAACCTTATATTATAAACTGGCGTAGTGTTTGCATATAACCTGCACATATGTTCCCACAGACTTTAAATCATCCCTAGATTACTTAGAATACCTAATACTATGCAAATACTTAGCAAACAGTTGTAAACTCAACATAAATGCTATGCATATAGTTGCCATCACTCTAGCAAATTCAAGTTTTGCTTTTTAGAGCTTTTTTTAAAAATTATGTAAAATTCACAGTTGGTTGAATCCATGTATGCAGAAGTCATGGATATGGAGAGCCAACTGCAACTGTACATCCTTCCTATATTATTCTTAGAATAATCTTTTGGAATAAGAAGGTAAATATTAGTATTACCTGGAGAAGGATATGCAACCCACTCTAGCATTCTTGCTTGGAGAATTCTATGGACAGAGGAGCCTGGAAGGCTACAGTCTATGGAATCACAAAACAGTCCGATGCAACTGAGCGATTAACACACACATTATTATTACCATTTTCATGGTATAAATAAAGGCTTTATGGTCCAGTAGGGATAAGTGATTTGCCCATGTTTACAAAGCTGGTGACTAGTACAGGTGAAACCTGGAGATAGGTATCCTGGCCATGAAGTTGTGCTATTTCCATTAAGTCATTAAGAAACTGTTCATCTTTTAAAAATACTCAAATGGATTTGCTCTTTTAAATGATGCTTTCTTTAAATTATAAACTACCCTAAATTCTTTGCCTCTCTTTTCTTTTTTCTTTGAAATGAGAAGTGATAAAAACACCCAGAAACATATGAATAATGTTCTTTTTATAGACAACCACAATTTGCTTCCCTACAGCTAGCACCAATTTTAATTTTATAATCCTGTCCACAAAGAGAATCCTTTTGTTTTTGTATCATACATGTGGTTGAAATTTTGCCTCCTGTTTTTTTTTCCAAATACTGAACATGGCCAAGACCAACTGGGAGAATCCTCAATCACCATCAATCCATTTCTTTGGCTTGACTATTCAATCAACGGAAACAAAAGTTTAGCTCATTATGGATCCATAATCCGTTCATAAGTCTATAGGGGAAACATATCAAAACACAGATACTCAGAGTGAATGGCATTTCTCTAATTAACTAGTCTGGAATTGTGTTTGCTTTCTCCATCAGTGGCCAGTTTCTCATCTTCAGTAAGAATGCTTTAAATCATCCCTAGATTACTTAGAATACCTAATACTATGCAAATACTTAGCAAACAGTTGTAAACTCAACATAAATGCTATGCATATAGTTGCCATCACTCTAGCAAATTCAAGTTTTGCTTTTTAGAGCTTTTTTTAAAAATTATGTAAAATTCACAGTTGGTTGAATCCATGTATGCAGAAGTCATGGATATGGAGAGCCAACTGCAACTGTACATCCTTCCTATATTATTCTTAGAATAATCTTTTGGAATAAGAAGGTAAATATTAGTATTACCTGGAGAAGGATATGCAACCCACTCTAGCATTCTTGCTTGGAGAATTCTATGGACAGAGGAGCCTGGAAGGCTACAGTCTATGGAATCACAAAACAGTCCGATGCAACTGAGCGATTAACACACACATTATTATTACCATTTTCATGGTATAAATAAAGGCTTTATGGTCCAGTAGGGATAAGTGATTTGCCCATGTTTACAAAGCTGGTGACTAGTACAGGTGAAACCTGGAGATAGGTATCCTGGCCATGAAGTTGTGCTATTTCCATTAAGTCATTAAGAAACTGTTCATCTTTTAAAAATACTCAAATGGATTTGCTCTTTTAAATGATGCTTTCTTTAAATTATAAACTACCCTAAATTCTTTGCCTCTCTTTTCTTTTTTCTTTGAAATGAGAAGTGATAAAAACACCCAGAAACATATGAATAATGTTCTTTTTATAGACAACCACAATTTGCTTCCCTACAGCTAGCACCAATTTTAATTTTATAATCCTGTCCACAAAGAGAATCCTTTTGTTTTTGTATCATACATGTGGTTGAAATTTTGCCTCCTGTTTTTTTTTCCAAATACTGAACATGGCCAAGACCAACTGGGAGAATCCTCAATCACCATCAATCCATTTCTTTGGCTTGACTATTCAATCAACGGAAACAAAAGTTTAGCTCATTATGGATCCATAATCCGTTCATAAGTCTATAGGGGAAACATATCAAAACACAGATACTCAGAGTGAATGGCATTTCTCTAATTAACTAGTCTGGAATTGTGTTTGCTTTCTCCATCAGTGGCCAGTTTCTCATCTTCAGTAAGAATGCTTGTTAACAGACCACTAGATATTTTGATGGCTGAGATGAAAGAAAACAGAAATTTAGTCTAGAATTGAGATCATGTATTAAAAATCTGACTTTATTTTTTAAGTTACTTTTCATCTAACTAAGATAGTATTAATTTCTACCCCATAATACACTTAGAAAAAAGTTATAATATTTTACTTTACTTTCTAGAAACTTTATGATAACCATGATGATACAGAAATAAGAAATATTAAGTAGGCCTTCTCTTAATAATTCTAGAACTTACATAATGATTAATTGAAATTAAAACATATTAACCAAATCAAATTAAGAAAACCATTATGTGATGCTTCTCATATACTGTATCTATTCACATCCTTGATAACTTGAAAAACGTGGTTTTCTGCCATAAATTTCCTCAGTCATTAGTGCACCAAATTAATTAGGCTCCTATTAGAGTATGTTATGGCCAAAGTTCACAATAATATTCACATTTATTTTATGTATATATAAAAAGTACATATATGCTTTTACTTTTGTATATACTTATAAATATATGCTGAAGAAATTAAAAATAAAATACTAACTTTGTGTTCAAACACACCTATACAATTTAGATTAAGTACATCTGTGACACAAATTATTTACACATAACAGATTCTATATAAACAAATACTATTATCTTCTGAAGATCTATATTTTGAGTTGTTCTATTTTTATACAAGAATTAAGGAAGTAACACACAAATATTTGTTTCCTACACTATGACATTTATAATGCAGTAGCTTATTTTTTTTCATTTTGAACATAGCATCCCATTTGTAACATCACGCATTTTGTCTGATGCACTCAACCATATTCAAAAGTGCAACGTCACTTTACCAGACCAGCATCTCCACTTAACAGGCAAGTGGGAATTATAGAAATTTTGAAGGTGAAACTATGGAGGCTAATATCCAACTTTCTACAGACAATAGTTTTCAAAGAATTGAAGTCTAAATCTCCTGATGCTCAAATCTATAATTTTTCTAATCTAGTAATATCCTATAGACTTTAGGCAGTTCCTTGTCAGGGTGATAATACTAGATAATTAGTTCATCAGATTAGCCACGAAAGAAGCATGAAAGAATAGAGGTCAAAAACAGAGTCAAGGAGAAATTCATTCTTCTACTTAAGCTAATGATTCAGCAATAGAAAATGCTGATCTTAGGATATCCTCACGCAATTGCACCATGAACATACGTAAGATGACAGCAATCTCTGGTTATCTCAAGATGAAGATTAGCCCCAAACTGGCAGCCACATGTGCCTCAAACCCCAAAAGATAAACAGACCTGATGAAGATATATTAAAATGAGGTGAAGAAACACAAACATCAGGAATAAGAACACCAGTTATTTTCCCAGTCACTATTTTCACATGTATTTTGCTTACTCACGACTTATACTGAACTGCATCACTTTCATTGTTATCTTTTGCTCCTAGAAGGATAGTGTAGCAAACAGTAGCATGTCTAAAGCACAATTTCAGAAAAGATATTACTAACTTTGGAAAACTTCAAGATACTGACATTCAATATAGAAATGTGTCATCAAAAATTATAAGGGGATAAATATTAATGCATTATTGTATAAGAATCTGGGTCACATTTTCCCTCTGACCTAATACAAATAATGCCTTTGTGCATTATGGTAAGATGTACAAAAGGGAATTTGGGATTATTACAAAGCCCACTGTACATCTGAATTGGAACTTCTCCAGGAGTGAGTAATGAACCCTACACTGCAAAACTCAGGCAGGCAAATGAGTGTGAGTGAATAATTACTTTGAGTCAAATGAGTGTGTGTGTTCTGCCCCTTGCCTCATTTCACACCAAAGGAGAACAGATGAGGTAAATATACCTGTTGTACAATCCTGCTCCCAAATCCCCAACTTAGTGCCTGAAAGTCCACAGCTACCGCTAGAGGGAGAAAGTCTCAGCAGTTTCCAGAAAGCATATCCTCTTAACAGCCAGCAGCTGCAAGGCTGAGCATTTCAGACTGTGGATATTCCTCACTTCAGAAGCAGCTCATCTATCAGAAGAAAGAGGACACTTTGTCTAGGCCCTGCTACTGAAGCGTTGGGATTTTCCTAAAAACAAACAAACCCTATTTGACCTTCTCTAGAAAGCTGTTCTTGAGAAGAATAGCTGCAATTGGAAATGTTCAAAGTATTGATATTTCTAACAAAACCCCCGAAGCTACCCCAATAACAATCAGAAAAAAATCAGTTTCTTATTTCACTACATCTTCTCAAACCACCTTCACGATCACTCCAGGGATGGGATGATTTCATACCATGAACATAATTTGCTTCATCCATGTCTCCTAATTTCTTTGTTCTTTTATAAGCCAATTTCTGCTCTGCTTGATTTATAGTATGACTATTCCTCTCTGTTCAATTCAGTGAGAAAATATTTATCTGAACACCTGTAAGTTCTGGGGTTTCATTGGTGGCTCAGATGGTAAAGAATCTGTCCACAACGTAGGAAACTGACCTAGGAGCTATCTCTTTAAACCCAAGTCGACCACTCCAAGATCCCTCTGCTCACTTAGCCCAAAGGATAGTGTAGCAAACAGTAGCATGTCTAAAGCACAATTTCAGAAAAGATATTACTAACTTTGGAAAACTTCAAGATACTGACATTCAATATAGAAATGTGTCATCAAAAATTATAAGGGGATAAATATTAATGCATTATTGTATAAGAATCTGGGTCACATTTTCCCTCTGACCTAATACAAATAATGCCTTTGTGCATTATGGTAAGATGTACAAAAGGGAATTTGGGATTATTACAAAGCCCACTGTACATCTGAATTGGAACTTCTCCAGGAGTGAGTAATGAACCCTACACTGCAAAACTCAGGCAGGCAAATGAGTGTGAGTGAATAATTACTTTGAGTCAAATGAGTGTGTGTGTTCTGCCCCTTGCCTCATTTCACACCAAAGGAGAACAGATGAGGTAAATATACCTGTTGTACAATCCTGCTCCCAAATCCCCAACTTAGTGCCTGAAAGTCCACAGCTACCGCTAGAGGAGAAAGTCTCAGCAGTTTCCAGAAAGCATATCCTCTTAACAGCCAGCAGCTGCAAGGCTGAGCATTTCAGACTGTGGATATTCCTCACTTCAGAAGCAGCTCATCTATCAGAAGAAAGAGGACACTTTGTCTAGGCCCTGCTACTGAAGCGTTGGGATTTTCCTAAAAACAAACAAACCCTATTTGACCTTCTCTAGAAAGCTGTTCTTGAGAAGAATAGCTGCAATTGGAAATGTTCAAAGTATTGATATTTCTAACAAAACCCCCGAAGCTACCCCAATAACAATCAGAAAAAAATCAGTTTCTTATTTCACTACATCTTCTCAAACCACCTTCACGATCACTCCAGGGATGGGATGATTTCATACCATGAACATAATTTGCTTCATCCATGTCTCCTAATTTCTTTGTTCTTTTATAAGCCAATTTCTGCTCTGCTTGATTTATAGTATGACTATTCCTCTCTGTTCAATTCAGTGAGAAAATATTTATCTGAACACCTGTAAGTTCTGGGGTTTCATTGGTGGCTCAGATGGTAAAGAATCTGTCCACAACGTAGGAAACTGACCTAGGAGCTATCTCTGCTTGCAAAGATCCTCTGGAGGAGGGTACGGCTACCCACTCCAGTATTCTTGCCTAGAGAATTCCACGGACAGAGGAGTCTGGTGGGCTACAGTCCATGGGGTCGCTAAGAGTCAGACACAACTGAGCAACTAACACTGGGTTCTAAGCTAAATATTGGAATGAAAATGTACAATAGATGAGACATGTGACTTTGAAGGGCTAACAAGACATGTGAAACAAGATACAAGTGAGTATAACTTTTACGTATAATAAGTGCTACACTGAGATGCATTAACGGAAGTCATCCGATTTTTGGGTGTACATCTTAAGGAAACAGAATTAGTATCTCAAACAGATCTCTGTACTTCTGTATTCTTTGCAGCATATTCAAAATAGCCAAGATGTGGAAACAACCTAAGCATTCACTGATGTATGAATGGATTAAAAAAAGCATGAGACCTATATCTATACGCACACAACGGAGTATTATTCGGCTATACAAAAGGAAGAAAATCTTGCCCTCTGTGACAGTATGTATAAACCTGGAGGACATTAGGTTAAGTGAAATAAGCGAGACAGAGAATTATAAATTCTGCATTGTCTTACTTATATGCAGAGTCTAAAAAAGTCAAAATCACAGAGGCAGAAAGCAGCATGGTGATTGTGAGGGGCTTGATAGGGAGCACAAACGGGAAGGTATTAGTCAAAGGGTACAGATTATCAGTCCTAAGATGAGTAAGTTCTGAAGATCTAAAGAACAGCATGGTGACTCTGGTTATTCTACTGTATATATGAAGTTTTCTAGGAGAGTGAACCTTAGATGTGCTCAACGCATACACACAAAGATAAATAAATGAGGTGATGAATATGTCAATTAACTTGGTTTTAGTAATAATTTTACAATTGATATACATATCACAGCATTCCTTTGTATACCTTGAGTATATGCATAATTTTACTCATCAGCAACATCTCAGTTAAGCTGTGTGTGTGTGTGTGTGTGTATGCGCGCAGAGGTGCTATTGGTAATAATAAATAAGGTACTGAGGAAAATTAGGGAAAAGTAGCTGAAACTGACAAAACCAGCACTAACCTGGAGCCTAGAAAGAGCAGCGTAGAGGCAACCTAGCAAAGAAGGATGGAGGGAGGGCTAGAGAGGGGAAGTCAGAGGTTCCAGGCAGGTATAGCATCAGGAGGAAAGGAAAGAGCTGGCTCTGTAGGTGCACACACACTAGCATGCTCCTGAGTACCGACTCTAGGTGATGCTGAATTAGTGGCCACAGTGAAGTTGCAGAGCATGGAGGATTATCCAGGCTAAGGAGCTCTGACTTTATGTTGTAGATGATAAGAAGCCTTTGAAGGACCCGGTGACATTTCTAGATTAATACTGTTAAACAATAGGCCTGGGAGAGTCAGGTAAGCTCGGATCCATGGTTGTCAGCTCCTGGAGTCTGGAAGGTCTAAGCTGACAGAAGATGTAATCCAGTAAGGTGCCCTATATCAAGGAGAAGCAAGTAGGGTCAATTCCCACTTCATTTAGAGCTTTGTCTTCATTTTACCCCACAAAGTTGGGCCAGGTTTATGTCAATTCCCAACTATCCCCTTCTGAGATGAATCTCCATCTCACTCCTTAATTAGGTTAAGTGAAATAAGCGAGACAGAGAATTATAAATTCTGCATTGTCTTACTTATATGCAGAGTCTAAAAAAGTCAAAATCACAGAGGCAGAAAGCAGCATGGTGATTGTGAGGGGCTTGATAGGGAGCACAAACGGGAAGGTATTAGTCAAAGGGTACAGATTATCAGTCCTAAGATGAGTAAGTTCTGAAGATCTAAAGAACAGCATGGTGACTCTGGTTATTCTACTGTATATATGAAGTTTTCTAGGAGAGTGAACCTTAGATGTGCTCAACGCATACACACAAAGATAAATAAATGAGGTGATGAATATGTCAATTAACTTGGTTTTAGTAATAATTTTACAATTGATATACATATCACAGCATTCCTTTGTATACCTTGAGTATATGCATAATTTTACTCATCAGCAACATCTCAGTTAAGCTGTGTGTGTGTGTGTGTGTGTATGCGCGCAGAGGTGCTATTGGTAATAATAAATAAGGTACTGAGGAAAATTAGGGAAAAGTAGCTGAAACTGACAAAACCAGCACTAACCTGGAGCCTAGAAAGAGCAGCGTAGAGGCAACCTAGCAAAGAAGGATGGAGGGAGGGCTAGAGAGGGGAAGTCAGAGGTTCCAGGCAGGTATAGCATCAGGAGGAAAGGAAAGAGCTGGCTCTGTAGGTGCACACACACTAGCATGCTCCTGAGTACCGACTCTAGGTGATGCTGAATTAGTGGCCACAGTGACGTTGCAGAGCATGGAGGATTATCCAGGCTAAGGAGCTCTGACTTTATGTTGTAGATGATAAGAAGCCTTTGAAGGACCCGGTGACATTTCTAGATTAATACTGTTAAACAATAGGCCTGGGAGAGTCAGGTAAGCTCGGATCCATGGTTGTCAGCTCCCTGGAGTCTGGAAGGTCTAAGCTGACAGAAGATGTAATCCAGTAAGGTGCCCTATATCAAGGAGAAGCAAGTAGGGTCAATTCCCACTTCATTTAGAGCTTTGTCTTCATTTTTACCCCACAAAGTTGGGCCAGGTTTATGATCCTGAACTTACACACCAAGAGCATAAAAAGATGGAGCCCAGCATTCTGAGATGAATCTCCATCTCACTCCTTAATACAACAGCTTTGACAGAGAACTTTGGTTCTAGGAACTACATCCCTCTCTTTGAGTCCTTGACCAAGCTATCTATCTTGGTAATGAGTCTGGGAGATGTCCCTTATTACTGAGGATTCTATCCTGTTTAAGCCAAGAACTCTATTTCTTTTCTGAGCCTCAGTCTTGAGACTAAGTCTCTACGAGGAGCTGGCAGAGCTCCCTGGAACACTGCCTGCCTCCTGGGGGGACCACTGAAAGCTGCTGACCTGTTATTTTCCCCTTACTGGGCTCTGCCTTTTTCTTGATGTGCCATGTTGTACCTCCCTTGGCTCTGCCACTCACCCACTAAGAAAACTTCATGAGACCTTGTTCTGTACACCATACCAGAAACTCCCCCAGCCACCTGCAGCAGGGCATAATCTGCCAGAGACAGGTCTAGATCTATTTTCAACTCCTCCCAGTTTACCACCACCAGTCCCAACTGTTAGCCAAATGTAACTTTTGTACAAATTAGAGGAAAAAAAAATCTACCCTCAATACCCTCACTGAAAGAATCTGATACAAGTAATAGGGTCTACAATGGATAGAGTGCCCTTTGAGGCCATGCAAAGGAGAGCCTGCCAACTGAGGCCACAATCTCACTGCTGCCATCAGAGACGAATCTTAGGAGACTTAAACCACGCGGAAAGTCATAAGTGATAATTAAAAGGTAGTAGATCTTAGGAACCAAAGAGAAGTACTGAGCCAAAGAACTATCCAATAAGAATGAAATTAGATAAGAATTCAGATAAGAACTCTGAGTAACAGGTAGAGGCAACAGAAGCAACATGGAAAGAAATTAGAAACTAAAGAGAACAAAAGCTATTGAGGCCAGGAGATCTCTGTAGAGGCTCCACCAAACACAAGGACAGCCTTGAGAATACGATACAATGGAGGCTGCAAGGAAAGAAAGTCCAGCTGGCTCAGAGAGAGAGTGAACACAGGGAAGAGGAAGCATTTCCTTAAAAAATCCCTCCTTGACCAGCACCACCTCGATACTCCTCCACAGGTAAATTTGCTTTTGATACACAGGGCTGAGAAAAAGAAGAGAGGAAGGAGAGGAAAGAAAAAGAGAGGTGTGAAGAGAGAAGAATAGAGGAACAAAAACAGAGAAGAGAGGAGGTAAGGGGAAGGGAGGGCAGGACAGGAAGAGAATGAAAGAGAAGGAGAGGGGAACAGAGAGGAGGAAGGAAGAGAGAGAAGAGGAGATGTTTTAACATAATTTTTAGGGGTGTAAAACTGTTATGTCATAGTGTAACATGGAAACCAAGAAAATAATTTCAGGGGTACTGTGGAACCAGGAGCTCTGAAATGAGAACTAGGAGACATCAATTCTAGCTCTCAAATGGTCACTAACATCATTGGACAACCAGATACATGTTTCTCTTCTCAGTTACATCACTTCAAAATGGGATGGTAAACTGCCTAATCTCAAAGGCCTTTCCTAGTCTAAATTTCTACAAATTTGTCCATGGTAATTAACAGCTCTGAAGCAGTGTGTTTTCTTCTGTGAAGGTTAATCACTCATTAACTTGAGATTATGTTTTGATTACAGGTGACTACCAAAAAGTCTTCACACATCCTGCATTCCTGATAAGAAACTCAACTACAATCTAAGACACACATGACTTTAAAGGACTTGAAAAGAAATGATACAAACATCTTTGAGCAAATGGCCAACCTTCTATTTTTATAGGAATACAAATAAAAAGTTTAGTGCTTTCTAATTTTATAAAAGTTATTTCCTACTGTGAATATAATGATAATAATCTTATTAACTGTTTGCATTTTATACCATTTATAGTTTAGAAAACACTTGGATGTATAGTATCTCATTTGATTATAAAAATAGTCTGTGTAATAGGCCAAATAAGTGTCAGTTACACTCAATTAATAGATCAGACTATTTCAAGACATTTAGATCTTGGTCTTCTGACTGTAGTCGGCCTTATGTATCCATGGATTCCACATCCATGGATTCAACCAACTGCATATTGAAAATATTTGGAAGAAAAATTCCAGAAAGTTCCAAAAGAGCCAAGCCTGAATATGCTGAGCAGTGGCAACTATTTACATAGCATTTACATTGTATTTACAACTATTTACATAGCATTTACATTATATTAGGTATTATAAGTAATCCAGAGAAGACTTAAAGTATACAGAGGCATGTGTATATGTTACATGCAAATATTATGCCATTTCATATGAGGGACTGAAGCAACTGCAGCTTTTGGTATAGAGGTGGTTCTTGAAATGCATCCGCACAGATATCATGGGATGATTGTACATTCTGAACATTCTAAACTTATATCCTCAATAAAAAATTCTTTATCTTTGACATAAACACTTGCCTATTAGCTTCAGGGAGACTGATCACCATGTAAAGTTGAGATGAATTCTACAAACATCCAGCTATTACTTTGTAAATCATATTTGTGGCAAATATGACAATGTAAGTATACAGAAGTATGTCTATTTGAATAAGACTTAAGACATTTTCCTTGACTAAATATAGTCTCTTTTCTCCCATTTAAAAAATAAAATCTAAAACTATTTTGTATCTTTGGTGTCTTGTCTAACATAAATGAAAGAGAGGACCTAAGACAACAGGACTTAAAATATCGAGCTTTAATGCTATTTCAGGATATATTATGTAAATTGGATCTGTATTAAAATAAAGTCATTCTATTTTCCATGACACTGTAGGGATGAGATTGTGTGGTAAAGAAATGGATCTATGATGATCTCTTTCCTATCTCAATTGAATTTGTACATCTTTGCTGTTGAAATATTTCCCAAGCTGCACACATGACTATAATTTTTTACTACCTATCTAGAAAATGCTGCCCTGAACACGGTTTGTAGAAGAGACTTTTTAACCACTAAAGCAGTAGTTCTCAACTCTGTACATATCAGAATCATTGTTAAATATCTATACCCAGGCCTTATCCCAAACTAATTCAATCAGGATTTCTGAGGTTAGGGAACATGTGGGTTCATTTTTTTAAAAAAGGCCTCCAGTAGAGTGTAACATGCAGCCATGGTTATGAACTCTCTACAGCACCATTTCTCCATCTTTGATGTGCTTACGAATCACTTGGGATTTTGTTAAATGTAGATTCTCATTTAGAAGCTCTAGAATAGGCCCTGAGAATTTAGCAAGTGACTATCTGATACCAAAGATGCTTATCTATAGAAGATACTTGTAGAAGCCACAGTGAGTGGCTCTCAAAGTGTGGCCTAGTCCTGCAGCATCAGCACCACTTGAGAACTTGCTACGAATGTAGATTGCAGCCCCCACCAGAGACTTAGTGAAATTAGAAACTCTGAAGGAGGGGGCCGGGTAGTCTGCATTTTACTGAGCACTTCAGGTAATTTGGGTACACGTTCAAGACTGAGAAACACAGGTCTGAAAAAAAAAGTTCCCTTGAGTCTAAACAACTGGGTACATGTGGTTAGAAAACAACTAACACTTTTCTGCTTTAGGCAGCAGTTTACAATTCACCAAACTAAACTGCTCTATCTCTTGTGGGCTCTTTAAAACAATCCTATAGAAGAATTAAATAAGTAATTTCTTCATGTTGTCAATGAAACTGGAGCTCAAAATACTTAAAGACATGTTCTCTAAGTCATGTAGCATGCAAAGAGAGATCCAAAATTATAACCCAGCATGTCTGAATTGTACAAAGTAACAGGCCCAATGCTCACAGAAGAGCAACATCAATTGCTGTAAACCATGGGCTGTGGCCTGAAAGGGCAGGCTTTCTTCCATTCCAATGATGATGGCAAAGGGGACCAGGCACCTTCTATCAGGTAAGGCAGAGAAATTGGTACTGGGAGCTCTCAGAGACCACATTAATGCACTAATCCTTCTCTTGCCTGAGTTTGCTATTATGTGGAACATAGCTTCAAGAAACACAAAGCAATTGAATTTGTACATCTTTGCTGTTGAAATATTTCCCAAGCTGCACACATGACTATAATTTTTTACTACCTATCTAGAAAATGCTGCCCTGAACACGGTTTGTAGAAGAGACTTTTTAACCACTAAAGCAGTAGTTCTCAACTCTGTACATATCAGAATCATTGTTAAATATCTATACCCAGGCCTTATCCCAAACTAATTCAATCAGGATTTCTGAGGTTAGGGAACATGTGGGTTCATTTTTTTAAAAAAGGCCTCCAGTAGAGTGTAACATGCAGCCATGGTTATGAACTCTCTACAGCACCATTTCTCCATCTTTGATGTGCTTACGAATCACTTGGGATTTTGTTAAATGTAGATTCTCATTTAGAAGCTCTAGAATAGGCCCTGAGAATTTAGCAAGTGACTATCTGATACCAAAGATGCTTATCTATAGAAGATACTTGTAGAAGCCACAGTGAGTGGCTCTCAAAGTGTGGCCTAGTCCTGCAGCATCAGCACCACTTGAGAACTTGCTACGAATGTAGATTGCAGCCCCCACCAGAGACTTAGTGAAATTAGAAACTCTGAAGGAGGGGGCCGGGTAGTCTGCATTTTACTGAGCACTTCAGGTAATTTGGGTACACGTTCAAGACTGAGAAACACAGGTCTGAAAAAAAAAGTTCCCTTGAGTCTAAACAACTGGGTACATGTGGTTAGAAAACAACTAACACTTTTCTGCTTTAGGCAGCAGTTTACAATTCACCAAACTAAACTGCTCTATCTCTTGTGGGCTCTTTAAAACAATCCTATAGAAGAATTAAATAAGTAATTTCTTCATGTTGTCAATGAAACTGGAGCTCAAAATACTTAAAGACATGTTCTCTAAGTCATGTAGCATGCAAAGAGAGATCCAAAATTATAACCCAGCATGTCTGAATTGTACAAAGTAACAGGCCCAATGCTCACAGAAGAGCAACATCAATTGCTGTAAACCATGGGCTGTGGCCTGAAAGGGCAGGCTTTCTTCCATTCCAATGATGATGGCAAAGGGGACCAGGCACCTTCTATCAGGTAAGGCAGAGAAATTGGTACTGGGAGCTCTCAGAGACCACATTAATGCACTAATCCTTCTCTTGCCTGAGTTTGCTATTATGTGGAACATAGCTTCAAGAAACACAAATGTTTAACCTTCACCAGCTGATTTAGTGGATAAGTCAGTCACTTTGGTTGTTCACTCTATTTGAAAATAATTCATTCAAAGTCAAATTAAACAGGACAATCACCTTAACATGTGTTGCATGTATATGTTTCTTACTGACAGAAACACAAAATTACACAGTTTGTATTTGTCACATGAGATTTGTCTGCTGTGTTCCTCAGGACATAAACGAACAGCAAGTGATATAAATGCACACACATACTTTTAGAAATGTTTTTGATATGCCATATTCTTAGACAACTTAGAGCATGCTTCATTCCATTATTTACCAAATACATTGGATAAAGGTCTTAATGGGCAGTGAACAGTCCTTAAAGGATCAGTAATAACCTGCAAATTTTGATTACTTTTAGCAAGGTAGCTACTGAAAAAAAACCTCTGTAACTGTTTCAAACTTTCCCTGTAGAAACATAAAGTTCATTTTCAAATAATAAATAATTATAAGTGGTAGAAAAATCACATATTGTGTCAGGAGTTTGTTTGATTGTTGACAGTTTCTTTGTGAATGTAGGCGTGCCAGATGCTTTATAGAAGAGAAGCCATTTTTCCCTTGAAATTAGCACAAAATTTTTACATTTTACTGTCAAATAACCACATCTTTTTAATGTTTCTTCTTTTTCTTTTAGTGTAAAATCAAACAAGAAAATAAAGACCAGTGATTTTTTTAAAAAACTAAATATTAAACTATTTTTAAACTTAAGATACTTAGCTTCTTATACCTGACACAATGTACATCTGCATTTAAATGGGGAAAATCTTATCACCATAAAAGGTATTATAATATCCTGAAAACATTAAATAGGGTCAGAAGAGAGAAATGCAATTTCAATGCTCCAAACTTTAAACATTTAAAGTCACAACACTAGTGTGCACCCCCTGCATCTTACGATACGTGTACTTTGGCAATATGTCCAGATATGCATGTGTATGTCATTTTTACAAAGTTACCTTATAAGCATGTATATTGAGATTAACTATTTTATAATTAGCTTTTCATACAGATGCTGCTCATATTGAAAATAGAGTTAGTGGGACTGTTAACAATGAAACTGTAAAGATCAGATCGGAACACTATTTTGACTTTTCCCTTAACTTATCAAAAGGGCTGCATGGTTTCAACTTGCCAGGATTAACCAGGAAGTGAATCCCTATTGGAGCCTGAGTACAAGGGGACTGGTGGGCTAGAAACTCATCCAGGAACCAACCAGCTCCTACACATGTGGGTCATGGCAATGAGGCAGCTTCAGAAAACCCATCAAGACTTTCCCACAAGTAAGGTCTCGTGGGTCAATGTGTCTCATACTTTACTGTGCTAATCAATTTTGATGCAGATTCCAGCTCAGTAGGATTTAGGAAGACACACCACGTGCGCTGCTCCTGCCGCTGGTCTGTGACTCGCACGTTGATCCTTTGCCTTTGAGATGGAAGATGGTTCTGTGGTGTCCTTTCCTGCTTAAAAACTCTTAGAGAGGTGCTCATAAAGATCTAGAATTCCTTCTGGGAAACAGCAGGGTTAGGTGGGCATACTTGAGATTCTTCCTCCTTCTACCTAGTTTAGTCAGTCTTCAAAAGACAGAAATTACAGGGCAAGACCCCCAAACTCCTATACTCTCCTATCAAGACGCACATTTACCTCAAAGATCATAATTATACCAAAGTAAGCATCAATTACCCCAGCAAAAAACCCTTGTTCATGGAAGGAAGGCAGTGAAGGTAAATGTTTTGGGGACTGTCAGCCAAGCTCCTGTCACTGGACCACCAGATTTACAAACCTCCCTTGTCTCCTGTGGCTATTTCAGATCATTCAGGGCCATAGACTTACTGAGAGAGGATTTTTTTTCCCTTTGCCATTTCAGTTTCTCAGTGCCAAACATCTACTGTGGCTTCCAATGAATCAAGTTCTCCTTCCTCTCCTCCCCTGGAAGCTCGTGCTCCCAGTGAAATATCACAAATAAAGTGGAAGCAAGCCTTTCCCAGGCTAGACTTGTAAACAAAAAGCCAGAGTGCCATTCTTCAGCAGGAAACTGACCCACAAAGCTTACTGGACTCAGTTAAAGAGACTGAGAAGAAGGTCAGCTCAGAAAACAATGGGAACTCTCTTCATAGTTACTTCTGATAGAGCTCCACCAAGCCAGAAATAAAGCCTTGTCCAAGGCAAAGGAAATAAAAAGAGGGCACCTTGGGTGAGGTCTGGGAAAGCAATGGACTCTCACAGGTGACTTCTTTGCATGCTTGGTTTGTCTATCTTCTCTCTCCCAGGGAATAACTGCTTCTATATTTATTCTCTATTCTCACGACCCACCGTTTCCACACTGCAATGTCTACTGAAGTGTAATGCTTAAAAAAAAAAAAAAAAAAAAAAACTAGAGTTTTTTTGAGACCCAGACACACAGAAGCAAGTATATGTCATATATAGATATTTACATAGAGAAACAGCCTCTCATAGACACAGACTTGTATGCATACAGTGTACAAAAATATTAAGAATTACTTTTTTCCTTCTAAATTAACACTGACAGGCTTATCTAACTCTTTGAGAGCTAGAACTTAAGATATAGTTGATGCTGATTTAGAAAGACTTTACCAAAGTTTACGACACTTAAATAAAAACTTAAGACACCCAGAGTATTTGCTTTTCCCATATTCATTCTTATACTCCATGAAAATGAATCTTTCTAAGAGCAGCATAAATTTAGGAAATGCTTCCTTGTAAAGGGTTAACGATGTCTAGGAAGATGAATGCCAGCAGTTGAGGTGACATGCTTATGTGTTTGCAAAAACATTTTCTGCATCATGTCCATATCCCTTTGCAAACAGATAAATTACTCTATAAATCTTATTACTCTGTGTGGATAAATCACACTCACAGGTTTTACAGAGCTGGAGAGCTGGAAGGGAAAATGTGCTTTGGGCTGGAGGATCTTTGGGATTCATAATCACCCAAGGCTCAGGAAACGAAGAAAGGGGCACTTACGCATTAGGATTGTCTTAGTTTTTATATTCCGCAGCACCACACACACAGACAGCACAACAAGCACCACACACACATCCCTCTCTCGCAAGGCGAGGGATCCCAAAGCAGGACACTGTGACAGCCAACCGAATTTATTTCTGAGGCAAGGAAAGAAAACTTTGCTGCTGTAGGCAGCTCTGCTACAGAACTGCTCCCTGATGCCCCAGGGTTTATGCACTATCAGCTCCTTGCACACAGATTAGAGGCTTCTTTTCTACTGGATACTTCTTTTTATTGCCACAACAAGCAATATGAGCCAGACAGAAAGACTGACACGAGGTCATTTTATTTGGATGAAATGAGATTTTAAAGGATCTCCAAGGAGAGCATTTCTTTCATACCTTTTTTTATTTATTTATTTTTTTAGTATCTGCTAGAAATTCAAGGAAAGCTATAAATTAAAAAAAAAAAAGGACAAGGGGTATATGCAGTGGATGGAGAGGCGGAAAGACCGAAAAGCAATACCAGCCAACAGGCTAGGAGCTTTTCAGAAACAGAATGAGGGCTACGTTCCCTTCGAGTTTCTCCAGCTCACTGTCCCTTGTGGGGGTCAAAGTCCAAGGACTTGGGACTGTTCCTTCCCACATTCCCATTTCAAATTGTATGTCAGAGTTTGGCGGAGCTGCATAGAGACGAGACGTTGAGGTCAATAATCAATTTTAAATACCCATTTTATGCCAGGTTAATTCTTTCCTAACCTCTGTGCTTAAGATACCAGCAATTTGGCAAGTTCCTTTTTTTCCCCTCTCTTGCTTCTTGTGTTAATTTCTATCCACACACCAGGAAAGATTCTGTAACCAGCCAAAGTTCTAAGGTTGATTTATTAGCCCTCGATGTCAATTACAACATCCTATGGAAAGTCTCCTCTCCGAACTCCTGCTGGAGCAGAGTGGGAGCCTTTAGGCACAGACCCACACGGACAGCCACGCAGACACCACGGCGAATGCAATACGGTGAACACTCTCTAAAAACCAGAGCCAACCACTCTTCTTTCTCAATTAAAGCACCCCAACAAAACTCTGGAGTGCAAAGCATCCGCAGGCACAAAAGAGACCACACTGCCCCAATGTCACTAATGCCACGATGAACTTAGGCTTTCTCCCTAAGAGAAACAAGATCCGAGGAGCCAAACAACATTTAACCAGCTCTGCCGATCCTGGACAGGGACCAGAATCCCCTTGAGACTGGTGTTCGCGCGGTACTCACACACACGCGCACACACACACACACACACACACACACACACACCCATCAGCCTGCAGCACCAGGAGCTGGAGTTCAAGGAGAACACCCACACACTTAAGCGGCGCAGAAAAGTTGCCCGAAAGCCCTACCTGAGGATGGCTGTGTCCCCCTGCCTCACGGTGATGTTGTCGGTGCCTCGGTTAAAATCCACGCTGCGGACGGGCAGTCCTGTGGGAAGAAGGCAGAGCAATCTCAGTAGGACCAGCGGCAACTGTTTCCGATCAGGCTGAACTCTGGCGACCATGGTGGCCACGCCGAGGTGCGGTTGGGGCTACTCAGGAGGGTGTGCTGCGCGCGGGCTGCTCGCCGAGCGGGCTTTACCAACGGAGGGCTTTCATCCACAGCAGAGGCGGAAGGGGCTCTGCTAAGCTGTGGTCCTTTGCACTTTGCCTCCCTCCTTTTCCCTCGCTCAGTCTCTTCTCCCGCTAAGACTTAACAAAGCCCTCATAAGACCCGAGTCGAGGTGGGAAAAAGTCAAAGGAACAAAATTTTAAAGGCGAGAGTGCAGATAGAAAGCCCTCCAGAAAAGATGGAGAGAAGGCGGCCCAGAGGAAGGTGGTCCCTGGTCTCTCTGTGGCTGGATGCTCCTTGGCCAGCGTCGGAGCGGAGCTGCTTCCCTCCGTAACCCACTTTCCCCAGCGGGCGGGCGGGCGAGGGAGCGGCACCCAGCCTGCCAGCGAGTGTAAAGAAACCCACACAGCCGCGGCAGCAGCCCCAAGCCTCCCTCCGCCTTCTCCCCTTCCTGTCTCTCCCTCCCGCCCTCCTCGGCTCGGCACCTCCCCAGCCCCCCGCGGATTTCAGCAGCCCCTCCCACCCTCCCCTCGGCGTGGCCCCTTGCTTTGCACAACTGCCCCCTTCAGCAGCAGCCAGCCTCAATGAAAGCCTGATGCGCCTTTAGGTTGTCAGGACAACAGCTCCATCTGAGGCCTGGCTGATTTCCTTAAGAAGAGGGGATGGAGCTTGGAGGTACTGTGCAAGAGAAAAGGGAGAAGGAGAGGAGAGCTAAACAAGAACAGGAGAAAAGAGTCCAGGGAAGGAGTGGGTAAAGAAGGAAGAGGAACCTGAGAAGGAGAGAGCTCCAGGAGAAGGCAAACCTTGACAGATGGAGGGAGGGAAACAGAGGCCAGGGAAGCCAGAGGGGTGGAGGGGGACCATGGCTGAAAGCTGGGGTGAGGAATGCAAAACAGAAGAAACTTGACAGTGGCATCTGAGATTAACAGCCCAAGTCGATTTCAAAACTAAATATTCCTGGCGACTGGCTTTTCATGCACACATCTTGTTCATTCTTTCCTCTCTCCTGCTCTGTCTCTCACTGGATTAATAAGGTTTATTTTCTCCCCTTCCTTTATCCCCTCCCCCTCTTGGAGCCCCCTTATGAAGGATGGATTGGACACAATGCTGGTATTGAGTGGTCTGGAGTGTGAATGCTTGGCTTGTCTTTTCCAAGTGCCAGCCTCCGCAGCTGATCCCTGATCCCTAAATCAACCTCACTCTCCAGGAAACCCTCACTCAGCCCCACACACGAGGAACGGTACTAAGGATTATTGTTTCCATGTCACCTCACAGTAGCTTCCCAAGTTTTTCCTGGCACTTGCTTCTCAAAACGTCCATAGGGGGCTTCCCTGGAGGTCCAGTGGGTGGGGACACCACCTTGCAGTGCAAGGGGTGCCAGTTCGATCCCTGGCCTGGGAAGATCCCATGTGCAGAGCGGCTAGACCGATGTGTCCAATTACCGAGCCGGAGCTCCAGAGCGCATGCGCCCAGAGCCGGTGCTCTGCGACAACAGAGGCCACGGCGATGGGAGGCCCACACGGGCCAAAGAACAAAGATGGATGAAAATGGACAAATGAAAGACCAATAGAAGTAGCCCGCCTGCTCCCCTCCTTCCCCACCCCACCCCCACCAAAATAAATAAATAAATCTTAAAAAAAAAAAAAAACTTCCATAGGCAAGGAAGGGAGATTTGTGTATCTGAAAGCTTGTCACTGTCAGGACAACGCTGGGGCTGCATCCAGCACAACAGTGAATGGAGGAGAGCTTCCATCCTTTGTCATTCCTTCCACTCCATGAGGCAATCCAAGTGATAAGGACCATCAGGAGCCTACAGTGTTACTCACTCCTGTGATGGCCCTGAACTATTAAGCATCTCCCTTGGGTACCGATGCTGAGCATAGAAGATGGGAATGGACCAACCCAAACTTGTTTCCTTTTACTTTACTTACTCAAATGGTTGAGGCATTCCCATGGTGTAAAACTCAAGCGGTGCAGAACGCTGCAGGGTGAAATGCAGTTCTTTTTCCTATCCCTGTCTTTAGGCAATCCATTTCTCCTACTTGGAGGCAACACATATTTCCAAGTTTGTATATATCTTTCCCTAAATATCCCATGTACATACAAGTAAATGCACAAACACACACACAAACACACACACACACACACACACACACACACTCACATAGTATGCTCACTCCTCTTATTTATGCAAATGATTAGCCAAGGATATTTGAAACAAAAGGCATATATTTAGGAATCCCGATTAAACTCCACTAAAATACAAGTCTATGGAGGTGCTTATGTGCTGACCCCTGCCTTTTAAGAAAAGAACTTGGGAAGGATTGGAATCCAACTGGTGGAGTTCAATTAATTTTGTTTCTACTGTACATTAACTTTATGTAAAGCAAGCTTTCCTATATTAAGGGTAATAAAGACTTGCAAATAAGTCAATGAGGCCCTATCACTAATTTGTAACTGAACTGTTTAAAATTAGAAACCCAGTTTGGCAAGGGAAAAAAACGGTTAAGTCAAGTGCAGGCTGAACAACAAAACCCATAATCCTGTGGTTCCCAATATCAATGGGAAAATGAATTACAAGTGCCAAATGCAGATGGGAAGGATTGCATACATCTATGCCAAGGGTGAAAGAAAAAGAGTACCCACCCCCACCCACTGCTGCCAACAAGTTTTACAATCCCTGGCAGGATTCTTCTGAGCTTTCAGAGATGAAGGGTTGGCTGAGACAAATGTTTAGAGATGCCATTTCTTTGGGTGGGTGGTGTTTGTCCCATGTTAGGAGGAATAAAGATACAGAGGACTGAGGCTTCTAGAACATCTCTTTCCATTGATGATGATTAGGTGATGATGTGACCCTGCAAGGAAAACTATCAATAGACACTGAAGGGAAGAGGCAGATATATCAAGGTTATGAAAATTCTTTCGTATCAGTGGATTATACTTTGAATAATGAAAGGAGTTTTTTCCAGGGAAGGTGAAAGTTCGGTGAGTGGTAGCATATTTACAGTAGATGCCTAGACATGGGTGTTGAGTACTCTCTATACCAGCAATCTCAAGTTATCTATATGACTTATCTAGACCTAGGACAAAGCATAAAGGTTAACGTATTGGGGCACAAAATAATTCACGCCAAAGTAGTTCGAATGTGGAACTTGTAGCCAATAAATGAGATCTGGAATTCATCTCTCTAATCACTCTGAGGAGAGGATGTATACAGCTAATCAGGATTCTAATCAGAATTGTAATAGACCTATGCCTAAGCTACCCAAAATGATAAAATCCTAAATACATATTTATATAGAAAATTATATAATGCTAAAATTGATAAAATCTCTTGGCAACTTTTATTGAACTAAATTGACATATTTATATCATTGCGACCCCTGCCTTTTACGAAAACAACTTGGGAAGGATTGGAATCCAACTGGTGGAGTTCAATTAATTTTGTTTCTACTGTACATTAACTTTATGTAAAGCAAGCTTTCCTATATTAAGGGTAATAAAGACTTGCAAATAAGTCAATGAGGCCCTATCACTAATTTGTAACTGAACTGTTTAAAATTAGAAACCCAGTTTGGCAAGGGAAAAAAACGGTTAAGTCAAGTGCAGGCTGAACAACAAAACCCATAATCCTGTGGTTCCCAATATCAATGGGAAAATGAATTACAAGTGCCAAATGCAGATGGGAAGGATTGCATACATCTATGCCAAGGGTGAAAGAAAAAGAGTACCCACCCCCACCCACTGCTGCCAACAAGTTTTACAATCCCTGGCAGGATTCTTCTGAGCTTTCAGAGATGAAGGGTTGGCTGAGACAAATGTTTAGAGATGCCATTTCTTTGGGTGGGTGGTGTTTGTCCCATGTTAGGAGGAATAAAGATACAGAGGACTGAGGCTTCTAGAACATCTCTTTCCATTGATGATGATTAGGTGATGATGTGACCCTGCAAGGAAAACTATCAATAGACACTGAAGGGAAGAGGCAGATATATCAAGGTTATGAAAATTCTTTCGTATCAGTGGATTATACTTTGAATAATGAAAGGAGTTTTTTCCAGGGAAGGTGAAAGTTCGGTGAGTGGTAGCATATTTACAGTAGATGCCTAGACATGGGTGTTGAGTACTCTCTATACCAGCAATCTCAAGTTATATATATGACTTATCTAGACCTAGGACAAAGCATAAAGGTTAACGTATTGGGGCACAAAATAATTCACGCCAAAGTAGTTCGAATGTGGAACTTGTAGCCAATAAATGAGATCTGGAATTCATCTCTCTAATCACTCTGAGGAGAGGATGTATACAGCTAATCAGGATTCTAATCAGAATTGTAATAGACCTATGCCTAAGCTACCCAAAATGATAAAATCCTAAATACATATTTATATAGAAAATTATATAATGCAATTAAAGTTTTGTTTAATACTTTCAAGAGATAAAGTTCATCTCTTGGCAACTTTTATTGAACTAAATTGACTGTTTGTGTGCACTGGAAGTAAAATACAAAAAGACAATATTTTATTTTTTAGATTTTTTTGAGGTGGACCATTTTCAAAACCTTTATTAAATTTGTTACAATATTGTTTCTGTTTTATATTTTAGTTTTTAGGCCATGAGGCATGTAGGATCTTAGACCCCTGATCAGGAATGGAACCCACATGCCCTTCAGTGGAAGGTGAAGTCTTAGCCATGAGGCTTCCAGGGAAGTCTCAACATTTAAAAAATTCTCTAATTTAGACTCTTTGATAATTCAAATTGAATTTCTGAACAATTTCAAAATCATAGAATTTTATTATGTAAGTTATTGAATATTTATCATTCATGCCCATTTCAAACACAGTTTTCTAACCTAACCCTTGGCTTAGCGAGAACATTCTATAACTGATGAATATAAGAGAAAAGGAATGATCGGGTGTTTGAGCCCACTCAGGTGGTCACTCTCATCATTTACACAATAATAAATCTATCTGTGGGTATACTATAAGCTTCTGTTTCAACTGTATGTGCTCGCAGAGTCCTTCCCTAGAGCACTTCCCCAGAAACTCCTCGTTTTCTGTCCTCTGTGATCTCTCCCTGAGATCTAACACATTCTAACCAATCTGATGGCCTCTGTACACTGATCCCATTCTAACAGTCACTTCCCCACATCTACTCCAATATTAATTCCTCTGCTTGCTTTCCTAAGAAACCTCCAGTAGGAAACAAATAGATGAGTTACTGAAATGTATATAAGTTACTTTTCTCCAAAGGACTATATACATTCTTCCAAGAGGGCTGGCGAAAATGAACAGTCTTTAAGGTTACTTGTGAGGCAAGTATGGCTGTTAGCCATGTGAAGTAGCCATCATCTCCCAAGTAAGATGATCTTAACTACTACTTTAAAATAACATAGCGCCTTTCTAAAAACGGCTTTAGAAGATTCTGGCACTTTCTAGGGACAAATGCTGCAGCGAACGAAACGGCTAACGCTGAGCACCAAAATAAATTCTGTTTATATAGAAAATTATATAATGCAATTAAAGTTTTGTTTAATACTTTCAAGAGATAAAGTTCATCTCTTGGCAACTTTTATTGAACTAAATTGACTGTTTGTGTGCACTGGAAGTAAAATACAAAAAGACAATATTTTATTTTTTAGATTTTTTTTGAGGTGGACCATTTTCAAAACCTTTATTAAATTTGTTACAATATTGTTTCTGTTTTATATTTTAGTTTTTAGGCCATGAGGCATGTAGGATCTTAGACCCCTGATCAGGAATGGAACCCACATGCCCTTCAGTGGAAGGTGAAGTCTTAGCCATGAGGCTTCCAGGGAAGTCTCAACATTTAAAAAATTCTCTAATTTAGACTCTTTGATAATTCAAATTGAATTTCTGAACAATTTCAAAATCATAGAATTTTATTATGTAAGTTATTGAATATTTATCATTCATGCCCATTTCAAACACAGTTTTCTAACCTAACCCTTGGCTTAGCGAGAACATTCTATAACTGATGAATATAAGAGAAAAGGAATGATCGGGTGTTTGAGCCCACTCAGGTGGTCACTCTCATCATTTACACAATAATAAATCTATCTGTGGGTATACTATAAGCTTCTGTTTCAACTGTATGTGCTCGCAGAGTCCTTCCCTTGAGCACTTCCCCAGAAACTCCTCGTTTTCTGTCCTCTGTGATCTCTCCCTGAGATCTAACACATTCTAACCAATCTGATGGCCTCTGTACACTGATCCCATTCTAACAGTCACTTCCCCACATCTACTCCAATATTAATTCCTCTGCTTGCTTTCCTAAGAAACCTCCAGTAGGAAACAAATAGATGAGTTACTGAAATGTATATAAGTTACTTTTCTCCAAAGGACTATATACATTCTTCCAAGAGGGCTGGCGAAAATGAACAGTCTTTAAGGTTACTTGTGAGGCAAGTATGGCTGTTAGCCATGTGAAGTAGCCATCATCTCCCAAGTAAGATGATCTTAACTACTACTTTAAAATAACATAGCGCCTTTCTAAAAACGGCTTTAGAAGATTCTGGCACTTTCTAGGGACAAATGCTGCAGCGAAAACGAAAAACGGCTAACGTCTGAGCACCCTAAGAAGCATGAAAGGTTTATTCTGTTTCGCTTTGAAAGGTAATAGGCTCACAAGAAATCTAGATGCAGCCTGGAATGTACCACGAATGTAGTTACACTGGTTGCATTTTATGCTAAACATGTCTATAATATTATTAATATACTACTCTACATTTCTACAGTTATAAGTTCTTAATCATAATAATGCCCTGACTGTACTTTACTTACATAAGTGGAATTAGCATTTTCATATGAACTGGAAATGCAAAACTGTTAATACTTCTCCATAGGATTTCTGCTATGACATTCTCAATGATTTCCTCATAATTTAGCAATGTTCAAGTATCTCAGTTTATGCTCATAAACATGACACTATCTGAATTTCCTTTGGAAGGTGGCTCCTCTGAATGCAACAGCTTCATTTGCATGTGTCTCAGTGCCTAAAAAAATCAATCAACTTCAAGTCAGTTAAATCTTGTTCAGATTCTTACTATAGAACCCTCAGTAGTATAGCGCATTTAAGCCATATTCTGCACAATTAAAAATCACCCTTTCATGGTTTGCTTTTAGTTCATGCCTTTGTGGTTCATTGTGATGCTCGTCTTCTACTTCTTATCACACTCATTCTGTTGTCCAAGTTTTCACAAGGTCTTTGGATTCTTGAGCAGCTGCTCGGGTTCTCCCCCACCAAGAAACTAACTTTCATAGAAAAGCCATTACTTCAGAGACACATACTCACTAACCCCTGGACCTTCCTCCGTTTAAGACTGCCCACTCTACCACAGGGTACAAGGAGGTGGCAGTTGCAAAGGACTGCTGCATCTTCTCTTTTTAATCTAGCCCTCACATATGTGAATAACACTGAAATGTCTGGAAAGACAGTGGTAGCAGCACCTTCACTATACCCAGATGTTTATACAAGTGAAGAATCAGACGATCCTATCCTCTATTTCGGGTTGCAGTGATGACTTGGATTCCTACAACCAGAGAGTCAAGAAGAAATGAGGAAAAATGGAGGCAGGTGGGTAATTCCATATTCTGACATGCCCACTAAGTTTACGATCCATTCATTCATTCAATACACTGTTGCTGCTCTAGCAGTGAATCAAGACGGTGTTTTCATAGACCTTACATCCTTGAGACAGAGACAGACACTAAACAAGTAAATACATATTGATGTTATTTGGAGAATAAATGCCATGGAGAAAAATATGTGTGATAGAGAGAAAATGACCTGAAAGTGTGGTTAGGGGAACATACATCCTGAAAATTAAGAAGGCAGCCATGCCCAATCAGCAGAAATACCTTTCTAGATAAAAGAAATGGCATGTGCGAAGGCCCTGAAGCAAGGATGGGTATGTCATATACCAGGAACCAAATCAAGAACAATAAACGGGCTTGTAGTTTGTGTGTATTTTTTGGGACATAGTTGGAAAAAGTAGATGAGATTAGAAATGGAGGAGGAGGAAAAAAAAAAAAAAAAGAAATTGAGGAGGGATCATAATGAAGAGATTCCAAGGTGAGAAATTTAGGTTTTTATTCTATGACTTGATTGATCAGTAAAAAGATTTTAAGCAGGATTACATGATCTGATTTACATTTGAGAAAGATTGCTCTGAATACCATATGGAGGAAGGGCTGCAGAAGGGCAATAATGGAAGCTGGGAGACAGGGAAATCTTAGTCATCCAGTGGCCACTGGCTGGGGTGAGGACAGAAACAGGAACAGAGAGAAGGCTGAGCTAACTGGGATGGCTCACGCTGAGACAGCTCGCCCCACAGAGGCCTGCTCTATCACAAGTGATCAGCATTTTCCACATACCAGAATTCTCTTTTGCTGTACTAGTTTGGTTCTGGTGTTCCCTTGCAGGAAGCTGCCACTCACCCAATAAGAGCTGACAGAATTCCAAATAGACTGTCATTTATACCACATAGAAAAAATAAACAAAAACTGTGTCCCAGTTATGCTTTTCTTCAGATATGAACTTTGCTTATCCTTGATATGGTTATTATACGTTAATTGTCAGTGTAAGAAAAGATTTGTTACAGATTGAGAAGTGACTAACAAGATAAGCAGATGCTACTTAATTGCTAAACTTTGCTAAATAATCTCTTACATACCTAATATCTCTATTTATTTAGCAAGCAATAGCTATCCTGCTAAATCTAAATGGAATGCCTAGTTAAATATCTTGAGGCTATAAATCACGTAAATAACACTAATATGTTTTCTCAAGAGTTTACTGACAATATTGAGCTGCAGGGCAAGTCTAGTGTTAGGTCATTACATTATTCAAAGGGTCCCAGAAGTTTGCCAGCTTAAAGCTATCTTTCTTTACTGTCTGCAAACCACTTTCTCAGCCCACTCCGCTTTTAGTAGTGCATGTAGGAGCACTGTCTCTTTGAGAGGAAGAGAATTCACAAGATGTGTCTCATCAGTCGTGTTATAAGGTACAAAACAGTTCATTAAAATAATCAGTATTTTTGAGGCCTACCATATGACAGGCACTGTACTAATCTCTGGGGAAACAACAATGTACAAAATTGACACCCTGCCCTAATGCAGTCTGATGAAGGCATGCCACTGAAGGGCTTCCCTGGTGGCTCAGTAGTAAAGAACACATCTGCCAATGAAGGAGATGCAGGTTTGATCCCTGGGTCAGGAAGATTTTCTGGAGAAGGAAATGGCAACCCACTTCAGTATTCTTGCCTGGAGAATTCCATGGACAGAGGAGCCTGGCAGACTACAGTCTATGAGGTCGCAGAGTTTGACATGACTTAGTGACTAAACAACAACAATGCCACTGAAAGCCCCTCCTAGAGTGGAGCCAAACATGATCACTGCACAAGTATAAGACAGGCCTTCCAAACCTGCTGTCCACCATAAAGCAGGACCCAAATTAGTCATCACCAATGCTCAATCCTCTCTGTGCTGAGAAATACTGCAAAATAGTAAAATTGAGAGTTCTTATTTTCAGGAACCCAGGAATTACACCCAACTTACACCCAACTTACACACTGAACAGAGAATAATATAGACCAGTAATTGAGAAGTTAAAAGGGAGCAGAACCAAAGCACAATGATGGTTCAGAAAAGGTGATCAAGAAGGAGGCTTCTTGGCAAAAAACGTATTTTAAGTAATCTTTGACAGACATGTAAGAGAAAGATGGAGGAAGGCCATGTCTATGCAGGGCCACAAGAACACACATGAAACAGAGAATTCAAGTGAAGGAAGACTCATCTAAGTAGCGAAGAGAAGGAAACAGAGAAGGATGGAGAAAGAACTGCATCAAGAAGAACCATGAACACCTGAGTGAATACTCACACCTCATCTTAATACTGACATCTTAGGGAGGTTATACTGGCAATGGGAAATTAGAAGTCAGAGGAAGATGAAGTACAACAACCAGATTGGAGACTCATAAAGTTGTTGGTGACATAATGAGAAAGGGATGATTATTATTGATTATACAGACTATTGCTCTCTAATAATGATGAGAGATGAACTCTTTCCCTCAGAGACTTCACCATTAGTGGGAAAGGTAAATTATAAGAAAGTCTGTGGGGGTAGAAATGGAAAAAAGTTAGAATGAAAAATGACTGTTTTTTGTAAGTTGGGGTCAGTAAAGGTCTTCACAGACATGATAATGAGTGTGGCTTTATTCTATATGCAAAAGAGAACCATTAAAAGCTTTGAATAAGCGAGTGACATAATCAGACCTGTGTTTTAAAAAGATGACTAACTGGCAATGGAGTCAACGATGGATTGGGACAAGTCAAAGTCAGGAAGATCAGTTATAAAGTTTCTGAAATAGGACAGGCAAGAGATGATAAAAGCAGGCCACAGGGCAATGACAGTAGAGAGAGGGAAAACAAGGTGAGGACTTTCAGAGGAATTTCCCAGTGGACTGATGGGATTTGTCAACTATTTCAATTAGGAGGCTGAAACAGAACAGGCAAAAGATTCTTATACTTTTTGTTGCTGTTGTCATTGTTTGAAATCCAGGCTGATAAAATGAGAAAGTTGAGTTAAGAAACTAGTTTTGGAGGAACTTTAGAAATTCTACTTTTAGAATTCTGGATTGGTTCCTAATCTGGTACTCAAATAGCCTCTACCTCCAGATGGACATGCTTATGAAGCTGTCACATGAATGACATTCTTCACAAGAAGGCCTGTCTGAATTCTGTAATAAACTAAGCCCCCAAATCAAGATCCTCCTCTCATATTTTTCCTTGTGTTTTATTTCTTTTTCTCATTTGTTTTTGTAACTTAAATATGTAAATGTAACAATGAGTAAGTGACATATTTTCCAATAATACGAATCTCATTTGGATTTTTTAAAACATGTACACAGAATAGCTAGCTGATTCTGTTTCAGGAAGAAATATAATCTGAAATTGTCTCCCTCTGCTGGTTGCACATTCAGGCATCAGGGGTCTTTTTAATCCAGAGTAATAGTAGAAAGAAAAACCCCAATAATAATTTGAAATGCATAAGTCTGGGACTTTGTGATCCACAATACATAGTGACACACATAATTTTACATTTTATTTTCACAGCAACCTCATGAGATGTACAGTACAAGTATTATTACCCTACTTGTCAGAAAACACTTTGAGATTCCAAGCCATTAAGCTCTCATATGAAATTAGATATTAAAGGAAAATCAGGAAGCATATGTAATTAAAATAATTGCATACTGTTAAAGCTGCAAAAGACCCAGAAGATCCTGCACAGTCACCTAGTTTTGCAGCTGAAACACAGGAACTTAGAGTTTACACAGTTATTTAGGATCACTGTGATTAGTATTCAGACAGCACAACTCTCAAAAAGTGCTCTTTCTATTGTACTATGCTGCCTGACTAATAATGTCAGGATGTTAATCCTTGACATCATAGCTGAAAGATGTACACAAGTAGATGAGATTAGAAATGCCCGTTTCTCTAGAAAATATACACTGCATTCAACCAATCCACAGCTATGTTAAACTTATAAGGAAGTAAGAAGCAAAAACAAAAGTAATGTCCACCATTTGGATAAACAGATAACAAGGCAAAGACCAATCCTCAGTTAGCTATTTTCATAGATTTGTGTTCTGTCTAGTCTGGGGCTCTAGAACCATAGACAAGGCTTGGGATGAATCTTTAGGGATGACAGAATGTTATAGATTGTGTCAGCAGAAGGACTGGAGTGGGGTTTCTTACCCAATAACTTCCTGACTCATTCTTACCTTCTTTATATGTCCCCAATAAACAGTCTACCACAGCTCTCTAGCTATTCACCTGACATCTTGCACTCCAAATTTATCTCCATTCTTAATGGATATTCCCATTCTCTCTTGGCATAAAAGACAAAAGCTAATTATGATAATTTATACTTGTGTGTAAGTGACTGGTAAATTCCAATCTCTGAAGGAATATTGCACAAGGGGAGTTTCCCAAACCCAATAAATCTCTAACAGGAGAAATATGTAGAGAAGATAGTTTTGAATGGGAGAATACTTTCATCACTCTTATCTCTTATTGGCAAGAGATAATGACCTTTGGCCAACAACTGTAATCTGAAATTGTCTTGTTTCACATTCAGGCATCAGGGTCTTTTTAATCCAGAGTAATAGTAGAAAGAAAAACCCCAATAATAATTTGAAATGCATAAGTCTGGGACTTTGTGATCCACAATACATAGTGACACACATAATTTTACATTTTATTTTCACAGCAACCTCATGAGATGTACAGTACAAGTATTATTACCCTACTTGTCAGAAAACACTTTGAGATTCCAAGCCATTAAGCTCTCATATGAAATTAGATATTAAAGGAAAATCAGGAAGCATATGTAATTAAAATAATTGCATACTGTTAAAGCTGCAAAAGACCCAGAAGATCCTGCACAGTCACCTAGTTTTGCAGCTGAAACACAGGAACTTAGAGTTTACACAGTTATTTAGGATCACTGTGATTAGTATTCAGACAGCACAACTCTCAAAAAGTGCTCTTTCTATTGTACTATGCTGCCTGACTAATAATGTCAGGATGTTAATCCTTGACATCGTAGCTGAAAGATGTACACAAGTAGATGAGATTAGAAATGCCCGTTTCTCTAGAAAATATACACTGCATTCAACCAATCCACAGCTATGTTAAACTTATAAGGAAGTAAGAAGCAAAAACAAAAGTAATGTCCACCATTTGGATAAACAGATAACAAGGCAAAGACCAATCCTCAGTTAGCTATTTTCATAGATTTGTGTTCTGTCTAGTCTGGGGCTCTAGAACCATAGACAAGGCTTGGGATGAATCTTTAGGGATGACAGAATGTTATAGATTGTGTCAGCAGAAGGACTGGAGTGGGGTTTCTTACCCAATAACTTCCTGACTCATTCTTACCTTCTTTATATGTCCCCAATAAACAGTCTACCACAGCTCTCTAGCTATTCACCTGACATCTTGCACTCCAAATTTATCTCCATTCTTAATGGATATTCCCATTCTCTCTTGGCATAAAAGACAAAAGCTAATTATGATAATTTATACTTGTGTGTAAGTGACTGGTAAATTCCAATCTCTGAAGGAATATTGCACAAGGGGAGTTTCCCAAACCCAATAAATCTCTAACAGGAGAAATATGTAGAGAAGATAGTTTTGAATGGGAGAATACTTTCATCACTCTTATCTCTTATTGGCAAGAGATAATGACCTTTGGCCAACAACTGTGAAAGTATCTTAAGAGATCTAAAATTTAAATTAGCAAAATAGTCCACATGATATTAACCCATTAAATCAGAAATATACATAGACAAATATAAACAATATAGAGAATTCAAAAATATACACAATTTCCAGTACCTTTGGTAAATATGACCAATACCCACATCCAACACTTTATCAGAGAAAATTTCCACATAATTTTTTCTTCAGTAGCAAAATAAAAATGAGAATGCTTTTTTCTTCAGTGGTGTTCTCCTTTTCTACTTCAAGAAAGCATGACAGAGTATTGATCTTAGGATAGAGTCAGGTTGGTAAAGTGGCTAAAAGAGTCTTTTGTGATGTTTGGAGGCACTAAGAATGAGCTGATACCAATGACATTGGCTGTTTCAGGAAAAACAGATTATAGCTGTGATGGAGGAAATACCTAGCTTAGATAAAAGGGCCAGGCAGTTTTGGTAGAAAGGAGGGTAAAGAAAAGGATAAGCAGATATGAAGACTTGGATTGTAACAGTCCTACATGAACAAGAGGGAGTATGAGCCAACACAGACAATGAGAGAAGAAAACATATGAGGAAGTAAAGGGAATTTTGCAATGTTATCTGTTATCTCTTGAAATAGGACATTTGTACTTATCAGCTGATGTGCTACAGTTTAATGGTGCTACTTGTTTTATCGTAAACAGCAACTGAGTAAAATTATTTTTCTTGGGACAAAAATAATCACTTTTAAGGAGTAATAACATATGATAAATCACTTATTTGCATCCCCAACAATTTGGTTTACATTATTCTGGGTTTGTAATATTATCAGCAATGACTTTTTATTATTTAACTAAATAAGAATGTATTGATCCCCTACTTTGTAACTGTGTTTCCTGAAAGATCTAAGGGAACCATTCAGCATGGTCTCTATGATTAAATGCTCTGTAGTAAGAAATTTCTCTCTTGGCATAAAAGACAAAAGCTAATTATGATAATTTATACTTGTGTGTAAGTGACTGGTAAATTCCAATCTCTGAAGGAATATTGCACAAGGGGAGTTTCCCAAACCCAATAAATCTCTAACAGGAGAAATATGTAGAGAAGATAGTTTTGAATGGGAGAATACTTTCATCACTCTTATCTCTTATTGGCAAGAGATAATGACCTTTGGCCAACAACTGTGAAAGTATCTTAAGAGATCTAAAATTTAAATTAGCAAAATAGTCCACATGATATTAACCCATTAAATCATAAATATACATAGACAAATATAAACAATATAGAGAATTCAAAAATATACACAATTTCCAGTACCTTTGGTAAATATGACCAATACCCACATCCAACACTTTATCAGAGAAAATTTCCACATAATTTTTTCTTCAGTAGCAAAATAAAAATGAGAATGCTTTTTTCTTCAGTGGTGTTCTCCTTTTCTACTTCAAGAAAGCATGACAGAGTATTGATCTTAGGATAGAGTCAGGTTGGTAAAGTGGCTAAAAGAGTCTTTTGTGATGTTTGGAGGCACTAAGAATGAGCTGATACCAATGACATTGGCTGTTTCAGGAAAAACAGATTATAGCTGTGATGGAGGAAATACCTAGCTTAGATAAAAGGGCCAGGCAGTTTTGGTAGAAAGGAGGGTAAAGAAAAGGATAAGCAGATATGAAGACTTGGATTGTAACAGTCCTACATGAACAAGAGGGAGTATGAGCCAACACAGACAATGAGAGAAGAAAACATATGAGGAAGTAAAGGGAATTTTGCAATGTTATCTATTATCTCTTGAAATAGGACATTTGTACTTATCAGCTGATGTGCTACAGTTTAATGGTGCTACTTGTTTTATCGTAAACAGCAACTGAGTAAAATTATTTTTCTTGGGACAAAAATAATCACTTTTAAGGAGTAATAACATATGATAAATCACTTATTTGCATCCCCAACAATTTGGTTTACATTATTCTGGGTTTGTAATATTATCAGCAATGACTTTTTATTATTTAACTAAATAAGAATGTATTGATCCCCTACTTTGTAACTGTGTTTCCTGAAAGATCTAAGGGAACCATTCAGCATGGTCTCTATGATTAAATGCTCTGTAGTAAGAAATTTCAACCTTGTTGGGAAAAAATCAACAAATGGACTGGTGAATAATTCAAAAATTATATATAATTAAGTATGCAATTTTGAAAAAAGTGCTCTAAATGCAAAGAAATTGAAACATAGAGAGACCACTTCAAGTTTCTACGCATCAGTCAGGACACCACACACTGAAGTCTGAAAGAAGCCCAGGGAAAGATTTTGCTCTCCAAGAGTGAACAGCTGGGAAAGAAATACAAAGTGTTAAGCAATGACAATTACAAACTATGCAAATACCTCCGTCATCCTGTGTCCACACAAAGACACCATCTACACCAGACTAGAAAGAAGGTTTCTGTAAGAGATCGTACCAGAGCTGTATCCTATAAGAGAAGGTAAGACTTAGGGAGGGGTCCTTAGGAATATTGTAGGTTAAAATTTAGGAGGACCAACAAAGGAGGCAAGTTATATGCCAAGTTAGGAGTATGGAGCAACGTCACGGAGCAAGGCACTGAGGCGAGGAAGAAAATGTCCCCAACCAGAGGGGATCCATGCTGAGGAGTAGTAGGAAAGTCCGGATTACAAAGGTCTTAAAGACAAGAAAGGAGAAATATAAACTTAATTCCTTAGTAAACAAGAGATTTTTATTTGGGAGGGGGCAACTTCTTGAAAGTGGTATTTTGTATAGCAGCTGTATAACATGGAAGGCCCAGGCAGGACATTCTTTCAGTAAGTCAGACTCGAAAGGTAATGATCTTTCAATGGGGTGGAGAAGAAGGATAAATACAAGAGATATAAAGAAGTAATCTAGAGAAATTACTGAGTAACTGGGTATATGAAATGGATAAGAAGAGGATACGTGAAACAGACTTGTGAATCCACCCTGTGCTTCTGGGGGATGGGGTCATCACTGATAGAGATCTAGGAGTTGAAACAGTCAAGCGGCATATACTAGGGACAGGACAGGGAGAGGGAAAAGATTTCTACTGCTGCGGAGGGTGTGCTCCTTAACTAAATCACTTAGAATGTATTTGGGTTTTTTCAGCAATGACTTTTTAATATTTAACTAAATAAGAATGTATTGATCCCCTACTTTGTAACTGTGTTTCCTGAAAGATCTAAGGGAACCATTCAGCATGGTCTCTATGATTAAATGCTCTGTAGTAAGAAATTTCAACCTTGTTGGGAAAAAATCAACAAATGGACTGGTGAATAATTCAAAAATTATATATAATTAAGTATGCAATTTTGAAAAAAGTGCTCTAAATGCAAAGAAATTGAAACATAGAGAGACCACTTCAAGTTTCTACGCATCAGTCAGGACACCACACACTGAAGTCTGAAAGAAGCCCAGGGAAAGATTTTGCTCTCCAAGAGTGAACAGCTGGGAAAGAAATACAAAGTGTTAAGCAATGACAATTACGAACTATGCAAATACCTCCGTCATCCTGTGTCCACACAAAGACACCATCTACACCAGACTAGAAAGAAGGTTTTTTGTAAGAGATCGTACCAGAGCTGTATCCTATAAGAGAAGGTAAGACTTAGGGAGGGGTCCTTAGGAATACTGTAGGTTAAAATTTAGGAGGACCAACAAAGGAGGCAAGTTATATGCCAAGTTAGGAGTATGGAGCAACGTCACGGAGCAAGGCACTGAGGCGAGGAAGAAAATGTCCCCAACCAGAGGGGATCCATGCTGAGGAGTAGTAGGAAAGTCCGGATTACAAAGGTCTTAAAGACAAGAAAGGAGAAATATAAACTTAATTCCTTAGTAAACAAGAGATTTTTATTTGGGAGGGGGCAACTTCTTGAAAGTGGTATTTTGTATAGCAGCTGTATAACATGGAAGGCCCAGGCAGGACATTCTTTCAGTAAGTCAGACTCGAAAGGTAATGATCTTTCAATGGGGTGGAGAAGAAGGATAAATACAAGAGATATAAAGAAGTAATCTAGAGAAATTACTGAGTAACTGGGTATATGAAATGGATAAGAAGAGGATACGTGAAACAGACTTGTGAATCCACCCTGTGCTTCTGGGGGACGGGGTCATCACTGATAGAGATCTAGGAGTTGAAACAGTCAAGCGGCATATACTAGGGACAGGACAGGGAGAGGGGGTTGACTAACCCCTCCTAATCACCTGGTCTACCATTTGGTTAGCTACTGCTGCGGGAGGGGGTGTGCTCCTTAATGGATTTAACTGCATCAGCTCAGATGCAGCCAAATCTCAGATGTGCATACTTAAGAAAGGAAAAATTCCAAAAGAAAACCATAGGATTCTTTTAATATTAAGGCTTATATTTATAATTACTCATAAAACACCGTTAATTATTCTCTAACATCCACTCTAAAAATGTGACTTGCACTTTGGAACATATCTGTAATACCCATAACACCTGGGCTAAAGTGGACCTACTCATTTAAGTTTGTCCTAAATTTCTGTTTAATGTAATCCTATTTTTTTTTCTAATTCTCACTAGGTCTTACCCTCAAAATCTAAGAGAGTCCAAAATATTCCAGCATATTCTATGCTCATTGAATTGGATTGTTCATCATAACCTTTTGCCCTTGATCTTCTTTAATCTATTTCTAACTCTGGTCAGGCCATTAAAAAAACAAATCTGTCCTTTCAAAATGCATGTTGAATATCAAATAAAGTTATGGAATACTTTTTCTAACGATAAATAAATAATGAGCTTTATGTTGGAGAATGCTAGATTGGTTTAAATATTAAAGAAGAAATTTGCAAAAGATAGTTATAAATATGGAACTGGGCTTTAATGAAGGATCCATTGGTGAAACACAGATTGAGGCATAGGATAAAGGTGAGAGTTAAAATGCCTGTGCACGCATGTGCGAGGAAAAAAATAAGAGTGGAGTCTAAGAGCTGCACTTGGGTAAGATTTGCCCTGTTGGAATAAGAAAGCAAGGAAGAAGCAAGGAAAATTGTTCCTGGAAAACTGGGTCCAAGTGAAACATGGTATTTAGGCCCAGGCAGGACATTCTTTCAGTAAGTCAGACTCGAAAGGTAATGATCTTTCAATGGGGTGGAGAAGAAGGATAAATACAAGAGATATAAAGAAGTAATCTAGAGAAATTACTGAGTAACTGGGTATATGAAATGGATAAGAAGAGGATACGTGAAACAGACTTGTGAATCCACCCTGTGCTTCTGGGGGACGGGGTCATCACTGATAGAGATCTAGGAGTTGAAACAGTCAAGCGGCATATACTAGGGACAGGACAGGGAGAGGGGGTTGACTAACCCCTCCTAATCACCTGGTCTACCATTTGGTTAGCTACTGCTGCGGGAGGGGGTGTGCTCCTTAATGGATTTAACTGCATCAGCTCAGATGCAGCCAAATCTCAGATGTGCATACTTAAGAAAGGAAAAATTCCAAAAGAAAACCATAGGATTCTTTTAATATTAAGGCTTATATTTATAATTACTCATAAAACACCGTTAATTATTCTCTAACATCCACTCTAAAAATGTGACTTGCACTTTGGAACATATCTGTAATACCCATAACACCTGGGCTAAAGTGGACCTACTCATTTAAGTTTGTCCTAAATTTCTGTTTAATGTAATCCTATTTTTTTTTCTAATTCTCACTAGGTCTTACCCTCAAAATCTAAGAGAGTCCAAAATATTCCAGCATATTCTATGCTCATTGAATTGGATTGTTCATCATAACCTTTTGCCCTTGATCTTCTTTAATCTATTTCTAACTCTGGTCAGGCCATTAAAAAAAAAAAAAAATCTGTCCTTTCAAAATGCATGTTGAATATCAAATAAAGTTATGGAATACTTTTTCTAACGATAAATAAATAATGAGCTTTATGTTGGAGAATGCTAGATTGGTTTAAATATTAAAGAAGAAATTTGCAAAAGATAGTTATAAATATGGAACTGGGCTTTAATGAAGGATCCATTGGTGAAACACAGATTGAGGCATAGGATAAAGGTGAGAGTTAAAATGCCTGTGCACGCATGTGCAAGGAAAAAAATAAGAGTGGAGTCTAAGAGCTGCACTTGGGTAAGATTTGCCCTGTTGGAATAAGAAAGCAAGGAAGAAGCAAGGAAAATTGTTCCTGGAAAACTGGGTCCAAGTGTCTCCTTTCATTTGCAGAGCACAAAGCGCTTTCACATTCATTTGTCTTTGCTTGACACCCTATTGCACTCTAGAGAGCTCTTTGGGAGAAACATATTATAAATGGCAGGTATTAAGATAATAAACATAAAAATAACAACAGATATTCAAGACCTTTAAATAGAAGAAGAGTGCTGCATTCATCACTAAGTGGTTTGGATCGATATCAGAGAATATTGAGAACTCAGGGAAGGGGAAAACTTAGGCCATCTCTGTGTATTCAATGAGGTGATAAACACTCTGAAGGAGAGAGGTGGTCTCCTCTCCAGACGTTCCCTCTGCCTTCTCCAGAGCTCCATTAGGCCTGACACGAATTCAACCGATGATTAGAGAGATTCATCAGTTGATGAATAGAGAGATGATTGCTACATGGATAATGGGACTTCCATGTTCCCAACAGAAACTCTCACATCACAGGCCCCAAATTCATCATTAGCAGATGATGGACCTTTATGAAGGGAATGGTTTAAATACATGTTTGATGTTTTACAGTAAACAGCTGAAATGAAATCTATTCCCTAAAATGCCATTTTATAACAGTAAATCCAATGTGCAAATATGGTTGGAGATTCTGATGTTATCCAATCATTTCACAAATGAAAAAGGTTACCTTTGGTAACCAGCACTAAATAATCATTTTCCCCAAGAAACACTTAAAATCCAACTTGAAAAGCTATGGAACATTACACACCACACACACACACACAGACACACACACAGGCACATATGCAAAAATATGCCCACCACAGAAATACAAAAAACTGAACAGTTGGTGACGTTATTAACCAGATATGTTTGTCCAGTAACTCATCATTATTTTAACTACGTAATTGGAAGAATTTGCAAAAGATAGTTATAAATATGGAACTGGGCTTTAATGAAGGATCCATTGGTGAAACACAGATTGAGGCATAGGATAAAGGTGAGAGTTAAAATGCCTGTGCACGCATGTGCGAGGAAAAAAATAAGAGTGGAGTCTAAGAGCTGCACTTGGGTAAGATTTGCCCTGTTGGAATAAGAAAGCAAGGAAGAAGCAAGGAAAATTGTTCCTGGAAAACTGGGTCCAAGTGTCTCCTTTCATTTGCAGAGCACAAAGCGCTTTCACATTCATTTGTCTTTGCTTGACACCCTATTGCACTCTAGAGAGCTCTTTGGGAGAAACATATTATAAATGGCAGGTATTAAGATAATAAACATAAAAATAACAACAGATATTCAAGACCTTTAAATAGAAGAAGAGTGCTGCATTCATCACTAAGTGGTTTGGATCGATATCAGAGAATATTGAGAACTCAGGGAAGGGAAAGCTTAGGCCATCTCTGTGTATTCAATGAGGTGATAAACACTCTGAAGGAGAGAGGTGGTCTCCTCTCCAGACGTTCCCTCTGCCTTCTCCAGAGCTCCATTAGGCCTGACACGAATTCAACCGATGATTAGAGAGATTCATCAGTTGATGAATAGAGAGATGATTGCTACATGGATAATGGGACTTCCATGTTCCCAACAGAAACTCTCACATCACAGGCCCCAAATTCATCATTAGCAGATGATGGACCTTTATGAAGGGAATGGTTTAAATACATGTTTGATGTTTTACAGTAAACAGCTGAAATGAAATCTATTCCCTAAAATGCCATTTTATAACAGTAAATCCAATGTGCAAATATGGTTGGAGATTCTGATGTTATCCAATCATTTCACAAATGAAAAAGGTTACCTTTGGTAACCAGCACTAAATAATCATTTTCCCCAAGAAACACTTAAAATCCAACTTGAAAAGCTATGGAACATTACACACCACACACACACACACAGACACACACACAGGCACATATGCAAAAATATGCCCACCACAGAAATACAAAAAACTGAACAGTTGGTGACGTTATTAACCAGATATTTTTGTCCAGTAACTCATCATTATTTTAACTACGTAATTGGAAGAATTTAAATTTCAGGTTTGCTTCTCAGTTGTGCTCAGTAATGAGGTACCAGAGAACTGAAGATTGAAACTTTGAACTCCAAGCCTTGGGGAGATGTTTACAGAAGGAAGGATAATACGTCTGGTGCTATCTTTGGAATTACACACGGTTTCTGAGCTCAAATATTCATATTTGACAGATGCAAATCCTACAGATATTCAGATATGAGCTTGTGATTTGGTACATCCTCACTGTATTTTCAGCCATTTAAGTCTCACTGTCACCTGGAACTTGGGAGTACAATTTTGGAATATGTGAATGAGACCTTGAAGGACAAGACAAAGAAGAGCCAGCTATCTAGCTCAGCTATGTATCCAGAGACTGACTGTGGAAGTTCATACATGCTAAGCTTTATGTCCAGACTTCCTTGGGCTGAAATATGACAGATTTTGATCAGAGGAAATTAAGAGATCACTCACACAGTTTGATCTTTTTTAACATGTAACATCATGTCTGTCTTTGTCTTTTGCCTGTTACCACCTTCTCTTTCACCTTCCTACCCTTCTGATTCATATTCAGTTTAGTTCTGTAAGAAGTAAAAAAAACTTTTAAGTGGTCCATTTTCAAGAATAGCTAGCTTTGAGCGAGAGCTTACTGATGTAACAGCCCATAGCCTTTAGCCAAAAGGGTTACAAAACTAGAAAGTCAGGGCAAACAAAGGGACAGTGGAATGCCTAGGATTTTTGTGCAGGTTCGTCCTGTTGGGGAATTCAAAACATAAGAAGCAGCATAGGAGCACAGGAAAGAAGGAAACAAAATGTCAGGGAAGGGCAGGCGCCAGCCCATAAAGACGGAGGGAACAAACCAACAAACCGAGGCCACATCAGAGTAGATTGTTCATCTCACAGCCAATGGGAAAACAGGGAGAGACTTGCAAGACAGAGATAAGATGCTCTGGGCAGTGCCTGCCCATCAGACACCAGATCTTGCAAGACCATCATTAAAGCCTTGCTTTCCGCTGCACTTATGGTCTCCCAAGTCCATTCACTGAGTTCCTACACTGTCCCTTCTTTGCACTCCTCTTTCTTTTAAAGAATATCCCATTTTTTCCTTTATCCTTACCTGTACCTCATATCCTCTGATGGACCATTGGGCATCCATCTATTAAATTTCAGGTTTGCTTCTCATTTTAATGAGGTACCAGAGAACTGAAGATTGAAACTTTGAACTCCAAGCCTTGGGGAGATGTTTACAGAAGGAAGGATAATACGTCTGGTGCTATCTTTGGAATTACACACGGTTTCTGAGCTCAAATATTCATATTTGACAGATGCAAATCCTACAGATATTCAGATATGAGCTTGTGATTTGGTACATCCTCACTGTATTTTCAGCCATTTAAGTCTCACTGTCACCTGGAACTTGGGAGTACAATTTTGGAATATGTGAATGAGACCTTGAAGGACAAGACAAAGAAGAGCCAGCTATCTAGCTCAGCTATGTATCCAGAGACTGACTGTGGAAGTTCATACATGCTAAGCTTTATGTCCAGACTTCCTTGGGCTGAAATATGACAGATTTTGATCAGAGGAAATTAAGAGATCACTCACACAGTTTGATCTTTTTTAACATGTAACATCATGTCTGTCTTTGTCTTTTGCCTGTTACCACCTTCTCTTTCACCTTCCTACCCTTCTGATTCATATTCAGTTTAGTTCTGTAAGAAGTAAAAAAAACTTTTAAGTGGTCCATTTTCAAGAATAGCTAGCTTTGAGCGAGAGCTTACTGATGTAACAGCCCATAGCCTTTAGCCAAAAGGGTTACAAAACTAGAAAGTCAGGGCAAACAAAGGGACAGTGGAATGCCTAGGATTTTTGTGCAGGTTCGTCCTGTTGGGGAATTCAAAACATAAGAAGCAGCATAGGAGCACAGGAAAGAAGGAAACAAAATGTCAGGGAAGGGCAGGCGCCAGCCCATAAAGACGGAGGGAACAAACCAACAAACCGAGGCCACATCAGAGTAGATTGTTCATCTCACAGCCAATGGGGAAAACAGGGAGAGACTTGCAAGACAGAGATAAGATGCTCTGGGCAGTGCCTGCCCATCAGACACCAGATCTTGCAAGACCATCATTAAAGCCTTGCTTTCCGCTGCACTTATGGTCTCCCAAGTCCATTCACTGAGTTCCTACACTGTCCCTTCTTTGCACTCCTCTGTCTTTTTAAAGAATATCCCATTTTTTCCTTTATCCTTACCTGTACCTCATATCCTCTGATGGACCATAAAAAAATGGGACTTGAGAGTTTAAAAACCATCCAATATGTGTATTAAAAATCTTTTCTTGTCTATTTATTCTTAATTTTCCATTTAAAAAGTTCCTAAAAATAAAAAGTTCCTAAGAACTCTTGTAAGGAGTGCTTGAATATGAAAAGAGTAAACTAATCCTAAATATTTACTTTTTGATAAAAGGAACAAAAAAACAATCAGATACTATGCTATATGCCAGGGGGACTTTTGAAAAAGACAAAGTTCTTGTCCTCAAGAACACCATACTGTAGTCAGTAAGGCAGACATACACACAAATTGCTTTTTGCTTATATGTGATCTTAGATTGAATTTCAAATTTTGTTCCAGTAGTCATTGGCTCATGGAAATCCAAGGATTCCCACTCTGCATTTTGAAATATTAAATAAGACAAAGAATGGAATATTAAACTGGAATGCTAAACTGGGAACATAAGGCAATCCTGCTAGACCTTTATTAAAATTGGCTTAGACTTTGAAGATTTGAGACACTAGTGAGAAGGAAGAGACTTAGAGAGGTTCTAAAACTGAGCCTTCAACATGATTAAAGCTGTTAGAAAAATTAATAGATGCCCATCAGTTTGGAGTCAAACAACTATTGTTGTTAGATCAAATCAAGATCTGCCCAAAGACCTTAGGAAAATAATTTTGTAAAGTTAATGTTAAGCCATGAATGTCACCACAACTTCATTTTGTTGACACTCCTTAATCAGACTCAGGTAGCTCTGTGCTCTTCTGAGCCACTTTCTGGAAGGTCCAGCTTGCCACATTCCTAACACCTTCTAAGCAGAGAAAGGCTGTGATCATTGGTTTTTTACTGCTATTCCTTCGCCCCCTAGATTCACCCATGAGCTCTGTCCTTCCATTAGATCTGCTCTCTTCTCCCTGTTTTATACTCTCAAGTGTATTCTGGACAGCCAGCCAGTTCTAAAATCCAGCATATCACAGGCAGCAATGAACTAGATACTCAAGTAAGAAGATGTTCTGAGTAACTAGATGCTCTGAGCCTTCTGCAAGACTGAGATTTCTCACAATATTATGTGTTTGTGTGTATACATCGTAATAGTACTACAATAGTATAAAACATATGTAATATAATATATATATATATATATACACACCCATACATAGTGTATTTATATATAAAACTAGGTGCCAGATACTTTGCTAGATGCTAGAGAAACAAGGAAGAATTAGATATACCTCTACTCTCATACTTAAGTAGAAGAGGAAATATCACTGAAACTAACATATTAGCACAACAGAAATCTGAGATGCTGGAAAAGTCATCTGCAGGAAGAAGCATGAAGACACAAGGGTGGGACTGATTAAGTGTTCTCAAGATTTTTTATAAGGGCAAATACTTTCAAGAAAAGTCTTATGGTTAAAGGGAAGAAAGTGAAAGTATTAGTTGATCAATCACGTCTGAGTCTTTGTGACCCCATGGACTGTAGTTTGCCAGACTCCTCTGTCCATGAAATTCTCCAGGCAAGAATACTGGAGTGGGCAGCCATCCTCTCCTTCAGGGGATCTGCCTGTCCTAGGGATCAAACCAGGGTCCCCTCCCCACATACTGCAGGCAGATTCTTTACCATCTGAGACTCCAGGGAAGCCCACAAGAGATGTTAGAATTAAATATTTTTAAATTAAGAAGAGGAAGGAGAAAAAGTACATACACTGTTCAACTCAGTTGGTACCACACACTGTTTACTATATCTAGAAGAAGGCTATTTGTAGAAAATCTAGAGAAATACATGGGAGTCAAACACAGAGCATTTGTATTGACTCTTATGAGTAACCAAACAGGAACAGAGTAATGATATTAGAAAACCTCATAAATCTTATAGTCCAACTTCTTCTGAACAGACTCATCAAACACACTCCACATATACTACACACCTCATTTTCTTCCTAGATTGTTATTGCTGTTCAGTTGATAAGTCATGTCCAACTCTTTGTAACCCTATGGACTGTAGCCTGCCAAGTTTTTCTGTCCGTGAGATTTTGCAGGCAAGCATACTGGAGTGGGTTGCCATTTTCTTCTCTGGGGGATCTTTTTGACCCAGGGATCAAACTTGGGTTTCCTGCATGGCAGAAAGACTCTTAGATTACTGAGGTGTCATGTCACTTATTTTTCCAAATTAAATACTCATTTTAGGGTCTGGCTCAGTTCTGGCCAAAGAATGTGAAATAAAAAGTAGAAGTGAAATGCTTCCTTCTATTTTCTCCCCGAATCTCTAAGCTTAGTATCTATTCTTTTCTTCTCTTGTACCTCTTTATACCACATATATACCATGCACACACACATACACACATACATATTTTGAAAAGTCAAAAGGAGGCTAGAAAAGATAGAAGAACTGATAAAAAAAAATGGGAAGAGACTAGCCAGGAGGTCTTCAGCTGCTTAGATAAGAAGGAGCTGAAAAAATTAGAATTCTGGTTCCTCTTACTCATCATTTGCTCCCTCAGGTATTAGCCATAAAATAAGTTGACCCTCCAAGATCATCAAACACACTAAGTGATATTTCTGCTAAATGTCTAATGTATAGCCTTTGGTCAGTGCATCTGACCTGAAAAACCAATAAAAGTGGGTACCATAGAAACTTCACAATTAAAAAATTATTTGAACAATAAGCTTCATGAGGTTGTTACTGTACCAACAATATACAGATGAGAGCTGTCAAAAGACTACCATATAAATGCATTTTCCCAACCAAAGAGGCATTTCTTCATTTCTTCTCTCAGCTCTGTAGCCCATCTGGCAGTGCATTGACAGACCTCTGGGATAATTCAAACTTGGAAATTGAAATTTCAGCCTTGAATAAAAAGTGAAATGTTCAAGATTTTCCCAAAACTTTAAAACTTCAAACAGTAGCAATCCTATTCTGAAACCCACACAAAAAAAGAGTTTTGTGAACTTCTTTTTTTGTAAAAGTACTGGTTTAATTTTGGTTTTAATTTTTATTGGGGTATAGTTGATTTACAATGTTGTGCTAGTTTCAAATGTACAGCAAAGTAAATCAGCTATATATCCACTCTTTTTTAGATTGTTTTCCATGTAGATTATCATCATAGAGTATTGAATAGAGTTCCTTCTGCTATAAAGTAGATTCTTATATGATTGGAATTGACGATGAATTCGTGGGAAAGCCAGGGGACTCCCTCAGTACCTAGCCCTCAAACCCACCCTTTACCTGTCATCGCAAAAGGTTGAATGACCCTGGTTACATGTCTCTCAAGGTGCGTCCTGTTAGAAGTGGGTCACTGGATTCAATATATCCCTCTATAAACTTCACTGAATCATTGAGGAAAGGGAGATAGAATGCAATGAAGTAGTCGGAGTGAAAAGAACTGGCAGAAATTAAATCATTCACAACATTTTGCTGGGGTGTGTTGGGGTGTTCTGCCCCTCTGGGTTGTAAACTTGCTCTGACTGCATTGCCTATCAAGGAATATAGATAGTTTCTCTTCTGATCCAAGTCATATTCATGCAGTATTGTCACAGTTCTTCCTACTCTATTTATATAACTGTTTCTTAAAATGGTATTGATTTCAGGGACATTAATTCCCCATGAACTCGTCTTTCTTTTACAGTGAATATTTTTTAGATGTTTGTTTTCAAACCAGTCAGTCAACAGTAAGCTTAGTTGACAATCAGCTACCTTTTCCATCAGAGTAACTCTAACATCCAATTTAATTCCCTTCTCAAGGGAATTCAGACTTCTTTATTAGGAGTATCTGAATCTCACACACAAAAATGATAGTATTAGAAAGACCAAGAGATGCCATCCACTTCCCTGGTTTTCAAACTGGAACTTTGCGGATTCTTGGATTTTCAAACAGGTGACCAAGGGCCACAGAGTGGAGTGGGAGTAAAGAGACCATCCAGAATTCGTTCAACAAAAGAACAAGACTCTAAGCCGCTTTTCTACACTGTGGCTCCTCTTTCCATTTCATCTAATAATGATCTTTCTGTTGGTGGATGAGAAGTTCCAGTCTGAGAGAGATTCAGAAGCTTATTGCAGCTCACTCGGCTCGTGAGCATCTCTAGCAGAGCCCTCATCTGCGAATCTGTTCTGTCACTCTGCACCCAACTCTTCTAAGACCTCTTTCCATGCTGTCGGCATCTACTTATTCCCTTTCAAAAATTACCCCATTCTCCCATCTTCATTCAGGACTTTACACCTGTGTCTAGAGCAGTCAATTTCTCTGTATTTTACTCAATAGTGTTTTCTCCTCAAGTCTGAGATTGGTAGTCCACCACCAAAAGCCAAAAGGGGCCATTAATATCACTAGTAATACTATTATCTTCCATATTGATAATATTTTATCTAGAGACTTTCACATTTTATAGATCTACACACTAACAATAGTCTCTGAATGACCCTGGTTACATGGTGCGTCCTGTTAGAAGTGGGTCACTGGATTCAATATATCCCTCTATAAACTTCACTGAATCATTGAGGAAAGGGAGATAGAATGCAATGAAGTAGTTGGAGTGAAAAGAACTGGCAGAAATTAAATCATTCACAACATTTTGCTGGGGTGTGTTGGGGTGTTCTGCCCCTCTGGGTTGTAAACTTGCTCTGACTGCATTGCCTATCAAGGAATATAGATAGTTTCTCTTCTGATCCAAGTCATATTCATGCAGTATTGTCACAGTTCTTCCTACTCTATTTATATAACTGTTTCTTAAAATGGTATTGATTTCAGGGACATTAATTCCCCATGAACTCGTCTTTCTTTTACAGTGAATATTTTTTAGATGTTTGTTTTCAAACCAGTCAGTCAACAGTAAGCTTAGTTGACAATCAGCTACCTTTTCCATCAGAGTAACTCTAACATCCAATTTAATTCCCTTCTCAAGGGAATTCAGACTTCTTTATTAGGAGTATCTGAATCTCACACACAAAAATGATAGTATTAGAAAGACCAAGAGATGCCATCCACTTCCCTGGTTTTCAAACTGGAACTTTGCGGATTCTTGGATTTTCAAACAGGTGACCAAGGGCCACAGAGTGGAGTGGGAGTAAAGAGACCATCCAGAATTCGTTCAACAAAAGAACAAGACTCTAAGCCGCTTTTCTACACTGTGGCTCCTCTTTCCATTTCATCTAATAATGATCTTTCTGTTGGTGGATGAGAAGTTCCAGTCTGAGAGAGATTCAGAAGCTTATTGCAGCTCACTCGGCTCGTGAGCATCTCCAGCAGAGCCCTCATCTGCGAATCTGTTCTGTCACTCTGCACCCAACTCTTCTAAGACCTCTTTCCATGCTGTCGGCATCTACTTATTCCCTTTCAAAAATTACCCCATTCTCCCATCTTCATTCAGGACTTTACACCTGTGTCTAGAGCAGTCAATTTCTCTGTATTTTACTCAATAGTGTTTTCTCCTCAAGTCTGAGATTGGTAGTCCACCACCAAAAGCCAAAAGGGGCCATTAATATCACTAGTAATACTATTATCTTCCATATTGATAATATTTTATCTAGAGACTTTCACATTTTATAGATCTACACACTAACAATATGGGTATAAACTCCAATACCTTATGAATCAAACAAAGAGGGAATAAAAACTCAGGCCCAGAAATAAGAAACAAATGTGTCTAATGGTTCAGAGCTACACAGAAACACCAGCAGGGCTGGAGTCCTATTTCCTAATCTCCTCTCCTTTCACTTGATCATTGAAAATAAAAAGGGGATGGGGTGTAAATTCTCACCTGCATGGGAGATTAGTCTGCTTTTTCTTGACATTTCAAATGACTTGGTTTCTTATTAGAACAGTCATGCATGAACTTACAAATTACTCCCTCACCTTGCCAACCTCACCACCAAGTCACTGAAGCAAGACCAAAGGTCCTTAAGTTCCTTTACAAACTTTTCTCCAGAATTCACACGGATTACTACCCTTTCATCTAGGTATTTTTGTAGCCTTTAAATTTTGACAATGTTTCCCACAGCTGGTCTTTTGGGGACCTCTTATCAGTCCTACATTTTTTTTCCATTGAATTTTTACTCACATCATCATTCTACTCATATTTCATTTTGCGGACAACCTTGTGTAATATGCCACCAAATCCTTTGACATTACTTCTTCCCCTTTGTAAACATTCTAATTCCTATCCAAATATTCAAGCTAGCAAGCTCAGGTGACTGGACCTGGAGGAGAAATGGTAGAGGCAAAATGAAGTTGACACTCTACGTAGTAAGTAACCAAAAGAAAAAGCAAAAATAAATAAATGGTGCTATCTCACACTAAAAATGTTTCTGTACAGCAAAGGAAATCATCAACAAAATGAAAAGACAACCTATTGAATCATAGAAAGTATCCACAAATCTTGTATCTGATAATGGGTTATATCCAAATTACATTAAAAAAAAAACACCTAAAACTCAACAGCAAAAAAGTACAACTCAGAGTGGCAGAAGAAGATCTGAGTTTTCCAAAGAAGACAGACAGACAGCCAACACTACATGAAAAGAAGCTCAGTATCATTAATCATCAAGGAAATGCAAATCAAATCCACAATAAGATACCATCTCATACCTGTAACAGCTGTTATCAAGGAGACTAGAAATAGCATGTGTTGGCGAGAATGTGGAGAAAAAGGTGGGTATATATACTGCTGAAGTCACTATGGAAAAGAATATGGAGGTTCCTCAAAGATTTAATAATAGAACTATCATATGACCTAGCAATTCTACTTCTGGGTATTTATCTGGGAAAATGAAAACACAAATTTGAAAAGATATATACACCCTCATGTTCACAGCAGCATTATTTTCAATAGCCAGGATATAGAAACAACTTAAGTGCCCACCAGTGCCCTAATGGATAAACAAATTGGGATACTTAAATACAATAGAATATTATTCAGTCATAAAAATGGATGAAATCTTACCATTTCCAACAACATAGATGAAACTCAAGGGTAATATGTTAAGTGAAATCAGTCAAGCAGAGAAAGACAAATACCACATGATCTCTCTTTTATGTTGGACCATATCTCCAAGGTCATAGACATAGAGAACAAGATTGGTGATTTCCAGAGGTGGGGAAGCCTGTGGTATGGGAGAAATGGGTGAACCACTTTTTTCAGTTTAAATGAATAAAGTTTTTAAGTGCTACAAACTTAAAGATGATGAACCACAGATGATATAAAATGCCTTTTTCAAAATAAAGGTTTCTTATGCAATACTTATTCAGAAAAATAACAATGTAACCTATCAAAAGCACTGGCATATGCATAACTCCAAAGTAAACATGTGCATCTATGCAGTTAAACATATAAAAGAAGTGAAAGTCACTCAGTTATGTCTGACTCTTTGAGACCCATGGAAGAGCCACGGGATTGTCCAGGCAAGAATACTGGAGTGGGTACCCTTTCCCTTCTCCAGGGGATCTTCCCAATCTAGGGATCCAACCCCGGTCTCATGCACTGCAGATGGATTCTTTCCTGTCTGAACCACCAGGAAGCCCAAGAATACTGGAGTGGGTAGCCTCTCCCTTCTCCAGGGGCTCTTCCTGACGCAGGAATTGAACCAGGGTCTCCTGCATCATAGACAGATTCTTTACCAGCTGAGATACAAGAGAAGCCCATATAAAAGAAACATATATTAAACAAATCTCATGCAGCCTCTGAACCCATACCCCTTCTATGGTATAATGGATGCAGAGACCAGAAAATAACCCAAGGTGGAGGGAGTAACAGATCCCCACCACTCCCATGGCTCTCATCACAATCTAAAGATTTATGAAGAGCTTCCTCCATTCCCTTTATCCTCTAGATGAGGAAAGGCACTTAAATGGTACTGATACTAATAAATCCTGATCTAAACCTCATACTCTTTGCTCTACAACAGGCAGTTCTGAGGTTAAAGGTATCAATTTGAACACCTGCTGAAGGTTGAGCACCTTCTTTATAGTATCAGTAATTCAACTTTCTATTGAAAACTAGCATCCTGTAGAAGTTAAAGTAAAAGGCATTTCTGGGTTGGTCCTGGCAAAATGATTGCAATCATATTTATCTGTTGCTTGGCTGGGTCACTGTTCACTAATGCCCTGTAACTATCAGCTTCTTTGAGGTCTCATCTCATACCTGATATAAACTGTGGTGAGCTTGCCCAGTTTGGAAAACCAGTTAAAAACAGAACGCGGCTTTCTTTCTCAAGAGTTTCAACTCATGGGTGGTTGCCTTCTCACTGTGCTTTTAAAGAAGAAAGAAAGTGCCTTCAGTTTGCTGGGAGCAAAAGTATGTTCTTTTTCATCTGAAACCATTCCTTGCATCTCACTAAATATTACTAAGCATCCCACGAATCGCGTATCATCTGTTTACAACAGCAAACTGAATATATTAGGAAAACTTGTATAGAGTGGGAAATCCCTGAAGCCCAGGAAGCTATGTGGAATGAAATACTTGACAGCAGGTGGCCTGGGTAGACCAGCTGTATGGACGGGCATAGGACCTGCCACTTAACAAGTTAGGGCAGCTTCTTCCTGTAGCTCGTGAGGAGTTGGACACAATTCTATGCCCTTTGGACACTCTGAGCCAACATGAGAAAAGCAGACATTTCCTCATGTCCTATGCCTCCTTGTTCATGTGATTTTCGTTTGTATTTGAACAGAACAGCTTTATGTGCAGGAGTAAAAACATCAGTCCCAGGAGATACTGGACTATTGACCTACAGTCCATATGTCAGTAGCCTCTTCCCTTTGGGGACTGGTCAGTTACCATGGTAACTGGCAGCTATGGCTTATTAGTGCTTGTTAGTATTTAAAAAATGATTTATAAGCACATAAATAACTGGCAGCTCATTACCAGGTGGGGCTCCTGAACTCTGCTGCCTTTGGCAATTATCTATGGGATTGGAGAGTTGTGCTCCTGTTCTCTGCAACTGCCTGCTTATCTAGCTCAGAGAGTAACAACCTTAAAAATAAGGCAAAGAGAAAAGAAAAAAATAAAAACAATAGAAATAAAAGAAAAAAAAAAAAAGGCAAAGAGGAAGCCATGCACCAGTGACGTGGGTGGACCAGACTCAGCACCCAATGACGGTTGCTCTCCTAGCAGAGTGCACAGGGCAGATGAGAGGACAGGTGGCCGCTTTCATTTGTTCCTCCAGAAAATGTACCTACTGTATCCTGAAAAAGTCTTTGTTTCTTGGCAAATACATTAGGAATGGAGCCAGACTTACATATAAGCTGTTGTTCATATTCGAAGACCCCCTTAGCCAAACATGCCTCCCGGAACGTAGCAGTCACAGAACCTGACAGGGAGTCAGAATAGGTGTATCGTCTTACTTTCAGCTGAGAGGGTGGCTGGAGAGGGAGAGGAGGAGGAAAGATGAGGAAGGAGGAAGCGGAGTGAGAGAAACAGAGGGAGAAGGATTGAGAATTGTGTGCTTGGGGGAGGTCTTAGAACAATGAGCCTGGGAGATAAATGGAGTAGTTGAACACTGGTAATAGGACTAAACATGATAACCTTGAAAGCTTCTTTTTAATAATTGGAGAGACCCAGGACAGCCTGAGAAGACCTACCATAGCCCTGAATGTCAGGAATTGCAAGAGTCTGTGGATCAGAGCCACAGTTTATTCAAACTACAATTTTGACAGGTTAGTCCTGACTTAGATAATTCTAAGGTTTGGGGGTTGTTTTAATTTTCGTAGCTGTGAACAACAGCCTTTGGACATCTGAGCCAACATGAGAAAAGCAGACATTTCCTCATGTCCTATGCCTCCTTGTTCATGTGATTTTCGTTTGTATTTGAACAGAACAGCTTTATGTGCAGGAGTAAAAACATCAGTCCCAGGAGATACTGGACTATTGACCTACAGTCCATATGTCAGTAGCCTCTTCCCTTTGGGGACTGGTCAGTTACCATGGTAACTGGCAGCTATGGCTTATTAGTGCTTGTTAGTATTTAAAAAATGATTTATAAGCACATAAATAACTGGCAGCTCATTACCAGGTGGGGCTCCTGAACTCTGCTGCCTTTGGCAATTATCTATGGGATTGGAGAGTTGTGCTCCTGTTCTCTGCAACTGCCTGCTTATCTAGCTCAGAGAGTAACAACCTTAAAAATAAGGCAAAGAGAAAAGAAAAAAATAAAAACAATAGAAATAAAAGAAAAAAAAAAAAAGGCAAAGAGGAAGCCATGCACCAGTGACGTGGGTGGACCAGACTCAGCACCCAATGACGGTTGCTCTCCTAGCAGAGTGCACAGGGCAGATGAGAGGACAGGTGGCCGCTTTCATTTGTTCCTCCAGAAAATGTACCTACTGTATCCTGAAAAAGTCTTTGTTTCTTGGCAAATACATTAGGAATGGAGCCAGACTTACATATAAGCTGTTGTTCATATTCGAAGACCCCCTTAGCCAAACATGCCTCCCGGAACGTAGCAGTCACAGAACCTGACAGGGAGTCAGAATAGGTGTATCGTCTTACTTTCAGCTGAGAGGGTGGCTGGAGAGGGAGAGGAGGAGGAAAGATGAGGAAGGAGGAAGCGGAGTGAGAGAAACAGAGGGAGAAGGATTGAGAATTGTGTGCTTGGGGGAGGTCTTAGAACAATGAGCCTGGGAGATAAATGGAGTAGTTGAACACTGGTAATAGGACTAAACATGATAACCTTGAAAGCTTCTTTTTAATAATTGGAGAGACCCAGGACAGCCTGAGAAGACCTACCATAGCCCTGAATGTCAGGAATTGCAAGAGTCTGTGGATCAGAGCCACAGTTTATTCAAACTACAATTTTGACAGGTTAGTCCTGACTTAGATAATTCTAAGGTTTGGGGGGGGGGTTGTTTTTAATTTTTAAGCACTTCTTTCAATATGTAATATTTTTCAACAGTTTTGGAGCCCTGAATAATGAGGAAAATGTACTATCTGAAAAACATAATGTATTCATCTAAAAAATAATATATTATTTTTATTGTTTTGACTTGAAACAGAAGAGAAGAAAGGAGAGGGAAAAATGGGAAGATAATTGGAAAATACCATAATGGTAATAAGAAACAGAGAAACTCTGAAAGAAGGAAAGGTTTTAGAGAGAGACTAAAAGAGGAAAAAACTGGATGCTAAAAAGATGCTCCATCTGAGGTTTTCTTTCTTTTACAGGGATCTCAGGAGCCTAGGTCTAAGCACAGCCAGGCAAGTGCCTTAAGGGATGACACCAGAAAAGATAAGATACATCTGTGAATTTCTCTACAGGGTATTTCACCAAATTCAAGAGGAACACAGACCAACAGTGACACATTTCTCAGAGCCGGTGGGGCTGATTAACCCTTCAATTATTTTAATTTCTGTAATAGCATATTTTCTCCCCCACTCAACGAAGTACCTAATTTCATTGATGAAGCACCTTTCTTACCAGCAACTAGAAAGTGTTATTCAGGTTGATTAAACACTATTTATGGAAATACCCTTTGTTTTAATAATTGGTAGTGGTACTCTACAAAGTGGGGGGTAATTATCTTGATTCTCTCTCGATCTTGCTGAGACTTTTTAACACATCCTAATGCTTTTTAAACAAAAGCAAGGAGTAATTAGGAACAGATCTTTTGTCTATTTTAAATAAAAATAGAGATAACAAGCCCTTTTTCAGAATAGGTGTATCGTCTTACTTTCAGCTGAGAGGGTGGCTGGAGAGGGAGAAGAAAATTGAAAAAAATTGTGTGCTTGGGGGAGGTCTTAGAACAATGAGCCTGGGAGATAAATGGAGTAGTTGAACACTGGTAATAGGACTAAACATGATAACCTTGAAAGCTTCTTTTTAATAATTGGAGAGACCCAGGACAGCCTGAGAAGACCTACCATAGCCCTGAATGTCAGGAATTGCAAGAGTCTGTGGATCAGAGCCACAGTTTATTCAAACTACAATTTTGACAGGTTAGTCCTGACTTAGATAATTCTAAGGTTTGGGGGGGGGGTTGTTTTTAATTTTTAAGCACTTCTTTCAATATGTAATATTTTTCAACAGTTTTGGAGCCCTGAATAATGAGGAAAATGTACTATCTGAAAAACATAATGTATTCATCTAAAAAATAATATATTATTTTTATTGTTTTGACTTGAAACAGAAGAGAAGAAAGGAGAGGGAAAAATGGGAAGATAATTGGAAAATACCATAATGGTAATAAGAAACAGAGAAACTCTGAAAGAAGGAAAGGTTTTAGAGAGAGACTAAAAAGAGGAAAAAACTGGATGCTAAAAAGATGCTCCATCTGAGGTTTTCTTTCTTTTACAGGGATCTCAGGAGCCTAGGTCTAAGCACAGCCAGGCAAGTGCCTTAAGGGATGACACCAGAAAAGATAAGATACATCTGTGAATTTCTCTACAGGGTATTTCACCAAATTCAAGAGGAACACAGACCAACAGTGACACATTTCTCAGAGCCGGTGGGGCTGATTAACCCTTCAATTATTTTAATTTCTGTAATAGCATATTTTCTCCCCCACTCAACGAAGTACCTAATTTCATTGATGAAGCACCTTTCTTACCAGCAACTAGAAAGTGTTATTCAGGTTGATTAAACACTATTTATGGAAATACCCTTTGTTTTAATAATTGGTAGTGGTACTCTACAAAGTGGGGGGTAATTATCTTGATTCTCTCTCGATCTTGCTGAGACTTTTTAACACATCCTAATGCTTTTTAAACAAAAGCAAGGAGTAATTAGGAACAGATCTTTTGTCTATTTTAAATAAAAATAGAGATAACAAGCACTTATATAATTCTTTACCATATTTCAGATATCATCATAACTTACTAAATCATCTCAAAACATTTATAAATTAAGCATTATTATTCTCTTTTTACTATCTTCCACTATCTTCCACTTTGAGAAAACAGAGAGGCTAAAAATATAAACTTATTCAAGAATTCAGTAAGGATTTAATTAGAAACAGACCTGGAATTTGAAAACTTAACACATGAGAAATTGCCCTCCTGCTTCCCTCCAATCTGTCAACAAATGTATTGAGTACTATTTCCACCTTCAATTATGAAGTAAAATGTTATAAGAAAACATAACCCTCCCCATAACAAATAATCTAAACCAACTAAGGTACAGAATCTGTTTTCCTGAATCTCTCAGAAAAATGACACTTCAAAGAATCTATAAATAAACTCAATTCCAGTGATGAACACTTCATAGGAGAGAAAACATACAAAGTTGCTCTCCTCCCTGGCTGACTAGGAGGAACGGAAAAATTTCCCCATAGACAGGGAATCAGCCGCATCTTTAACAAAATGTTAAAGCCCATGTATGGGCTACAGGGGAGATTTGAATTCTGAGCTCTCCATGACAGAGTAAATCAGCATTTACTCACAGCTCTATTACTTAGGTCTTTACTGAGTGTTCAGGGACAGTTTTCCAAAGGCTTGAAAGCAGGAGAGGAGACCCAAGAGGGATCAGTTTCAACTCAAGGTTTCAGCTTCTAGGATTCAGAGACAGACAAGACTTTTGAGTGAGTTTTGAGGCATTCTGGGTGGAAAGATCACCCTAAGCATAGTAAGACTGAAGGAGAACAAAGAAAACTCTTCAGAAACACAAAGGGCTGAAAGCCAGGCTGTGAGAACTGAGAGATCTTCATGTTTTAGAAAGCAAGGAGTAGGGCAGAAAAACATAAGATCTATGGATCTCATGGGTGCTCAAATCCTAAGCCTAACAGAGGTAAATTCTAATTCCACTTTCAAGACACGTAAAGCCTGTGGTCAAACTAAAGGTACAACAAAGTTTAAACATACCTCAACAAGAGCTCATATCTATTTAGCTCTTCACTCTAGATTTTTCTAGATATAAATATTTATATAATTTCTACTGTGTCTACAGATCTTTAGTGCCATAAAATTTATGATTCACAAAGGAGTAAGAAAATGTAAATCATGGTCATGAGGGAATATACAGATGGAAGACCTAGAGATAGCCCAGATAGTGGAATTATCAGAGCCTTTAAACAAAGAAAAATTAAAATTTAAAATCAAATGAGAAATTGCCTGCTTCCTCCAATCTGTCAACAAATGTATTGAGTACTATTTCCACCTTCAATTATGAAGTAAAATGTTATAAGAAAACATAACCCTCCCCATAACAAATAATCTAAACCAACTAAGGTACAGAATCTGTTTTCCTGAATCTCTCAGAAAAATGACACTTCAAAGAATCTATAAATAAACTCAATTCCAGTGATGAACACTTCATAGGAGAGAAAACATACAAAGTTGCTCTCCTCCCTGGCTGACTAGGAGGAACGGAAAAATTTCCCCATAGACAGGGAATCAGCCGCATCTTTAACAAAATGTTAAAGCCCATGTATGGGCTACAGGGGAGATTTGAATTCTGAGCTCTCCATGACAGAGTAAATCAGCATTTACTCACAGCTCTATTACTTAGGTCTTTACTGAGTGTTCAGGGACAGTTTTCCAAAGGCTTGAAAGCAGGAGAGGAGACCCAAGAGGGATCAGTTTCAACTCAAGGTTTCAGCTTCTAGGATTCAGAGACAGACAAGACTTTTGAGTGAGTTTTGAGGCATTCTGGGTGGAAAGATCACCCTAAGCATAGTAAGACTGAAGGAGAACAAAGAAAACTCTTCAGAAACACAAAGGGCTGAAAGCCAGGCTGTGAGAACTGAGAGATCTTCATGTTTTAGAAAGCAAGGAGTAGGGCAGAAAAACATAAGATCTATGGATCTCATGGGTGCTCAAATCCTAAGCCTAACAGAGGTAAATTCTAATTCCACTTTCAAGACACGTAAAGCCTGTGGTCAAACTAAAGGTACAACAAAGTTTAAACATACCTCAACAAGAGCTCATATCTATTTAGCTCTTCACTCTAGATTTTTCTAGATATAAATATTTATATAATTTCTACTGTGTCTACAGATCTTTAGTGCCATAAAATTTATGATTCACAAAGGAGTAAGAAAATGTAAATCATGGTCATGAGGGAATATACAGATGGAAGACCTAGAGATAGCCCAGATAGTGGAATTATCAGAGCCTTTAAACAAAGAAAAATTAAAATTAAAAATTTAAAGGATCTAGTAGAAATAGTGGGCAATGTGAGTGAAGAGATAGGAAATTTTAACGGAGATAGTAATACTACATTAAATAAAAATCCATGGACATCTTCAGATAAAAGTCCTATCATAAACAGTTCATTAAGTAAATTTAACAGCACACTGGAATCAGAAAAGTATCATTGAAGAAAGATAAATAGAGCACCTCACTACCTAAGGATCTGGCATCTCTTCCATGAAGCAGCAACTAAGAATAATTGACCACCCACCAGGGCCTGAATAAAAACCCAAGGAAGGAGCCAAGATGGAGAACAATGATCATGCTAATTTGAAGTTGGCAGGCCCAGATAGTTCTTTGATGCACTTCAAGATCAAGAGACATACAGCACTTAGCAAACACATGAAGCATTTTGTGAATGATATGGTGTGTCAATGAGGCAGACTAGATTCCAAACTGTTAGGTAACCAAACAATGAAACAGATGCACCTGCACAGTTGAAAATGAAAGATGAAGATACAATCGATGTATTCCGACAGCAGACAGGAGATGTCTACTAAAAGAGCAATATCCTACTTTACTTTATTCCAGACAGAAAGGTTTTCAATTAGAAAACCCAAGTTGGTCCTACCACATCCTGCTACTGCCAAATAATTTTCTCTGTGCTTTCATTTTCCTCTTCCTCATTCCTTTATTGTACATATAGTTACTGTTGTATGTACTCAAGCATGCTGCAATTAAAAAAACCTAAATGCCCAATGTTATGCTTTGATCAACACCAAACGGAGATGGGATGGGGGAAAACCCTAGTTCTGTGAAAATACCCCCTTCTCCATTAGTTTTGGCCCTGTTCAAAATTCTAATTCCACTTTCAAGACACGTAAAGCCTGTGGTCAACTGTACAACAAAGTTTAAACATACCTCAACAAGAGCTCATATCTATTTAGCTCTTCACTCTAGATTTTTCTAGATATAAATATTTATATAATTTCTACTGTGTCTACAGATCTTTAGTGCCATAAAATTTATGATTCACAAAGGAGTAAGAAAATGTAAATCATGGTCATGAGGGAATATACAGATGGAAGACCTAGAGATAGCCCAGATAGTGGAATTATCAGAGCCTTTAAACAAAGAAAAATTAAAATTAAAAATTTAAAGGATCTAGTAGAAATAGTGGGCAATGTGAGTGAAGAGATAGGAAATTTTAACGGAGATAGTAATACTACATTAAATAAAAATCCATGGACATCTTCAGATAAAAGTCCTATCATAAACAGTTCATTAAGTAAATTTAACAGCACACTGGAATCAGAAAAGTATCATTGAAGAAAGATAAATAGAGCACCTCACTACCTAAGGATCTGGCATCTCTTCCATGAAGCAGCAACTAAGAATAATTGACCACCCACCAGGGCCTGAATAAAAACCCAAGGAAGGAGCCAAGATGGAGAACAATGATCATGCTAATTTGAAGTTGGCAGGCCCAGATAGTTCTTTGATGCACTTCAAGATCAAGAGACATACAGCACTTAGCAAACAAATGAAGCATTTTGTGAATGATATGGTGTGTCAATGAGGCAGACTAGATTCCAAACTGTTAGGTAACCAAACAATGAAACAGATGCACCTGCACAGTTGAAAATGAAAGATGAAGATACAATCGATGTATTCCGACAGCAGACAGGAGATGTCTACTAAAAGAGCAATATCCTACTTTACTTTATTCCAGACAGAAAGGTTTTCAATTAGAAAACCCAAGTTGGTCCTACCACATCCTGCTACTGCCAAATAATTTTCTCTGTGCTTTCATTTTCCTCTTCCTCATTCCTTTATTGTACATATAGTTACTGTTGTATGTACTCAAGCATGCTGCAATTAAAAAAACCTAAATGCCCAATGTTATGCTTTGATCAACACCAAACGGAGATGGGATGGGGGAAAACCCTAGTTCTGTGAAAATACCCCCTTCTCCATTAGTGGCATGTTCATTCAGCTCCTATCTTTATACTCCAGTAAGTTATTTCACATTCACTGTTTAACCAAAAAGGAATCACATAAAAACCACTGTATATTGGGGCTTCCCTGGTGGTCCAGTGGGTAGGGACACCGCCTTGCAGTGCAAGGGGCGCCGGTTCGATCCCTGACCTGGGAAGATCCCACGTGCCGCGGAGCGGCTGGACTGATATGTCCAATTACCGAGCCGGAGCTCTGGGGCTCACGTACCCAGAGCTGGTGCTCTGCAACGACAGAGGCCACTGCAATGGAAGGCCTGCAGGAGCCAAAGAACAAAGACAGATGAAAATAGAGAAATGAAAGACCAATAGAAGTGGCCCGCCCGTCCCCCTCCCTCCCCACCCCCCCAAAAGATAAATAAATTAAAAAATTAATGTTTAAAGAAAAAAAAAACCCTTGTATATTTTGTTCAGTTGCAGAATTTTAATGTTTTTCATTTATCATTGTGAAATCACACACAATAGTACACATTTTGTACATGTAGAGCAATCTGCCTTTAAACAGAAATAAATTACCAGAAAATAAGTGAATCCCAGTTTTCCCTTCAAGGCAAGCATCTTGTATTCCCTGCCCAGGGACTGAACCCAGGTCCTTGACAGTGAGAACACAGAGTCCCAACCACTGAACTGCCAGGGAATTACCAAGCATCTTGTTGTTTAAGTAAACTTCTTGTTTAAAGTGAAAAAATATCAATAGAAGATATCCAAACTGAGGCAAAAATAGCAAAAAAAGAAAATGTAGAGAAGTATTTGAGATCTGTAGGATAACATCTAGCCTATCTCGAGTGTAGAATGAGAAGACAGAGAGTAGGGTAGAAAAAATATTTAAAGCAACATGGCAGGGAATGATTCAAAATGATTGAAAGACATTAATGTATATATCCAAGACACTCAGTGGACCCCAGGCAGAATACTATAAAGCAAAAAAAAATACAAGTTCTTCATAATCAAATTACTATAAAAACAAAAAATCAAAAAAAAAGTTTAAAAGCAGCTAGTAACAACAGATATATTACCTATAATGGAACAACAATATGCATGATGCTGGATTTCCAACTAAAAATAATTGTATAATATATTACTGGGCAAAGCAATGATATAAAGTGCTTATCATGGGTACTGTGTTGTACCTTACTCTGATTCCTATTCTTATTAGTTCTCACTAAGAGACACTATCTTAAATAGATCAGAGACTTTTAACAATCACAGCATAAGTCCCCTCAGAGTCATGACTCTTGGACTTGGACAATAAAGTGTCGTGGTCTCGAGTATTGTCAAACTAAGAGTAGTTTTATTAATCACAAAACATATAATAATCAGAATCAAGATTCCATTAATCAGGATTCAGATAAAGGCAAGCACAAGTAATCAGAAATTATCAGAACTCAATCAAATGTAAACAGATGTTCTTACTCCAGATCTGGAGAGAGTCTTGGTCTCACATCGGGCACAGCCGATCTCCATGAGAGAGTCTTCCGCACAATCTAACCTTACATTTTTATATTTTTCTAACTAGAAATCTCAGGTTAACTAGTAATCATAAAACGGTTATTACAAGAGCTTTTTGCTTCTCTAGGGACGCAGAAGAGGCCATTACTGGAGCTTATTGCTCCTTTACTAACGCCTAGGTAAACACCTTTGTTTTCTAGGGAAAACACTTGCTTGTAGAGAAAACATTCTTATAATTCTTAATCTACAAAGGGAATTACAAGTTGTAATGAGGGCACATGTGGAAAAGCTTTGGTCTAGGTAAACATCTCTATCCATGTTTGTCAAAGGAGATAGTTTAAGTAAACTATCTAATTTTATGAGTGGGGCTATTTCAGGCCCAGGCTTTTATCAGTAAAAGTATCAGCTACTTAGTTATCCTTGGAGGAAGTCTCAGAGAGGCGGGGTGGTGGGCAGCGCTTATCGCTTATCACTAGCGTGAGGTGATATTTGTCTGCTTGGCCCCAGGTATCTTTTCTTGAGCTTTCCTGTGAGAAGTGAATGTGAAACCATCTCTTCGTACTAATGACCACCCTTGTGGGAGCATTTGACATACCCACCAAGTCAGAGTAGAGGCGTCTTTTTCCCCACACAGTGGCATTCTCTGCAAATAACCTAACTTTTCTTCCTCATCACTTTTCCCATCAGAACTGTTCTCCTTATAATTAGGGTCCCAATATCTGTCAGTGAAGATGTCTTCACTTGCCCATGACATGCTAAAAAACTAAATCTAAGAGTATTACATATGGATCTATCTATTTCTCCACTACAAAAAAAAAAAAAAGAGGGCAAGTAAAGTCATTTTAAAGAACAAAAGCTTAGAGAATTTGCCTTCAGCAGCCCTAGGAAAGGCTAAAAGTAGTTGTTCAAGCTAAAGAGAAATGATACCAAATGGAATCCCAGATCTGTAGGAATGAATAAAAGGTATGAAAGAGAGGAAACATCTGAGAAAATATAAAAACAGTTCTCAATCTATATCTACATTTATATCTATCTAAATGTATCTTTAAAAGACTACAGAGCATTTAAAAGAAAAATAATAACACATAGAATGTATTGAGGGGTTTCAGCATATGTAGAACTAAAGCAGAAGAAACAAAGTGGTTAAAGGGAAGGAAGAAGGCCAAAAAAAAAACCAAACAAACAACAAAATTATAGGATTCAGTGACATAGCATATGATTTGACAGTAGGCAGCAATGAATCAAGTTTCATATTATGATCTCTTAAGTATATATGTCCAATAGTCCATAGCTGCATGTGCATATTTAAATTTAGGTAGAAAGTAATAAAAATTAGATAAAATTTAAAACTCAGCTCCTAAACTGCACTAGCCACAGGTCAAGTATTAAACAGCTACATATGTCTGGAGTCTACCATACAGGGATGAAAAGGAAGAAATTATTTCCATCATTGAAGAAAGATATTTTAGACAGTACCACTCTAGATAAACCAGTAATATAATACAAACACATATATTTGAATATTAAAAATAGGAATAAAAATGTGAGCTACCTCAAAAAATTCAGGAAAGAAAATGAAATAAATAATACATGAGATCATTGAAAACAAAAGGAAGTCAGAAGATTTAAACTTAACTATATAACTAAGTATATTAAATGTCAATAAGCTAAAAAGTCTATGCAAAAACCAAAGATGAGTATATAAAAAAGAAAAACATAATTCTAATAGTTTTTATATAAAAACAGAAGTTGAAAGTGTGTAAAATTCCATACCATTTAAACAATAAGAAATATTTTTAAAATTAAAATATCTTGTGTTACACTATCTATATACTAAAAGAAAACAGTGACATACAGAATGGACTTGTGGTCACAGCAGGAGAAGGAGAGGGTGGGAAGAATTGAGAGGGCATTGACATATGCACACTACTGTGTGTAGAACAGCTAGTATGAAGCTGCTACATAACACAGGGAGTTCAGCCCTGTGCTTTGTAATGCCCTAGAGGGATGGGATGGGGTAGGTGGGAGGTAGGCTCAAGCAGGAGGGGATATATGTTTACTTATGGCTGCTTCATGTTGTTGTATGGCAGAAACCAACCAAACACTGTAAAACAATTATCCTTAAATTAAAAATAAATTAACCAAAAAAAGAAAATGGTATCTTAATATCAGACTAAGTTGACTCCAAGTAAAAGATTCTACAGAAAATAAACGTTAAACAACTTTATATCATTAAAGTCTCTAAATTAGATGAAATAGGAAAACTTTGAGTAACAAATTTTTCTAAACTGACATAGTAAGAAACAGGCAATCTAAATAGCTCTGTAATACAAAATAAATTGAGTTTGCAATAAAAATTTTTACCACAAAGCTTTTCCTAGCTCGGATGGCTTCAATGAAATTTTATCATGTATTTAAGTAAGGAAAAATGCCAATTTTATATAAATTCTCTCAAGAAATGAAGGAAGAAGATACATTGTTCAATCAATATAATTGAATTCTAAAACTTGGGGAAGATAATCTAAAAATATAGACTAATATCAATTGTGATCACAGATTAAAAATTCTTAAAGCCAATAGAAACAAACTGAGTACACACACACACACACACACACAGTGATATAGAGTGATGCATCATGAACAGATATATTTTATCTCATGTCTGCAAAGGTTGTTCAATATATTTTTCAAAAATCAATTAATATATAATTCATTATACTAACAGAGTAAAGCAGAAGAAAAACATGTAATTGTCTAAACTGATGTAGAAAACTACATTTGACAAAACTGAATATAGATTCTGAATAAAAATCTCAGCAAATTAAGAAAAGAAGGAAACCTCCTCAACTTGATAAAAGATATCTAAAATAATCTTACAGCTAATATGATCCCTAAATAGCAAAATTGCATATGCTTTCACCATATTCTGCCAAAGAAGATAGGAACACACCCTCATTATTTCTCTGGAATTTCCATCCTGTGCAATAAAGCAGGAAAAATAAATAAAAGCTTTATGGTCTAAAAAAAAGGTATTAAAACTGTGTTAAGTGCTGATAAATCATTACATAGATGGAAAACTTCATAGAATCTATAAAAAGGAACTAGAACTACTAATTTAGCAAAATTGCAGGATTCAAAATCAATCAACAAAAACCAAAGTGTTTTTATCTACAACAATGAAAAATTAGAAAAAGAATTTATAATATAATCAAAATTATTAAATAGATATGGGTAAATCTATTGAAAAATATACAAGATCTCAACAATGAAACTACAAAACACTGGTCAGAAATTTAATATCAGACTAAGTTGACTCCAAGTAAAAGATTCTACAGAAAATAAACGTTAAACAACTTTATATCATTAAAGTCTCTAAATTAGATGAAATAGGAAAACTTTGAGTAACAAATTTTTCTAAACTGACATAGTAAGAAACAGGCAATCTAAATAGCTCTGTAATACAAAATAAATTGAGTTTGCAATAAAAATTTTACCACAAAGCTTTTCCTAGCTCGGATGGCTTCAATGAAATTTTATCATGTATTTAAGTAAGGAAAAATGCCAATTTTATATAAATTCTCTCAAGAAATGAAGGAAGAAGATACATTGTTCAATCAATATAATTGAATTCTAAAACTTGGGGAAGATAATCTAAAAATATAGACTAATATCAATTGTGATCACAGATTAAAAATTCTTAAAGCCAATAGAAACAAACTGAGTACACACACACACACACACACACAGTGATATAGAGTGATGCATCATGAACAGATATATTTTATCTCATGTCTGCAAAGGTTGTTCAATATATTTTTCAAAAATCAATTAATATATAATTCATTATACTAACAGAGTAAAGCAGAAGAAAAACATGTAATTGTCTAAACTGATGTAGAAAACTACATTTGACAAAACTGAATATAGATTCTGAATAAAAATCTCAGCAAATTAAGAAAAGAAGGAAACCTCCTCAACTTGATAAAAGATATCTAAAATAATCTTACAGCTAATATGATCCCTAAATAGCAAAATTGCATATGCTTTCACCATATTCTGCCAAAGAAGATAGGAACACACCCTCATTATTTCTCTGGAATTTCCATCCTGTGCAATAAAGCAGGAAAAATAAATAAAAGCTTTATGGTCTAAAAAAAAGGTATTAAAACTGTGTTAAGTGCTGATAAATCATTACATAGATGGAAAACTTCATAGAATCTATAAAAAGGAACTAGAACTACTAATTTAGCAAAATTGCAGGATTCAAAATCAATCAACAAAAACCAAAGTGTTTTTATCTACAACAATGAAAAATTAGAAAAAGAATTTATAATATAATCAAAATTATTAAATAGATATGGGTAAATCTATTGAAAAATATACAAGATCTCAACAATGAAACTACAAAACACTGGTCAGAAATTTAAAAGACGCAGATAAATAGGGAGTCATTTCTACGCTCATTGACAAAACGTGGTATCTTAAGGATATTTTTTCCTACCTTAATTGATCTATTGATTTAATACAATACTTATCATGTTGTCAACAGATCATTTTGAAGATAATGTTGAGCTGATTCTAAAATATGGGTGAAGAAGGATCTAATGTAGTCAAAACAATACTGCAAAGAAAGTGAGAGAACTTAACACTTTACTTCAAGATTTAGTATAGGGCTTCTCTGGTGGCCCAGTGGGTAAAGAGTCACCTTGCAGTGCAAGCGGCACCGGTTCAATTCCCAGCATGGGAAGATCCCACTTGCCGCGGGGCAGCTGGACCCGTGTGTCCAATTATGAGCCAGTACTCTGGAATGCATGCACCCAGAGCTGGTCCTCTGCAGCGAGAGAGGCCACTGCCAATGGGAGGCCCACACAGTCCAAAGAACTAAGATGGATGAAAATAAATAAATGAAGGATCAATAAAAGAGGCCAAAATTAAAAAAAAAAAGCTTTAGTATAAAGCTACAGTAACAACACAGTGCAAACATGAACTTAAGTATATAATGTATAGATAGATCAATGGAAAAGAAGACGCCAGAAAGAGGCCCATAGGTATAAAGCCAACTGGTCTTCAGATAAGGCACCAAATGTATTCAATGGGGGAAAGGAAAGTCTTTTTAACAAATAATGCTAAAACAACTCAACTTTTATACTCCATAAACAAAAGTTAATTGAACATAAATCCTAGACCTAAATTCATAAAGCACAGAAGAAAATTAAGAGTAGTATCATTTTAACCTTGGCAATAGGCAAAGATGTTTTCAATAGGGCAAAAAAATCAGTAACTCTAAATGAAAAAAATGATAAAGAGAACTTCATCAAAGTTAGAATTTACATCTCATTAAAAGAAACATTATTAAGAAATTTAATAACCAAAAAAAAAAAAAGAAAACCAGATCAGGAAACCATTCTGTAACAAGTACAACTGACAAAGATACACACATTCTGTATATATTATGAATACATAGAATACTCCTATAAAGCAACAATAAAAAGGCAAACCATTATAAAATGGGTAATGACTTAAACAGATAGTTCATAATGAAGAAATACAGCCAATATGTATATGATAACATGTTCAAAATGTGTCCCCAAATTGTAAAAGACTTCATAAGGACTAACATATTCATAATTAGACAAATATCCATCTAACAGAGAATGAATAAACAAAATATTATTGTCACAAAATATAGTGGTTCTACATAATACAAAAGGAAAAACTACTGATAACATGATGAATAAATTTCAAGAACATAAGGAGTAAAAGAAACTAGACATAGAAATATATTGACATTTAATTCACATAATTCCTAAAAATATATAAGTCTAATATACGGTGATAGAAATTAAAAAATAGTCACTTCTGTGGGTGGGTAGAATGAAGGGGAGGCTGACCATCAAATGGCATGAGGAAATTTTCTAGGGTAGTATAAATGACATAATTAAGAAAAAGAATAAGTGAGCCACAGACTAGGAGAAAGTTTTCATAATATTCATTACTGACAATGGACTTATACATAGAACAGCTGTATTCTGTTCATGGTTATATACACAAAATTGCTAATACTCATCAAGCTGAATGCTTAAGATCTGCTCATATTATTGGATATAAATTACATCTCTCTCTCTCTCTCTCTTTCTCTCTCTATGTATATATTGACCATCTACCAAGTGCCAGATTGCTGCAACTCACTGGAGACATAGTAATGAACAAGACTCTTTTCTCATAAAGTTAGAATGTCCAGTAACTAGCCCTTTTGTGGGAGTTATTTAAGAACTTAGAACTCAACTACATCCTTTTCTTTATTGTCAACATAAGCAACTTTTTTTTTTTTTTACTCAATACATAATACAGTGAAAATGTGCTAAATAAAGGGATCAAGAGTTCCAAATTTTACTCACAGTTCTGTCACTGACTAGCTTTATGACTTTGGGTAGCCTTTTTATTACTAATATCCTTATCTGCAAAATAAGGGTTATGAGTTCAATATTCTTTTAAACCCTAGAACTTAACTGACTTTCATTTGTATTACATATGCTAATGATAATATCATCTATTTGCCAGGGAGCTACAAATTTGAAGGGGAAACTGCTCATCCTGGAAGGAGATAGCCCCGATTTCTTGACCACAATATAGTAACTGCTATCATTTGCTATTTTATGGCACTCTCTCTGAGCCAATTCCTGTGAGTTAGACCAAGGAGTGTGGAGATACTGAGATTCTGGAGAAATGGAGTCCTGACTAGTCCTGACTTTATTAAAACTCTAATTGCCTTTTTTAAAAATCAGTTTTTCAATTATGTTAATTTTGAGAAACAGGGACCAACCCAGAACTCTAACCTTCAAATAAAAGACTCCAGTTGTAGAAAAGCCTTTTCAGTTTACCAGGGGTTGAAAGTTGTTTTGTTTTGTTTTCCTAAGTGAATTAGTTAAGACTCAGAGATTGGAGGGAATCTAAAATCCATATGCCCATAAAACATTCTCTCTTGTAAACATTTAGAGAACATTCAAGAATAAATTGTTCTTTTATGAGATCTGCAGAGAAACATAATACATAACTTGCTTTTGTTATGATTTTTTTGAATTTTGCCTTTCTGTAAAATTGCTTAAACACTTTCTGCTTAGAGAAAATAAACCTCAATATTGCCAAAACTTTACACAAAGACCTCTTCCCACACCCCATGCTGCTCCTTTCCTGCTGGAATTTGTAACCTCCTTTCCATATCCACCCAATGCCTTTGCTTTCTTCCTGTGCACAGTCTTCAGCTCGATCCTATCAATCCTATTCTCTAGCACCCTACACTTGTAACCCCTTCACCTTCTTCATCATTCTCAACACAGCTTTTCAACAGTCTTAAGTTATTCATTAACTTATACCACAAAAATTGACTGAAGAACAAATAATATACACAAGGTGCCATCTGGGTCCAGGGATACAGGGGTGAAGAAACTCTCACCATGTTGGAGCTTATAGCCTAAGAGGTAATTAAAAAAATAAGTATAAGTGTAACTGTTGTTCTTTATTAAGTCCTCTTGCAACCTTTTAATTTGGTCTGTTGAGTGTGTGCTTAGATTTACTTCGCAGTGGCCCCTGATTCAAGGTGTCAAAGTACACCAAGTTTCTGTGTAAACTGCAAACAATCACTACCGTCTTCTGATTGACATATTTCTTGCTTAAGAAATAGTTTCACAGCATTCTAAAAATATACCTCCCCAGTATCCCCCTAGGTAGCAAAAAGAAAAACACCAGTGACAAAGGAAAGGCAAGCATGGTCACTATACGCTTCCTTTTGAGGCTCTCTGCTTCTGACCTATTGCCTTTCACTCTGCCACTCATATATTCAATTACTGATTCACTGACTTACTTAAAAATATGTATTTAGTGCTTCTTACAAATCAAAGACTGTGCTGAATAAGTAATCTGTAATCTATGTCATGGAGGAGCTCAGACTCAAAATTACTATCTTGGGCTGTCTTGGTACAACAAATGCTAACCGCCTTTGACAATCAAAGAAGTGGATTTTCCCCATGCAAATGTTCATGTTCAGAACATGTTCAAATGCATGTTCTTAAAATAAAGAATGTTGAAAGGTTAAAAAAAATACATTTTTAGTGGTGTTATAACTCTACGAAATAGTATTTGATGTCTGTACATCTATGTATGTTTACCTTAAATTTTTCTTAGTATTGTACTCCTATGAAGTCTTTCTACCATTGATGCAAATGAATTCTAAAAGAGCCTTTAAAATACACAAAAGAAGAGGTTGGAAAATCATTTTTAGATGATACACTATATGAAAATGGTAAGGAATATATTTAAAATATCTTTAGCACATCCTCCAAAAAACCAAAATATAAATCATGACAACACACACACACACACACACACACACTTTATTCAATTTAGAAAAGTGGCAGCACTTTCAGTTTCCTTAATTCATATAAGAAATGATTACTGCTATAAATAGTAAGAGCTAGTCCTATTCCTCAGCAAGTATTTATTACATTTGAAGGTCTTTTAGGGTAACAATTCATTCAATCAACACTACTCTAAGAGTCTCTATAATTTAGAGATAAGAAATCTAAAGAAAATAGAGGTTAAAAACTTGCTTACATACTGAGTAGAACATATTATACCAGATAATAAAATCTGATAGAAAAGGTATAAAATCTGCCCAAAAGGATCTTTAATAGTAAACAATAATTTTGAATAATGAATTATAGTACAAAGTTATGGAATGCTGAGTTTTTCTTTGTTTTCTTCCTTCTCTTCTGCAATAGAAAAGTTTTAAATTGACTGCTGAAGAGTCCAAATGTATCCCATATCCCAGAAGGATTCAAATACAGCATTTTAAACTTTAAAAAAAAAAATCCCTGTGCCTCCTGGGAGAGATACAGCATGCTGTACTCATTTGGACGCAATAAAAGAGACTTTTTTTTAACTTTCATGTAATTATAAACATTCCTCAAATGTTTTCATTATTAACTGAGTGTATAAAAAGTTTTAGTATTATAGCAGTTTCAGCTATTTTTCCATAAAGCCCTACAATATCTCATTTTGCTTCCCCTGAGATTTCTGTCCTAGGTTGTCTGTGGAGATTCCCTCTGCCCTTTGTCATTTTTCCATGGTGTCCTTATCTACTTATGCTCTGCAGTTCTTTGTCCTAATCCTCTTCTTATACCTATTATTTTTCAATATTATTAGCCTGGATTCTTTGATATAAAGGTTTAAAGCCACTGCAAATGAATTTTTTTAAAAGAGGCTGTACATCTATGTATGTTTACCTTAAATTTTTCTTAGTATTGTACTCCTATGAAGTCTTTCTACCATTGATGCAAATGAATTCTAAAAGAGCCTTTAAAATACACAAAAGAAGAGGTTGGAAAATCATTTTTAGATGATACACTATATGAAAATGGTAAGGAATATATTTAAAATATCTTTAGCACATCCTCCAAAAAACCAAAATATAAATCATGACAACACACACACACACACACACACACACTTTATTCAATTTAGAAAAGTGGCAGCACTTTCAGTTTCCTTAATTCATATAAGAAATGATTACTGCTATAAATAGTAAGAGCTAGTCCTATTCCTCAGCAAGTATTTATTACATTTGAAGGTCTTTTAGGGTAACAATTCATTCAATCAACACTACTCTAAGAGTCTCTATAATTTAGAGATAAGAAATCTAAAGAAAATAGAGGTTAAAAACTTGCTTACATACTGAGTAGAACATATTATACCAGATAATAAAATCTGATAGAAAAGGTATAAAATCTGCCCAAAAGGATCTTTAATAGTAAACAATAATTTTGAATAATGAATTATAGTACAAAGTTATGGAATGCTGAGTTTTTCTTTGTTTTCTTCCTTCTCTTCTGCAATAGAAAAGTTTTAAATTGACTGCTGAAGAGTCCAAATGTATCCCATATCCCAGAAGGATTCAAATACAGCATTTTAAACTTTAAAAAAAAAAATCCCTGTGCCTCCTGGGAGAGATACAGCATGCTGTACTCATTTGGACGCAATAAAAGAGACTTTTTTTTAACTTTCATGTAATTATAAACATTCCTCAAATGTTTTCATTATTAACTGAGTGTATAAAAAGTTTTAGTATTATAGCAGTTTCAGCTATTTTTCCATAAAGCCCTACAATATCTCATTTTGCTTCCCCTGAGATTTCTGTCCTAGGTTGTCTGTGGAGATTCCCTCTGCCCTTTGTCATTTTTCCATGGTGTCCTTATCTACTTATGCTCTGCAGTTCTTTGTCCTAATCCTCTTCTTATACCTATTATTTTTCAATATTATTAGCCTGGATTCTTTGATATAAAGGTTTAAAGCCACTGCCTATTTCTGTCTGTGTTGCCAACTTTTCATGTCCCTGTCAGAGTGACACCTTAAATCTCTGACAGCAAATGTCAGAATCTCCCTACCTGCACTGTAGACCAGCTTTAGCTAAATTTCATAAAGTACTGGTTAATTCTGACGAAAAAAATTTGTATCTCTGGGAATAAACTATATTGATAAAGTTTAAATCCAAGACACTGGCTATCTCAAAATATAAGCCTGATTTTGCATATGTAAATTAATCAATCCTTAGAGTTGTTTTTTCTTTCCCATAATTTCAGTGACTATTTAAAGGTGAACTGGGAACAGGCTTGAGTAAGCTCTCCTAAAATTTCTAAGTATTTCCCATAGTTGTATAGTAAATAATAGAGCTGTGATATAAAGCTGAGAAAACGTTAGAATTTTAAAAGTAGACAAAAGGCTTAGTCTTCATTCTCTATCAATTACCTACAAACTTTTGACTTTTAATTTCTAATGTTGATATACATACCTTGGAGGAAATGCTCTCATTGCTCCTGTTTTTTATCCCCATGGCATTTTAAAATAGTCTTTTTTACATACTTTAAATGTTTATTATTTATTTTTGGCTGCTTCACCAGCTTTACTCCAGTTGCAGTGAGCAGGGTCTACTCTCCAGTTGCCCTGAATAAGCTTCTCATTGCAGCGGCTTCTCTTGTAGAGTGTAGCCTCTAAGGCATGCCGTCTCAGTAGCTGCACCTCCCAGGCTCTAGAGAACAGGCTCAGTAGTTGTGGACCACAAGCTTAGCTGCCCTGTGGCATGTGGGATGTTCCTAGACCAGGGACAGAACCATGTCTCCTGCATTGGCAGGTTGATTCTTTCTCACTGAGTCACCAGGGAAGCCCTCTTTCACTTTCTTTTTAATTTCTAATAAATATTTAATGAATTTCCTTTTGGACTAGGGATCACAGCAGATTTGTACCACTTAGCCACAAAAGCTCAAAACAATCGTCTAAAATGTTTTCTGAACCTTGGTTCAAAAATAGATTTTTCTCTCCCTAACCTTTAAAAATGGTTTGAAATGCCAAAGGGCAAAGTGATTCTTAAAACACAGTCACAATGACATTTACCAAAAGCTAAAAATAACCTCATTGGTTTAGCAGGCCAACTTGGTAGCACTACGAAGTCCTAATGTTATTGTGAATGCTCTATGATGGGCCACACGGTCCAAGTAATGTGTTTGTAGAATTACATGGCAACTCAAAGGGACACTGATAAACTGTACTTTACACTTTTGTTCCAGAGGCAGGAAGGAAACATTTGATCCATCTGATTTGATCTTGAAAACTGTCTTAATGACATTTGGAGGAACTTAATGATATTTCCCTTGGTTCCAGCTCTACTATTAAGCCATACTCCATCTAATAAGATTAGGCTTTGTCTTTGCAGACAGTCATAGTGCCTAATCCACTATGTTCATGATTAAAACACACGGAAAAGTCCAATTTTGTAAAGTACACTTTCCAAGTAATCATGACTAAAAATTATCTCTCTGCAAGAGAGACTGGAACAAGATAGAGAGCCCAGAGATAAACCCACGCACTTATGGGTATCTTATTTTTGACAAAGGAGACAAGAATATATAATGGGGCAAAGATGGCCTCTTCAATAAGTTGTGCTGGCAAAAGTGGTCAGCTACATGTAAAATAATGAAGTTGGAACACTTCCTAACACCATACACAAAGATAAACTCAGAATAGATTAAAGACCTAACTGTAAGGCCAGAAACCATAAAACTCTTAGAGGAAAACATAGGCAGAACACTCGATGGCATAAATCAAAGCAGGATTTTCTATGACCAGTCTCTTAGAGTAATGGAAATAAAGACAAAAATAAACAAGTGGGATCCAATTAAAGGTAAAAGTTCTTGCATGGCAAAAGAAACTATAAAAAGATGAAAAGACAACCCTCAGAATGGGAGAAAATAATAGCAAATGAAACAACCAACAAATTAATTTCCAAGATATACAAGCAGCTCATATAACTCAACACCGAAAAAACAAACAACCCAATCAAAAAATGGGAAAAAGACCTAAACAGACATCTCTTCAAAGACAGCAAACAGATGGCCAACAAACATATGAAGAAACGCTCAATGTTGTTCATCGTTAGAGAAATGCAAATCAAAACAATGAGATATCACTTCATACCAGTCAGAATGGTCATCATCAAAAAGTCTACAAACAGGGGCTTCTCTGATGATCCAGTGGGTAAAAGAGTCCTCCTTGCAGTACAAGATGCACTGGTTTGATCCTTGGCCTGGGAAGATCCCACATGTCATAGATCTGCTGGACTAGTGAGTCTAATTATGAGCCAGTGCTTTGGAGCGAATGAGCCCAGAGCTATCAATGAGAGAGGCCACTGCAATGAGAGGCCCACAAAGGCCAAAGAATAAAGATGGATGAAAATAAAATAAATTAAAAAAAAAAAAAAACAATAAAAGAGGCCCAAATTTGAAAATAAAAAAAGTCCACAAACAGTAAATGCTGGATGGGGTGTGGAGAAAAGGGAACCTTTTTATGTTATTGGTGGGAATGTAAACTGATACAGCCACTATGGAAAATAGTATGCAGATTCCTCAAGAAACTAGGAATAGAACCACCATATGACCCACTCTCCTGCTACTAGGCATATACCCTGAGGAAATCAAAATTGAAAAGGGCACGTGTACCTCATTGTTCATTGCAGCATTATTTACAATAGCTAGAACATGGAAGCAACCTAGATGTCCGTCAACAGATGAATGGATAAAGAAGCTGTGGTACATATATACAATGGAATATTACTCAGTCATAAAAAAGAAATGCCTTTGAGTCAGTTCTAATAAGGTAGATGAACCTAGAACCTATTACACAGAGTGAAGTAAGTAAGAAGAAAAAGATAAACATTGTATACCAACACATATATGTGGCATCTAGAAAGATGCTACTGATAAATGTATATGTAGGGCAGCAGTGGAGAAACAGACACAGAAAACAGATTTATGGACATTGGGGGGAGGGAAGAATGGGTAAGAGATATGGAAAGAGTAACATGGAAACTTATATTACCATATCTAAAATAGGCAACCAATGGGAAAAAGACCTAAACAGACATCTCTTCAAAGACAGCAAACAGATGGCCAACAAACATATGAAGAAACGCTCAATGTTGTTCATCGTTAGAGAAATGCAAATCAAAACAATGAGATATCACTTCATACCAGTCAGAATGGTCATCATCAAAAAGTCTACAAACAGGGGCTTCTCTGATGATCCAGTGGGTAAAAGAGTCCTCCTTGCAGTACAAGATGCACTGGTTTGATCCTTGGCCTGGGAAGATCCCACATGTCATAGATCTGCTGGACTAGTGAGTCTAATTATGAGCCAGTGCTTTGGAGCGAATGAGCCCAGAGCTATCAATGAGAGAGGCCACTGCAATGAGAGGCCCACAAAGGCCAAAGAATAAAGATGGATGAAAATAAAATAAATTAAAAAAAAAAAAAACAATAAAAGAGGCTCAAATTTGAAAATAAAAAAAGTCCACAAACAGTAAATGCTGGATGGGGTGTGGAGAAAAGGGAACCTTTTTATGTTATTGGTGGGAATGTAAACTGATACAGCCACTATGGAAAATAGTATGCAGATTCCTCAAGAAACTAGGAATAGAACCACCATATGACCCACTCTCCTGCTACTAGGCATATACCCTGAGGAAATCAAAATTGAAAAGGGCACGTGTACCTCATTGTTCATTGCAGCATTATTTACAATAGCTAGAACATGGAAGCAACCTAGATGTCCGTCAACAGATGAATGGATAAAGAAGCTGTGGTACATATATACAATGGAATATTACTCAGTCATAAAAAAGAAATGCCTTTGAGTCAGTTCTAATAAGGTAGATGAACCTAGAACCTATTACACAGAGTGAAGTAAGTAAGAAGAAAAAGATAAACATTGTATACCAACACATATATGTGGCATCTAGAAAGATGCTACTGATAAATGTATATGTAGGGCAGCAGTGGAGAAACAGACACAGAAAACAGATTTATGGACATTGGGGGGAGGGAAGAATGGGTAAGAGATATGGAAAGAGTAACATGGAAACTTATATTACCATATCTAAAATAGGCAACCAATGGGAATCTCCTATAAGACTAAGGGAACTCAAATAGGGGCTCTGTAACAAGCTAGTGGGGTGGGATGGGGAGGGAAAGGGGAGGAACATTCAAGAGGGAGGGGACATATGTGTACCTATGTGTGATTCAAGTTGATGTGTGGTGGTAAACAACAAAACTCTGCACAAAAATAAGTAAGTAAAAAATGTTTTAAAAAATGTTCTCTTTGCTCCCCGCTGGGCCCTAACCTTTGACTCATTACTTGATGGGGGGCTCTCAGACTTGACACCCCTAGGATCTCTTCTAACTGGTTTCATCTCCCAGATTCCTATGATTCAGAGTTTTTAAGATGTTGCATAAAAGTAACAGAGGTATAAAAATGTAGGACTCAGTGGTTGCAAAGTGAGGAATATAAGACCATAAGTAGAGCACTATATTAAAAATATGCAATGTTATGGGCAGAAGTGTGTCCCCTCAAAATTCATATGCTGAACTCCTAACTCCCAGAACCTCAGTTGTGACCACATTTATAAAGAGAGTCATTTCAGATGTAGATGAGATGAGATGAGGTCATTATTGAGGAGGGGCTCTAATCCAATAAGATATATATCCTTAGAAAATGGGAGGATTTGAAATAGACATGTACACAAGGAGAATATCACATGAAGATGAAGGCAGGGATCGAGGGGATGCTTCTAAAAGCTGAGGAAAGACAAGGATTTCCAGAAAATCACCAAGGGGCAATGCACAGAATCACTCATCTCATGTAAAGACGACACTTCTCTCACACATCTCTCATCTCCCTGAGAGCCAAGAATGCTTTGAAGTTCAAAAGTTCTAATAAAAGAAATGCCTTTGAGTCAGTTCTAATAAGGTAGATGAACCTAGAACCTATTACACAGAGTGAAGTAAGTAAGAAGAAAAAGATAAACATTGTATACCAACACATATATGTGGCATCTAGAAAGATGCTACTGATAAATGTATATGTAGGGCAGCAGTGGAGAAACAGACACAGAAAACAGATTTATGGACATTGGGGGGAGGGAAGAATGGGTAAGAGATATGGAAAGAGTAACATGGAAACTTATATTACCATATCTAAAATAGGCAACCAATGGGAATCTCCTATAAGACTAAGGGAACTCAAATAGGGGCTCTGTAACAAGCTAGTGGGGTGGGATGGGGAGGGAAAGGGGAGGAACATTCAAGAGGGAGGGGACATATGTGTACCTATGTGTGATTCAAGTTGATGTGTGGTGGTAAACAACAAAACTCTGCACAAAAATAAGTAAGTAAAAAATGTTTTAAAAAATGTTCTCTTTGCTCCCCGCTGGGCCCTAACCTTTGACTCATTACTTGATGGGGGGCTCTCAGACTTGACACCCCTAGGATCTCTTCTAACTGGTTTCATCTCCCAGATTCCTATGATTCAGAGTTTTTAAGATGTTGCATAAAAGTAACAGAGGTATAAAAATGTAGGACTCAGTGGTTGCAAAGTGAGGAATATAAGACCATAAGTAGAGCACTATATTAAAAATATGCAATGTTATGGGCAGAAGTGTGTCCCCTCAAAATTCATATGCTGAACTCCTAACTCCCAGAACCTCAGTTGTGACCACATTTATAAAGAGAGTCATTTCAGATGTAGATGAGATGAGATGAGGTCATTATTGAGGAGGGGCTCTAATCCAATAAGATATATATCCTTAGAAAATGGGAGGATTTGAAATAGACATGTACACAAGGAGAATATCACATGAAGATGAAGGCAGGGATCGAGGGGATGCTTCTAAAAGCTGAGGAAAGACAAGGATTTCCAGAAAATCACCAAGGGGCAATGCACAGAATCACTCATCTCATGTAAAAGACGACACTTCTCTCACACACATCTCTCTCATCTCCCTGAGAGCCATAGGAATTGGCCCTGCTGACACCAGGAGCTTAGGCCTTAACCCTCCAAAATATAAAACAATAGATTCCTGTTGTTTCTGTCATTCACTTTGAGCTACCTTGTTATACCACCCCGAGCAAATTAGCACAGGTGACCAACTTGGGAGGATGCTGGCCTGCAGACAACAGGTGCAGGTATAGAGAAGGAAGGACAGCCTGGGACAAAGGCAGAAACCCAGCCAGGCTGACTGACCTTTCTGACCTGTGTCAGGGAAAAGACTGAATTCCAAATACCTAGAAATCAAAGATCTCACAAGGCAAGTGCCAAGGCTCAGACACTGGCAAGTTGATGTCATGCAGAGAGACAGCAAGGAAAGAAGGCAGAAACAGCTGGTTCCTGTGACGGAGTGGAGGCCAGTGAGCCAGTGGAACAGGACTGTGACTCCAGGGTCTGAAATCCATCATGTTGTTATGCAACCAGTGGAGGGTCATTGAAAAGAGTCCGTAAGGAGTTAAATCCTGATAAAAGCAGTATTTAAGAAGGTTTCTCTGGCCACTGAGTGCAAAAACCTACATTTTGAAGAGATGATACAGAAATGACTTGAGTTTATTACTTACCTCTAGCTTTCGTTATCTGTAAAATGTAATCAAGACTATACTCCCTGGATTTTGGCAAGAATTAAATGAGATAACCCACACAATGCCTGATACAGTGGCCCTTCAATAAACATCAGAAATGTTGTCAGACACGTACCCTTCTATAACTCACATATTTCTGCAAATTAAATGTGGACATTACCACATCTCCTTGTTCCTTCCTATCACTTCCTTGAAAACACTACCTTGTAACTCATGCTTGATTTTCATCTCAGGCAACACTCACCCAATTATTACATAAGAATGAGGAAATAGACATTTAAGGTATGGGTGGATTATAAAAGAGGGAGAAGGAAGGGGTGCCTGTTGAATTCCCCTCTGCCACTCCACAACCTCTGCCATCCTCTCAGCCTAAATCTGAGTTGCAGGCCAAATCCATCCACCAGAGAGTTGAAACATGGTTGTAAATTCGGGCCTCATTTGCTCTATTGAGATCCTGCTCTTCCTTCATTTCTGAGGGAATTCAGAGCACTAAATGGCACAATTCAGAGGAGAGAAAACACTCCTTTAGTATCTTTTCACATGCTGACCTATTTCAATACTTTGTGCTTCTCAGAGATGAGCAGCTATGCAAAGTCTAGAAGACAAATACCTGAGAGGCCACCTCCTCCCTGGAATGTTTCAGCTTTTCAAAATTCTAGGTCATCTCACTCCCGATTATTTGGAGTTCATTCCCACCGGGACAGCAATCTATTCATACAGCTTTTTAAAGAAAACAATTACTGTTTATCCACCATCTAATAGAAGTCACTTTTAAAAAACCTTCTACAGAGTTTTTCTTTTTAGATTTCATCAGGTAAAAAGAGTGAGATGCATTGATTTAAGGTAATTTGATTAATTGTGAGTTAAATTAATTGGGCCACCTCCTGAGAAAGGAAGCATTTAGCTGTTTCCAAATGGCCAAACAGAGAAACTGGAGGTGGCTGATGACATTCATCAAGAATGGGTAAGTTTGTTTAGAGACTGAAAGGTGTCCTGTGGTGATAGGGGCCAAACCCCGAGAAACTGGAGGTGGCTGATAAGAAGGTTTCTCTGGCCACTGAGTGCAAAAACCTACATTTTGAAGAGATGATACAGAAATGACTTGAGTTTATTACTTACCTCTAGCTTTCGTATCTGTAAAATGTAATCAAGACTATACTCCCTGGATTTTGGCAAGAATTAAATGAGATAACCCACACAATGCCTGATACAGTGGCCCTTCAATAAACATCAGAAATGTTGTCAGACACGTACCCTTCTATAACTCACATATTTCTGCAAATTAAATGTGGACATTACCACATCTCCTTGTTCCTTCCTATCACTTCCTTGAAAACACTACCTTGTAACTCATGCTTGATTTTCATCTCAGGCAACACTCACCCAATTATTACATAAGAATGAGGAAATAGACATTTAAGGTATGGGTAGATTATAAAAGAGGGAGAAGGAAGGGGTGCCTGTTGAATTCCCCTCTGCCACTCCACAACCTCTGCCATCCTCTCAGCCTAAATCTGAGTTGCAGGCCAAATCCATCCACCAGAGAGTTGAAACATGGTTGTAAATTCGGGCCTCATTTGCTCTATTGAGATCCTGCTCTTCCTTCATTTCTGAGGGAATTCAGAGCACTAAATGGCACAATTCAGAGGAGAGAAAACACTCCTTTAGTATCTTTTCACATGCTGACCTATTTCAATACTTTGTGCTTCTCAGAGATGAGCAGCTATGCAAAGTCTAGAAGACAAATACCTGAGAGGCCACCTCCTCCCTGGAATGTTTCAGCTTTTCAAAATTCTAGGTCATCTCACTCCCGATTATTTGGAGTTCATTCCCACCGGGACAGCAATCTATTCATACAGCTTTTTAAAGAAAACAATTACTGTTTATCCACCATCTAATAGAAGTCACTTTTAAAAAACCTTCTACAGAGTTTTTCTTTTTAGATTTCATCAGGTAAAAAGAGTGAGATGCATTGATTTAAGGTAATTTGATTAATTGTGAGTTAAATTAATTGGGCCACCTCCTGAGAAAGGAAGCATTTAGCTGTTTCCAAATGGCCAAACAGAGAAACTGGAGGTGGCTGATGACATTCATCAAGAATGGGTAAGTTTGTTTAGAGACTGAAAGGTGTCCTGTGGTGATAGGGAGACTGACCAGGAAGCATTCCTAGCCTCTCGAGGCCTCATAACTTCTTGCTGCAAACGATGCTCCCTGAACTGACTAGGTGTGTATATCATCATGACCTGACTTCAAGCCATCAGGGAACTGCCTCTTGGCAACAGTATCAGGGAAAAAAATATAGCAAAGTACGAATTGAGAGTTGTTAAGATCAGACGCATGTTCATTTTGCAGAAATGAGAGAGATGTGTCGTCTTTTATGTGGGATGAGTGATTAAGCACAGGCAGGATTTATAGAGACAGGAAACTTTTTCCCTAGATTAGTTTATTTTGCAGGTCTTTCACACTATAATCCCAAGTAGTCTTTACGGTTCTCAATCTTGCCACACTTCTACAGCAAATGCAGAAGTCTCCTAGAATGAGTAATTAGGTTCTCTCGGCTGTGGCCTCTATAAAAGCACGACCCAATTTTCAAAGTTTGGCAGAATGAAGCAGTTTCAGCATATGGCCTCAAGACAGCCTGTGAGGTCCTCTTCCTTCACTGTTTTCTTTCCCAACTTCTTTTCTAATTGGAGTGTTTTGTGTGATGTGTCTGCATATGCAGGTGTGTAAGTGTTGAGTTTGTATACTTAGTGTGTATGTGCATCTGTGTTTATGAACTGTATCACTGGCTCTTTCCAGACAGAATTTCCTAGAAGGGTACTACTATTTTCTAAACCACAATACAATGACATGATTCCTGATGGCTGTCTGCATTTGCCATTTAACTTTTTTTTAATAACTACCTCCCCACCCCGTTGTTGTTCCATCTCAGACCATACCAAATGGGATTAATTTAGAAATAGAGATTAGTTATGACATCACTAGCTTCATTTTAAAAACAACTTTCAATAGCTTTCTGACCATTTGGTTTTCTGGAGGGCCTAGAATTCTTCAAAATGAGGGAGTGTTGACTTCAGCACTTCTTGCAAAACATTTATCAGTCAGCACAGAGATGCACACAAAATGCAAAGGCTAGTACTGCACAAATCGTGGGGCTACAGTCACTGTTCATCTGAATACAAAGCTTAACAGAAATGTGGACAGAGTTTTCCATTAGAACACAAAGGCTAGCTTCCTAAAATATCACATGGTTCAAGGAAGATGGGATAAGATGGCTTGATCAAACTGGAAAACATGCATGTTCCCAATACCCTGTATTTCTTACCTCCACAAAGAGATCTTAAAGTAGAAAAAACTGCTTCCAGACAGATGAATGTTAAAGCACTCCCACTTTAGTAGGGTTCTTAAGAGGTGAGGGGGGTCTGGTAAAACACATTTATGCATATAGTGCTAACAAGGGGCCCAGGATATGAAACAGCCTACAAAAAAGAGTGACGGAGAATATTTTAAAGTAGGACAAAATGACAAGGGAACCTCAATTACTGCTTCCCCGGAAGGCACGTGCAGTCAAAAGGCACCTACTACACAAAAGCAGCCAAACCCCACTACCTGTGCACAGTGAAGAACTTGACAATCCAGCTGCCCGCAGAGTGCTGCCTGATCCTGGAGTTCTCCCAGCTTCCCATCTCCACTGACAGGATGTTCAACTGGTTGAACCTGTGCCTAATTAGAGAGTTCATCCTCCAGCCTCATCGAAAGGCTCCTGGACCACGCCCTTGGATGAAGTTCTGTAACCTGAAGAGGGGCGAAACACTGGGCCCCACAGAAAGCGAATCTGCAGATTCGCTTCAAACCGTCCCTTTTCCAGGGCCGGGGCAGCCATGCCCTGCTGGCTGGGGGGAAATATTCAGAAACTGGAAGGATAAGGACTTGCGCAGGTGCAGTGGAAAAGAAACGTGAACCCGCTTGGATGTGAGCACAAGTGTGAAGACGTATCAGCATTAGCCCCTTGAAAAGGCGCACCTGTATTGATTCCTCGTGCACACCGCCTCCCCGCATCTCCTGCTTCTGCCTCCAGTGGCATCTTCAGCACATGGGTGGAGGTGCTGCCCTTTGCTAACCGAGTCCTTACAGGAGACGCCGCAGGAGGGCTGCTCTGGTACCATCTGAGCCCAGTGGTGCCCGCAGATAGAACCCTCCATCAGGCTGCTGTGGCAGGGGCGAAGTGGCCCCTTACACGCATTGTGCCTCTCCAGCCATCCAGTCTAGATGTGCGTGTCATTTTAATCCAAATCTTCCCGAAATAGGGCCGCAGAGCCGCTTTTGAGAGCGCACCATGGCTGCTGTTCCCCTTGGGCCAGGCACCGCCCCCTCAGCGGGAGGGGTCTTGCCAGCAGCCTGCCTGGAGCTCTCATTGGCGCAGAGGCCCAGGCGTAGGTGCTGCCCGGCCCACCGCAGCGACGCAGGTGCACGCCACGTCCTCGTGCACACAGTGCCCGAGGCACACCACGCCTCCAGGTTCGAAAGAGGAGCCGTTCGCTCTACCCCAGGAACCAAACTGGGCCACTTCCCAAGAGGTTTTTTAGTAAACCCCTCTTGTCTCCTTCGACGCTGGAGTGCGCATCCGACTTCATGTGCTGTGACTGATTCCTGGATACATTACATGTAAGTCTGCATATACTTTTATAGGAGCCTGGTTTATGTTAAACGACTACTGAAGGAAAATATTTCCCAGTGGAAAAACAGAGTATGGATCTAGGGCTGAAGTCTTGTTCAAGTCCCTGAGTCCCAGGATGCAGCCTTTCCTTGGTTTATGGGCAATTTAAAGGAGAACAAAAGTAGTATTTACAAACCAGAGGCCACGTTTTGCTAAATCTAAGGTTTTTCAGTCATTATCCAGACTTTTAAAAGTTTCTTTCTAGTCCTGGTGACTTCTCTAATCATTTTAAGAAGACAGAGGAAGAGAAGGAAAAAAGGTTTGAATATTGTTTTTTTTAAAAAAACCAAACCTTTAAGTTCGGAAGGTAGAAGCTGTGCTTGTTTTAATCAGGTATTTGCCTTTATTTTTAAAAATTATCTTTGCCATATTACAGTCTCAAGTGATATAGGTCATTTTAAGTTACAGTGTTTCAGGGTCAGAGTTCATTTTTATCTTCTTTAGGTTTTATCGATTTATGTGTGCGTGCTTAATCTCTCAGTCATGTCCAACTCTTTGCAACACTGTGGATTGTAGCCCACGAGGTTGCTCTGTCCATGGGATTCTCTAGGCATGAATACTGGAGTGGATAGCCATTCCGTTCTCCAGGGGATAGTCCCCACCCAGGGATGGATCCGGAGTCTCCTGCGTTGCAGGCAGATTCTTTACCATCTGAGCTACCCTTATTGATGTATAGTTGATTTAAAATACTGTATTAATTATCAAGTGTACAGCATATTGATGATTTTGTAAATTATATTTTGTTATATGTCACTATAAGATACTGTAATATTGATACCTGTTTTTATTTTCTTTGGGGATATACTCAGAAGTGAAAATGCGGAAGTGTATGGTAGACCTATTGTATTTTAAGCTGTTTGTGAAAGCTCCATGTTTTCCATCATGGTGAGGCCAGTTTACATTCCTACAACAATGTACTGGAGTTCCTGCTTCACCACAGCCTCACCAGCACCTGTTATCTCTTGTCTTCTTGATGATAGTCATTCTAACTGGTGTGAAGTGATAGCTCATTGTGGTGTCGATTGATTTTCATTTCCTGATGATTAGTGGGCTTCCCGGGTGGTGCAGTGGTAAAGAATCTCCCTGCGAAGTAGGAGAGGCAGGTTTGAGACCTGGGTCAGAGAGATCTCCGTGAGGAGGAGCTGGCAACCCACTCCAGTATCCCTGCCTGGAAAATCCCAGAGAATCCTGCCAGGCTCCAGTGGGGTTGTAAAGAGTTAGACGCATCTGAGCTCACATGATGATTAGTGATACTGACCATTTTGTCATCTGTCTGTTGAACATTTTGATATCCTCATTGGGGAAATTTCTGTTTAGTTCTGCCCAATTTTAATCAGGCTGGGTTTTTGTTTCTGTTGTTATTCAATTCACTGAGTTCTTTTTATATTTTGGATATTAACCCCTTTCCAGTGCAAAATTTTCCCGTAGGTATTTGCCTTTATTTTTAAAAATTATCTTTGCCATATTACAGTCTCAAGTGATATAGGTCATTTTAAGTTACAGTGTTTCAGGGTCAGAGTTCATTTTTATCTTCTTTAGGTTTTATCGATTTATGTGTGCGTGCTTAATCTCTCAGTCATGTCCAACTCTTTGCAACACTGTGGATTGTAGCCCACGAGGTTGCTCTGTCCATGGGATTCTCTAGGCATGAATACTGGAGTGGATAGCCATTCCGTTCTCCAGGGGATAGTCCCCACCCAGGGATGGATCCGGAGTCTCCTGCGTTGCAGGCAGATTCTTTACCATCTGAGCTACCCTTATTGATGTATAGTTGATTTAAAATACTGTATTAATTATCAAGTGTACAGCATATTGATGATTTTGTAAATTATATTTTGTTATATGTCACTATAAGATACTGTAATATTGATACCTGTTTTTATTTTCTTTGGGGATATACTCAGAAGTGAAAATGCGGAAGTGTATGGTAGACCTATTGTATTTTAAGCTGTTTGTGAAAGCTCCATGTTTTCCATCATGGTGAGGCCAGTTTACATTCCTACAACAATGTACTGGAGTTCCTGCTTCACCACAGCCTCACCAGCACCTGTTATCTCTTGTCTTCTTGATGATAGTCATTCTAACTGGTGTGAAGTGATAGCTCATTGTGGTGTCGATTGATTTTCATTTCCTGATGATTAGTGGGCTTCCCGGGTGGTGCAGTGGTAAAGAATCTCCCTGCGAAGTAGGAGAGGCAGGTTTGAGACCTGGGTCAGAGAGATCTCCGTGAGGAGGAGCTGGCAACCCACTCCAGTATCCCTGCCTGGAAAATCCCAGAGAATCCTGCCAGGCTCCAGTGGGGTTGTAAAGAGTTAGACGCATCTGAGCTCACATGATGATTAGTGATACTGACCATTTTGTCATCTGTCTGTTGAACATTTTGATATCCTCATTGGGGAAATTTCTGTTTAGTTCTGCCCAATTTTTAATCAGGCTGGGTTTTTGTTTCTGTTGTTATTCAATTCACTGAGTTCTTTTTATATTTTGGATATTAACCCCTTTCCAGTGCAAAATTTTTCTTCCCTGTAGGTTTTTGTCATTTTGTTAACTGTTTTCTTTTGCTATACAGAAGCTTTTGAGTTTGATGTAGACAAATTTGATTTTTCTTTTCTTTGTGCTTTTGGCCTCGTGTTTGGGAATTATTGCCAAAACCAATATTGATGAGCTTCTTTCCTGTTTTCTTTTAGGAGTTGCATTATATCAGGTGTTTAAGTCTAATCCATTTTGAGTAAATTTCTGTAAGTGGGGTGGGATAGGGGCCCATTGTCATTGCTACATGTATTTCTCCAGCTTTCCCCATGCCTTTTATTGAAGAGACAATCCTTTCCCAGTTGAGTGCTCTTGTCAAATTCTTGTTGGTCATATATGCCTGGGTTTAATTGTGAGTTCTGTATTCTGTTCTGTATTGGTCAGTGTGTCTCCTTTACTTAACCCCTTTGGTACCAGAACCATACTGTTTTTATTATCTTGGTTTTGTAGTTTAGTTTGAAATTAAGCAAAATTGAAGCATGATACCTCTGGCTTTGTTTTTTTTTTTTCTTTTTTCCCCCTGGGTTTGCTTTGGCTACTTCGTGTCTTTTATAGTTAACTTTGAGGAATATTTCTTTTTATATCTGTGAAGAATGCCTTTGGTATTATTTTGATGGAAATTGCATTGAATTTGTAGGTGGCTTTGGTATTAATAATAATAATTTTAACAACAGTGATTCTTCTGATCTGTGAACAAACATGTCATTCCATTTCTTTGTGTCTTATATTTCTTTCAGCAAAGTTTTATACTTTTCCTTATACAGACTTCTCACTTCATTGGTAAAATTTATTCCTCGGTATCTTTTTTGTTGTTTCTGATGCCATTGTGAATGCAGTGGCTTTATTTTTCAGAGACTTTATCATTAGCATAAAGAAATGCAATTTTGTTATGCTAGTTTTGTATCCTGCCACTTAATTGGGTTCCTTGATTAATTTCACCAATTGTTTTCTTTTTTTTTTTTTTCCACGTTTTCTTTGGTGTCTTATTCTGGAGTAGGAAATGGCAACCCACTCCAGTATTCTTTTTTTCTTTTTTGTTTTTTAAATTTCCAGTTAATTAAGGCTAAATCAAGTGTGTACTTTTTTGCTTATTTAAATGGCCGAGTGTTTCAGTTTTGTTTTTTTTTTTTAACTTTGGCCTCTATTTTTTTTATTGAATATTTATTTATTTTGATCCATCTTTATTCTTTGGCCTGTGTGGGTTTCCCATCGTAGTGACCTCTCTCATTGCAGAGCACTGGCACATGCACTCTGCTGGCTCTTTTTTATTTTTTAATTTTTATTTGACTTTTTATTTTCACAGAGTTTTGTTGTTTACAGATATGTATGATCCCAGGTTAGTCATAAGTATATCCCCCTCATCCCACCCCTCCAGACCGTCGCACAGCACCCCTGCAGGATTCCCTTTTCTCATAGCACAATGACAACAGCTTTTTTTTTTTCCATATATGATAGTATAGGTTTTCATGCTACTTCCTTTATGTCTCCCACCCACTGTTCATTCCCCACAATGTCCATATCACTGTGCCGACTCTTAACTGGACGCACCAGTCCAGCAGCTCCGTGGCACATCAGATCTTCCCGGGCCAGGGATCGAACAGGTGCCCCTTGCATTGCAAGGCGGTCCACCCACTGGACCACCAGGGAAGCCCCCACTCCAGTATTCTTGACTGGAGAATTCCATGGACAGAGGAGCCTGGAGGGCTACAGTCCATGGGGTCACAGATAGTTGGATACAACTGAGTGACTAACCCTTGGTGCTTTATTTATTTATTTTCTGTCTTGTCTAACTGTTATAGCTAGCACTTTAAAGACAATACTGAGTAGGACTGATGATAATGAGCAATTATCTCTTGTTCTTGATCTTAGGAAAATATTTTCGTTTTTTTTCCTTTTAGTAAAATTTTAACGTAGAATTTTTGGATATGGGCTTTATTGTGTTGAGGTATATTGTGTTAAGTTTTATTGTGAAAGAATTCTGTATTTTGCCAAATCCTTTTCAACATCTATTGAGATGATTATATGATTTTTATTTTTCATTTTGTTTCTGTGATTTGTTCATTTGCATATGTTGAATCATCCTTGTATCCCACTTGGTCATGGTGCATAATTTTTTTAATGTGGTCCTGAATTTGGTTTCCTGATATTTTGTTGAGAATTTATTCATCTATGTTCATGAGGTATAATGGTTTATAGTTTCCTGTGGTATCTTGAATTTAGTATCAAAGTAGTGCTGGCCTTATAAAATGAGTGTTCCATCCTCCTTAATATTTTGGATGAGTTTGAAGAGGATTGGTCTTAATTATTTAAATGTTTGTTCTGGAGTTTTCTGTGTTGAGTTTTTTTCTTACTTATTCAGCCTCTTATTAGTATCATTGGTCTCTTTGGATTTGGTAGTCCCTCCTGATTCAGTCTTAGTTGATTGCATGTTTTAAGAAATGTAACATTTTTTCTAAGTTATGTAGTTTGTTGGCATAGAAGTGTTCATAATAGTCCATATAATCTAGGCATTTGTAGCACCAATTCTAATGTTTCCACTTTCATTTCTAATTTTTAGTCTTCTCTCTCTGTTTTTTGCTTAGTACCCTAAAGATTTCTCAATTTTGTTTAACTCTTTGAAGGACTGTATTTTACTCTTGTTGATTCCTTCTCTTGTTTTCTTAGTCTCCATTTTATTTATTTCCACTTTAGTCCTTATTATTTCCTATCTCCTGCCAACTTTAATTTTAATGCATTCTTTTCTAGTTCCTTGACATGTAAAGTTAGGTTGTTTGAGATCTTTCTAATTTCTTAATACACACATTTATTTTTTATAAACTTTCCTCTCAGAACTGCTTTTCACCAAATTTGATGTTGTGTTTTCATTTTCATTTGTTTCATGCTAAGTTTTATTTCCCTTTCCAGTTTTTTTTCTTTGATCTGATGGTTGTTTAAAAGTGTCTTTAGTTTTCACATATTGGTAAATCTTATCAATTTCCTCATGTCAATTTCTAGTTTCATACCATTATGGTCAGAGAAGACAGCTGTATCATTTCAGCCTTTTTAAATTTACTGAGATTTATTTGTGGTCTGCCATAAGATCTGTTGTAGATTATGTTTCATATGCATTTGAGAAGAATGTGTACTCTGCTACTGTTGGACAGAATGTTCTGTATGTCTGCTATTTATTATAAAGCTTAGTTCACTTCTCATGTTTCTTTGTTGATTTTCTATTTGGATGATCTATACATTACTAAAGTGGGGTACTGAAGTCTTCTAAAATTATTGTACTGTTATCTAACCTTTCATAGCTATTATTAATAGATTAATATATTGTACTTTAGTGCTAGAGTGTGGCAAACTTAAATTCCTTTGATTGTTATATCTTCTGGGTATACTGATCCTTTTATCATCATATGAGGAGCTTCCTAGTATCTCATTATCATTTTTCACTTTAAGTCTAATTTGTCTGATTAAAGTATGGCTTTGCCTGCCTTCTTTCACTTATAATTGCTTGGAATGTCATATTCCATCCTTTCACCATGATTTCTGGCTAATACCTAGGGAATCACCTTTTTAAATTTTTAGTTCTAATTTCTTCATATAATCTAGGCATTTGTAGCACCAATTCTAATGTTTCCACTTTCATTTCTAATTTTTAGTCTTCTCTCTCTGTTTTTTGCTTAGTACCCTAAAGATTTCTCAATTTTGTTTAACTCTTTGAAGGACTGTATTTTACTCTTGTTGATTCCTTCTCTTGTTTTCTTAGTCTCCATTTTATTTATTTCCACTTTAGTCCTTATTATTTCCTATCTCCTGCCAACTTTAATTTTAATGCATTCTTTTCTAGTTCCTTGACATGTAAAGTTAGGTTGTTTGAGATCTTTCTAATTTCTTAATACACACATTTATTTTTTATAAACTTTCCTCTCAGAACTGCTTTTCACCAAATTTGATGTTGTGTTTTCATTTTCATTTGTTTCATGCTAAGTTTTATTTCCCTTTCCAGTTTTTTTTCTTTGATCTGATGGTTGTTTAAAAGTGTCTTTAGTTTTCACATATTGGTAAATCTTACCAATTTCCTCATGTCAATTTCTAGTTTCATACCATTATGGTCAGAGAAGACAGCTGTATCATTTCAGCCTTTTTAAATTTACTGAGATTTATTTGTGGTCTGCCATAAGATCTGTTGTAGATTATGTTTCATATGCATTTGAGAAGAATGTGTACTCTGCTACTGTTGGACAGAATGTTCTGTATGTCTGCTATTTATTATAAAGCTTAGTTCACTTCTCATGTTTCTTTGTTGATTTTCTATTTGGATGATCTATACATTACTAAAGTGGGGTACTGAAGTCTTCTAAAATTATTGTACTGTTATCTAACCTTTCATAGCTATTATTAATAGATTAATATATTGTACTTTAGTGCTAGAGTGTGGCAAACTTAAATTCCTTTGATTGTTATATCTTCTGGGTATACTGATCCTTTTATCATCATATGAGGAGCTTCCTAGTATCTCATTATCATTTTTCACTTTAAGTCTAATTTGTCTGATTAAAGTATGGCTTTGCCTGCCTTCTTTCACTTATAATTGCTTGGAATGTCATATTCCATCCTTTCACCATGAGCCTCTAATTTCACTAGAGCTGAAATTAGTCCCCTGTAGGCAGGATATAGTTCAACTTTCTTTTTTTTTTAAATTCATCTGCAGTTTTGATTGGTCAGTTCAAACTATTTATGTTTAGGGCATTTTTTTTTCTTTTTCAAATTTTATAGGGCTTCCCTGGTGGTCCAGTGGGTAAGGACACCGCCTTGCAGTGCAAGGGATGCCAGTTCAATCCTTGGCCTGGGAAGATCACACATGCCGCGGAGCGGCTGGACTGTGTGTCCAATTACCAAGCCAGAGCTCTAGAGCGCCTGCGCCCAGAGCCGGTGCTCTGCAGCGACAGAGGCTACTGCAATGGGAGGCCCACACAGGCCAAAGAACAAAGATAAATAAATGATGAAGATCAATAGAAGTGGGCAAAAAATAAATAAATACATAAAATACATAAATAAAATTCAAAAAGATTTTCTATTGAAGCATACTTAATTTACAATGTTATGTTACTTTTAGGTATACATCAAAGTGGTTTAGTTATATATTTACATATACCTATTCTTTTTCAGAATCTTTTCCCAAATAGGTTATTACAGAGGGTTGTGTAATTTTTTGTGCTAAACAGTCTTTGTTGATTATTTTATGTATAGTTGTGTGTATATGTTAATCCCAACCTCCTAATTTATCACTCCCCAACCCCTATCTTTCTGCTTTGGTAGCCATGAGTTTGTTTTCTAGGTAAGTTCATTTGTATCATTTTTTAACATTGCAAATATAAGTGATATATTTGTTTTTTGGGTTTTTTTTTTGTCTTAGCATAGTAGTTCCTAGGTCCATGCATATTGCTGCAAATGGCAGAATTTCACTCATTCCTTTTTATGGCTGAGTGTGCCTAACCCAGTTATCCTTTCATGGGCAATTGGGTTGCTTTGGTATCTTGAATATTATAAATAGTGCTAGACTGAATATTGGGGATGTGTGTATATCTTCAAATTAGTAGTTTTGTCTTCTTCAGTTAAGTATCCACGAGTGGAACAGCTGGCCCTTAAGGAACTTTCATACTCTTTTCCATAGCAGCTGATCTAGTTTATATCCCTGTCAGAACTTCAGAAGGGCCCCTTTTTCTCTACATCTTCTCCAACATTGGTTATTTGTGGACTGTTTGATGATAGCCATCCTGACAGGTGATACCTCCTCATGGTTTTTGATTTGCATTTCTTTAGTAATTAGCAACAATGAACATCTTTTTTATATGCCTGTTAGCTATTTGTGGGAAAATGTCTATTCAAGTTTTCTGTCCATTTTTTCACTGGATTTGGAGGAATTTTTGACATTGCGTTGTATGAGTTTTTTGTATTTTGGGTATTAATCTTTGTCAGTACATGATTTGCAAACTTGTTCTCCTGCTTTTAGGTTGTCTTTTCGTTTTGTTGATGGTTTGCTTTACTCTACAAAAGCTTTTTAAGTTTAATTATGGACCAGTTATTTACTTTTGCTTTAATTTCTTTTGCTTTGGGAGAAAGATCTAGGAATATATTGCTGTGATTTATTTCAAAGAGTATTTTTCCTGTTCTCTTCTAGGAGTTTTATGGTGTCATTTCTTATTACATTTAGGTAATTAAACTATTGTGAGCTTTTTTCTCTATTTAGTGTGAATGAATGTTTTACTTTCATTAATTTACATGTAGTCTTCCAACGTTTCCCAACACCACTTGTTGAAGAGACTATTTTTTTCTTCACTCCATATTCTGCCTTTGTCACAGATTGACCATAGATTCATGGGCTATTTCTGGGATCTTTATTTTCTTCTACTATTCTCTATGCCTCTTTTTATGCCAATAGCATGCTGTTTTGATTATGGTAGCATTTTAGTATATTATGAAGCCTGGAAGGGTTAGACCTCCAGTTTTTTTTCTTTTTTCTCAGGGGTTTCTTGGCAACTCTTGGTCTTTTATGATTTGATATAAATTTTAGAATTATTTGTTTTAGTTTTGTGACAATTGTCCTTGGTACTTTGGTAGGGGTTTCACTAAATCTGTAGATTGATTGTTTTGGGTAGTATGTCCATTTCAGTGTTTTATAGTTTGCAGAGTATAGGTCTTTTATATCATCGGTTAATTTATTCTTGTTTTTTTATGTGATTTTAATCCACGAGTGGAACAGCTGGCCCTTAAGGAACTTTCATACTCTTTTCCATAGCAGCTGATCTAGTTTATATCCCTGTCAGAACTTCAGAAGGGCCCCTTTTTCTCTACATCTTCTCCAACATTGGTTATTTGTGGACTGTTTGATGATAGCCATCCTGACAGGTGATACCTACTCATGGTTTTTGATTTGCATTTCTTTAGTAATTAGCAACAATGAACATCTTTTTTATATGCCTGTTAGCTATTTGTGGGAAAATGTCTATTCAAGTTTTCTGTCCATTTTTTCACTGGATTTGGAGGAATTTTTGACATTGCGTTGTATGAGTTTTTTGTATTTTGGGTATTAATCTTTGTCAGTACATGATTTGCAAACTTGTTCTCCTGCTTTTAGGTTGTCTTTTCGTTTTGTTGATGGTTTGCTTTACTCTACAAAAGCTTTTTAAGTTTAATTATGGACCAGTTATTTACTTTTGCTTTAATTTCTTTTGCTTTGGGAGAAAGATCTAGGAATATATTGCTGTGATTTATTTCAAAGAGTATTTTTCCTGTTCTCTTCTAGGAGTTTTATGGTGTCATTTCTTATTACATTTAGGTAATTAAACTATTGTGAGCTTTTTTCTCTAGTGTGAATGAATGTTTTACTTTCATTAATTTACATGTAGTCTTCCAACGTTTCCCAACACCACTTGTTGAAGAGACTATTTTTTTCTTCACTCCATATTCTGCCTTTGTCACAGATTGACCATAGATTCATGGGCTATTTCTGGGATCTTTATTTTCTTCTACTATTCTCTGTGCCTCTTTTTATGCCAATAGCATGCTGTTTTGATTATGGTAGCATTTTAGTATATTATGAAGCCTGGAAGGGTTAGACCTCCAGTTTTTTTTCTTTTTTCTCAGGGGTTTCTTGGCAACTCTTGGTCTTTTATGATTTGATATAAATTTTAGAATTATTTGTTTTAGTTTTGTGACAATTGTCCTTGGTACTTTGGTAGGGGTTTCACTAAATCTGTAGATTGATTGTTTTGGGTAGTATGTCCATTTCAGTGTTTTATAGTTTGCAGAGTATAGGTCTTTTATATCATCGGTTAATTTATTCTTGTTTTTTTATGTGATTTTAAGTGAGATTTTTTTCTTTTTTAATATTTTGTTATAGTATGAAAAAAAATACAACATATTTCTGTATGTTATTCTTCTATCCTGCTACTTTGCTGAGTTCATTTCTTAGTTCTAATAGTATAGTTTTTCTGTGGAAACTCAAGAGTTTTCCATATAGAGTATCATGTCATCTGCAAATAGTGAGTATTACATTTTCCATTTCCATTCCATTCTTATTCTTGTGTGATTGCTATGGCTAAGACTTCCATATTGATTTAAATAGAGGCAGTAAGAGTAGACAGCCTTGCCTGTACCTGAATTTATCAGGAAGGACTTCAGCTTTTCAGATTTGTGTGTGTGTGTATGTTCAATCTCAAAAAAAAAAAAAAAAGGAAATATGATATGTGGTTCAGTACATAGTGCTGAGTATTATGATGGCTGTTCATTTGTCAGAAATGTCCTTTATTATGTTGTAATATGTTCCTTCTAAAACCTTTGAGAATTTCTACCTTGAATGGATGTTGAATTTCATCAGATGCTTTTTATGCATTTATATGGATAATCATGTTGTCTGCCTTTCTTTTTCTTAATGTGGTGTTTCATACTGATTTGCATGTGCTGAACCATCCTGGAGAGCCTGGAATAAATCCACCTTGATCATGGTGTATCACCCTTTTTATATGTAGTTGAATTCTGTTTTAGTAATATTTTGTTGAGGATTTTGTTTATCTTCATCAAAATTATTGACTTGTACTCTTCATTTTTGTACTATCTGTGTCTAGTCAGGATATTAGTGGCCTGAAAGAATAAATTTGAGAGTGGTCCCTTCTCTTCACTCTTTTGGGGTAGTTTGAGAGGAACAGGTGTAAGTTTTTTATATGTTTGCTAGAACTTCCTGATGAAGTAGTCCACTCCTGGACTTTGGTTTGAAAGAAGGTTTTAAATTATTAATGCATTCTGTTTGATTCTCATGACTGTTCTGTTCATATTGCATATTAATTTTTGACTCAGTCACTGCAGGGTGTATGTTTTTAGAAATCTGTTCTCTTTCACTTCTCAGTTATTTTATTTGGGTCCTCTCTTCCTGGTGAATTTGTCTAAATGTTTGTCAGATTTTTTATTGCAAAAAAACAAGCTCTTGGTTTCATTACTTTTTTTGTATCTTTTATTTACTTCCTCTCTGATTTTTATTATTTGCTTTTTTCTTCTGATTTTGTTCTTGTGTTTCTAATTCTTTTAGGTGGTAGGTTGGCTTGTTCATTTGAAGTTTCTCTTGTTTCTTAAAGAAGAATGGCTATGAACATCTCTCTTAGAACTGCTTCTAATGCGTCCCATAGAATTAGGTACAGTTGGGTTTTCATTTTTATTTGTCTCAAGGTATTTTTGAATATCCTGTTTCATTGTTGATCCATTAAGTTCTTCAGTAGATGCTGTTTGGTCTCAATATATTTGTTCCTTTCCTGTTTTTCTTTTTGTGGTTGACTATGGTAGAAGACATGCTTGAAATAATTTGTGTCCTGAAATTTGTTGAGGCTTGTTTCATGACAACTACATGGTTTATCCTGGAGAACATACTGTGCATACTTGGAAAGAATGTGTATGCTGATTTTTGGATTTATTGTCCTGTTGGTGTCGATTAAGTTTAACTAGTTCATATATGACATCTGTTGCCTTTCTGATTTTTCTGTCTGGATGACCTGTTGATGTCAGTTGTTTACACCTTCTACTATTATTGTATTATTGTCCATTTCTTGAGAGCCTAAGAATAAATCCACCTTGATCATTGTGTATCACCCTTTTTATATGTAGTTGAATTCTGTTTTAGTAATATTTTGTTGAGGATTTTGTTTATCTTCATCAAAATTATTGACTTGTACTCTTCATTTTTGTACTATCTGTGTCTAGTCAGAATATTAGTGGCCTGAAAGAATAAATTTGAGAGTGGTCCCTTCTCTTCACTCTTTTGGGGTAGTTTGAGAGGAACAGGTGTAAGTTTTTTATATGTTTGCTAGAACTTCCTGATGAAGTAGTCCACTCCTGGACTTTGGTTTGAAAGAAGGTTTTAAATTATTAATGCATTCTGTTTGATTCTCATGACTGTTCTGTTCATATTGCATATTAATTTTTGACTCAGTCACTGCAGGGTGTATGTTTTTAGAAATCTGTTCTCTTTCACTTCTCAGTTATTTTATTTGGGTCCTCTCTTCCTGGTGAATTTGTCTAAATGTTTGTCAGATTTTTTATTGCAAAAAAACAAGCTCTTGGTTTCATTACTTTTTTTGTATCTTTTATTTACTTCCTCTCTGATTTTTATTATTTGCTTTTTTCTTCTGATTTTGTTCTTGTGTTTCTAATTCTTTTAGGTGGTAGGTTGGCTTGTTCATTTGAAGTTTCTCTTGTTTCTTAAAGAAGAATGGCTATGAACATCTCTCTTAGAACTGCTTTTAATGCGTCCCATAGAATTAGGTACAGTTGGGTTTTCATTTTTATTTGTCTCAAGGTATTTTTGAATATCCTGTTTCATTGTTGATCCATTAAGTTCTTCAGTAGATGCTGTTTGGTCTCAATATATTTGTTCCTTTCCTGTTTTTCTTTTTGTGGTTGACTATGGTAGAAGACATGCTTGAAATAATTTGTGTCCTGAAATTTGTTGAGGCTTGTTTCATGACAACTACATGGTTTATCCTGGAGAACATACTGTGCATACTTGGAAAGAATGTGTATGCTGATTTTTGGATTTATTGTCCTGTTGGTGTCGATTAAGTTTAACTAGTTCATATATGACATCTGTTGCCTTTCTGATTTTTTCTGTCTGGATGACCTGTTGATGTCAGTTGTTTACACCTTCTACTATTATTGTATTATTGTCCATTTCTGGATTTATGTCTGTTAGTATTTGCTTTATGTAATTAGGGGGTCTTATACTGCGTGTGTATATGTTAATGAGTGTAACTACCTCTTCTTTTATTGAGTTCTTTATTATTATATAATGTCTGTCTTTCATTATGGCCTTTATTTTAAAGTCTGATTTTTCTTATATGAGTATTGCTACTCCCACTTTCTTATTCTTTCCATTTGCATGAACTATCTTTTTCCATTCCTTCACAAGTCTGTCTTTTGTTCTGAAGTGAATCTCCTATGTGCATGGTATTTAACGGTATCTTAAAAAAATTACTTATGAGACTGCTCTGGGTCTCAATTGTGGCATGTGGGACCAAGTTCCCTGACCAGGGATTGAACCCCAGCCACCTGCATTGGGAGCATAGAGGCCTAGCCATTGGACCACCAAGGACATACCTAAAGGATATTTTTAAATCCAATCAGCTGTTCTGTGCCAATTCCCTCATGGTTCAATTAGTAAAGAACCTGTCTGTATTGCAGGTGACATAAGAATTCAGGGCTCGACACATGGGTCAGGAGGATTCCCTGGAGAAGGAAATGGCAGCCCACTCCAGTATTCTTGCTTAGAAAATTCAGTGGACAGAGGAGCCTGGAGGGCCCCAGTCCATGAGGGGGTCACAAGAGTCAGATGCGACTGACCAACCAAACCATAACCATTCTATGTCTTTCCCGATCATAACGTTTAGTCACTGATTTCAAAGCAGTTGCTGAGAGCTAAGTACTCATTTCCATTTTATTCCTATTTGGTTTAAACTGGTCATCATTTAAGTTCAAACACAACAATCTGCAATTTTTAATCCCATCCCCCACATTGTATGTTTCTGATGTCCTGTGTTACATCTTCATGCTTAGCCTTTTGCTGTTTATTGTAGTTAGAACCAGTTTTACATTTGTGTGTTAATGTTTGTTTTATCTATGTACTGACATTCTTAAGTGACCTTTGATCCTCACTTTACATTTACCTTGTCTACTGGGATTTTCCCTTTCCTATAAATTCTTGTTTATTTTCCATCTAGTGAAGCTCCTTCAACATTTGAGTTAGGGTTAGTATTGTTGAATTCTTTTAGTTTTTGCTTGTTAGATTCTTTATTTTTCTTTCTGTTTTTAATGATAATCATGCTGGGTATGGTATCCTAGGTTGAAGGTTGTTTTTTTCTCTTTCAGGAATTAGAATATATCATGGTACTCTCTTCTGGTTGGCAAAATCCCTCTGAAGAAATCAACTGAAAGCCCTGTAGTGGTACCTTTGTACATGCCTCTGCTTTTTTTCTTCTGCTTTTAGAATCCTCTCTTTAAATTTTTCCATTTTAATTATGGTATGTCCCGGTGTGGGTCTCAGTTCATCTTGTTTGGAAGCCTCTGTACTTTTGTTCCTGGATATTTGTTTCCTTTTTAGGTTTGGGAAGTGTTCAGCTGTAGTTTCTTCAAGTACGGGATTGAACCCCAGCCATGAGGGCATAGAGGCCTAGCCATTGGACCACCAAGGACATACCTAAAGGATATTTTTAAATCCAATCAGCTGTTCTGTGCCAATTCCCTCATGGTTCAATTAGTAAAGAACCTGTCTGTATTGCAGGTGACATAAGAATTCAGGGCTCGACACATGGGTCAGGAGGATTCCCTGGAGAAGGAAATGGCAGCCCACTCCAGTATTCTTGCTTAGAAAATTCAGTGGACAGAGGAGCCTGGAGGGCCCCAGTCCATGAGGGGGTCACAAGAGTCAGATGCGACTGACCAACCAAACCATAACCATTCTATGTCTCCTGATCATAACGTTTAGTCACTGATTTCAAAGCAGTTGCTGAGAGCTAAGTACTCATTTCCATTTTATTCCTATTTGGTTTAAACTGGTCATCATTTAAGTTCAAACACAACAATCTGCAATTTTTAATCCCATCCCCCACATTGTATGTTTCTGATGTCCTGTGTTACATCTTCATGCTTAGCCTTTTGCTGTTTATTGTAGTTAGAACCAGTTTTACATTTGTGTGTTAATGTTTGTTTTATCTATGTACTGACATTCTTAAGTGACCTTTGATCCTCACTTTACATTTACCTTGTCTACTGGGATTTTCCCTTTCCTATAAATTCTTGTTTATTTTCCATCTAGTGAAGCTCCTTCAACATTTGAGTTAGGGTTAGTATTGTTGAATTCTTTTAGTTTTTGCTTGTTAGATTCTTTATTTTTCTTTCTGTTTTTAATGATAATCATGCTGGGTATGGTATCCTAGGTTGAAGGTTGTTTTTTTCTCTTTCAGGAATTAGAATATATCATGGTACTCTCTTCTGGTTGGCAAAATCCCTCTGAAGAAATCAACTGAAAGCCCTGTAGTGGTACCTTTGTACATGCCTCTGCTTTTTTTCTTCTGCTTTTAGAATCCTCTCTTTAAATTTTTCCATTTTAATTATGGTATGTCCCGGTGTGGGTCTCAGTTCATCTTGTTTGGAAGCCTCTGTACTTTTTGTTCCTGGATATTTGTTTCCTTTTTTAGGTTTGGGAAGTGTTCAGCTGTAGTTTCTTCAAGTACGTTTTTCAATCCCTTTCTCTCTCTCTCTTTTCTTCTGGAGCCCTTATTACAAGTAAGTAGATACATCTTATATTATCCAGTAGATCTTGTATGTTGCTTTTTATTTTGTCTGCTGTTCCAATTGGGTGATTTCCCTTATTCCATTTTACAGATAACTTACTCATTCTTCTGTGTTACCTTGTCTGTTGCTATTCATTGCTTCTAGATTTCTTTTTTTCTCATAAATTGAATTGTTTATTTTAATCTGTCATCTTTATGTTGTTTCTAGTTCTTTGTTAAAATATTCTGCACTTATAAATAATTTTTCTTAATCAGTTAGTTTTGTCATCACCTTTTGAATGTATTATCTGATAGACTAATGGTCCCTATTTCACCATTTTTCAGGGGTTTTCTCTTGCAGTTCTTTTGCCTTTTTGTTTTACTGAGCTTTCTCTGCCTCTGTGAATTTAGGAGAAAAAGTTATCCCTGTGGTCTTCAGGGGTGTTTTTATGCAGGAGCACCCCTGTACAGAGTGTGTGGGTCCAATGTGTGCTGTGCAAAGAGGAGGAGCTTCTGTGAACACCAGTCATGTCTTTACTCGGATGTGCTGGCTGGTATCAACTTGATGGGGGGAGGTGTGGTGAGTGTTGTAGGATCTAAAGCCTGCACAAGGTATAAGGAAAGACTTCCTCTCTGCTCTGTGGCTGTTGCCACTCTGTGAAGTATGATATCTGCTCCCTAGTTGCAAGATTGAAAGCCCAGAGGGTCAGGTTTAGGCTGGTTCTATTCTCTTTAAGTGTGTGTGTTCCTTCACTCCACACTTGAGGCCTTTATCCCAAAAGAGGGAGGTGCTGAATGAAGTATGTAGGGATTATGTACTTATAGAGGTCAGAATACACTATAATATGTGGATGTCCATGTGAGCTAAGTCACTTCACTCATGTCAAACTCTTTCAGACTGTAGCCTGCCACGGCCTTCCATCCATGGGATTCTCCAGGCAAAAACACTGAAGTGGGTTGCCATGCCCATCTCTAGGAGATCTTTCTGACCCAGGAATTGAACCTGTGTCTCTTATGTCTTCTGCATTGGCAGGTGGGTTCTTTACCACTAGCACCACCTGGGAAGCCCATAGGTGTCCATAGCTTTCCTTAGAAGCAGCTCAAGTTCACTTTCTTTTCCTTGCTGTGGTCATCCCAGATCTCATGCAAGGCTGTGGTGTGGAGTGGGTGGGACTAGATTGTTCATCTTATTTTGCTCTGTTAAATTCTACATTTTACAATCTTACTCATTCTTCTGTGTTACCTTGTCTGTTGCTATTCATTGCTTCTAGATTTCTTTTTTTCTCATAAATTGAATTGTTTATTTTAATCTGTCATCTTTATGTTGTTTCTAGTTCTTTGTTAAAATATTCTGCACTTATAAATAATTTTTCTTAATCAGTTAGTTTTGTCATCACCTTTTGAATGTATTATCTGATAGACTAATGGTCCCTATTTCACCATTTTTCAGGGGTTTTCTCTTGCAGTTCTTTTGCCTTTTTGTTTTACTGAGCTTTCTCTGCCTCTGTGAATTTAGGAGAAAAAGTTATCCCTGTGGTCTTCAGGGGTGTTTTTATGCAGGAGCACCCCTGTACAGAGTGTGTGGGTCCAATGTGTGCTGTGCAAAGAGGAGGAGCTTCTGTGAACACCAGTCATGTCTTTACTCGGATGTGCTGGCTGGTATCAACTTGATGGGGGGAGGTGTGGTGAGTGTTGTAGGATCTAAAGCCTGCACAAGGTATAAGGAAAGACTTCCTCTCTGCTCTGTGGCTGTTGCCACTCTGTGAAGTATGATATCTGCTCCCTAGTTGCAAGATTGAAAGCCCAGAGGGTCAGGTTTAGGCTGGTTCTATTCTCTTTAAGTGTGTGTGTTCCTTCACTCCACACTTGAGGCCTTTATCCCAAAAGAGGGAGGTGCTGAATGAAGTATGTAGGGATTATGTACTTATAGAGGTCAGAATACACTATAATATGTGGATGTCCATGTGAGCTAAGTCACTTCACTCATGTCAAACTCTTTCAGACTGTAGCCTGCCACGGCCTTCCATCCATGGGATTCTCCAGGCAAAAACACTGAAGTGGGTTGCCATGCCCATCTCTAGGAGATCTTTCTGACCCAGGAATTGAACCTGTGTCTCTTATGTCTTCTGCATTGGCAGGTGGGTTCTTTACCACTAGCACCACCTGGGAAGCCCATAGGTGTCCATAGCTTTCCTTAGAAGCAGCTCAAGTTCACTTTCTTTTCCTTGCTGTGGTCATCCCAGATCTCATGCAAGGCTGTGGTGTGGAGTGGGTGGGACTAGATTGTTCACTAGGGTGGGGTTGAGGGGCAGGGTGTTGTAAATGTAGAAACTGAAGCAGATCCTCTGCCATCAGAGATCTGGGCTGCTTCTGAGATCCTGATATAGTGATACTTTCTACCACTGCTCCACCTGGACCACATTCCAGGCCCCCAGGATGGCACTTTGTGAACTAGATGAGTCTGTCCCTTTGGGCATGTTGGTCCAAACATCCTATGTGAAGTGGGGTACCAGGGGATGGGGAGAGAAGAGTGAGGCCAGGTGTGGTTTAGGAACTCAGTAAGGTGGCAGCTGCCAGTGCAGAACTTTGTCCACCCTGTTTTCTGACAAGCTGACACCCACTCATTCTTAGCAGAGTCTAGGCCTCTTCAGCCCTTTTGGCTGTCCCAGAGGTTCTTCCAGAATCCAAAGGGGCTTGTCTCCTTCACATAGGTCTCCAGGACCGGAATGCTCAATCTGTTGCTTGACCTGCTTGCTCCCCAGCTCTAGAGTCTTCACATTTGGACAGTTTCTTCATTTCAGATCCCTCCTTGGAGCAGAAGTTGTGACCCTTTGCCTTTTCTCCATCGTACCTGGTTATATGTGTTTCTTTCAGCCTTGATTGTATATTTGTTGTTTTGCTAGTTTCCATTTTTCTATGAGAATTTTTCTACATGTAGATGTATTTTGATGAGTTTGTGAAGGAAGGCTAAGCTCCACCTCCTCTTATTTCACCGATTAGTCTCTCCAGAATTCTCTATTATGTCTCTGTTCCTCCCACTGTTAGCTGTCTGATTCTGAGGAAGTCCTAACCTAGTTTCCATTTTTTGTCTCAGAAAGATTGAGAATGGGAGATGATGTAAGAGTTATAGAGGTCAGAATACACTATAATATGTGGATGTCCATGTGAGCTAAGTCACTTCACTCATGTCAAACTCTTTCAGACTGTAGCCTGCCACGGCCTTCCATCCATGGGATTCTCCAGGCAAAAACACTGAAGTGGGTTGCCATGCCCATCTCTAGGAGATCTTTCTGACCCAGGAATTGAACCTGTGTCTCTTATGTCTTCTGCATTGGCAGGTGGGTTCTTTACCACTAGCACCACCTGGGAAGCCCATAGGTGTCCATAGCTTTCCTTAGAAGCAGCTCAAGTTCACTTTCTTTTCCTTGCTGTGGTCATCCCAGATCTCATGCAAGGCTGTGGTGTGGAGTGGGTGGGACTAGATTGTTCACTAGGGTGGGGTTGAGGGGCAGGGTGTTGTAAATGTAGAAACTGAAGCAGATCCTCTGCCATCAGAGATCTGGGCTGCTTCTGAGATCCTGATATAGTGATACTTTCTACCACTGCTCCACCTGGACCACATTCCAGGCCCCCAGGATGGCACTTTGTGAACTAGATGAGTCTGTCCCTTTGGGCATGTTGGTCCAAACATCCTATGTGAAGTGGGGTACCAGGGGATGGGGAGAGAAGAGTGAGGCCAGGTGTGGTTTAGGAACTCAGTAAGGTGGCAGCTGCCAGTGCAGAACTTTGTCCACCCTGTTTTCTGACAAGCTGACACCCACTCATTCTTAGCAGAGTCTAGGCCTCTTCAGCCCTTTTGGCTGTCCCAGAGGTTCTTCCAGAATCCAAAGGGGCTTGTCTCCTTCACATAGGTCTCCAGGACCGGAATGCTCAATCTGTTGCTTGACCTGCTTGCTCCCCAGCTCTAGAGTCTTCACATTTGGACAGTTTCTTCATTTCAGATCCCTCCTTGGAGCAGAAGTTGTGACCCTTTGCCTTTTCTCCATCGTACCTGGTTATATGTGTTTCTTTCAGCCTTGATTGTATATTTGTTGTTTTGCTAGTTTCCATTTTTCTATGAGAATTTTTCTACATGTAGATGTATTTTTGATGAGTTTGTGAAGGAAGGCTAAGCTCCACCTCCTCTTATTTCACCGATTAGTCTCTCCAGAATTCTCTATTATGTCTCTGTTCCTCCCACTGTTAGCTGTCTGATTCTGAGGAAGTCCTAACCTTAATTCATTTAGTCATAAAGTTGCACATGTGTGTTTGTGTATACGTCTGTCTCAGAAAGATTGGAGAGAAGGTCGGGTAGATAAGAAAACTTTTAATTGGTGCATTCAGCCAAGCAGTTTGGCAACAGAACATTAATTTTTATTTTAATAATGTGATTTGAATTGAATGCTTTGCTAGCGCTGCACTAAATTGGGCCTGTTATTTAAAATTAAGAAAGATCATCTTCCTTCTACAACTAACAACACCCCGCCCATACTCCCAACTAAATAACATGTTATCTATTTGGGAACTGGCAGAATTGAAATTACTATTCCTTGAGGGACTTTTTTTTTTTTTTTTTTTTTTTTTAGCAAAAATGGAGTAGGTGTAAATAGACTAGAAAGTTACTGTTTTACAGTAAACAAAAATACAATTGAAATATAGATTTTCTATACACTGTGGCAGTGATCTCTCACTGTCCACTGAATTCTATTATATTTTCTTCTCCAGTAATACAGTTGCAGCTAGGAACCTTCCCCCTAGTAGCTAGGTATATCTATATGACTATGTCTTGCCAATAGATATGAGCAAATGTTATGTGGGTCACTGTCAGACCAAGGCTGTTATAAAATGTGGTGTGTCTCTGCTGTGATTGCTGTTTTTTCCCTTTGCCTGGATATTTATTATGACAAAGCTCTATGAGACGGTGAAACGACAAGATAGAAGGAACCTAGTCCCTTAAAGAATACTTGGAGTAGTTTTTCTGCTCACCTGCAAGATTTTTTTTTATGTGTGGTCATTATAGTCCAGGACCGGAATGCTAATGCTTGCCTTTTCCAGCTCTAGAGTCTTCACATTTGGACAGTTTCTTCATTTCAGATCCTCCTTGGAGCAGAAGTTGTGACCCTTTGCCTTTTCTCCATCGTACCTGGTTATATGTGTTTCTTTCAGCCTTGATTGTATATTTGTTGTTTTGCTAGTTTCCATTTTTCTATGAGAATTTTTCTACATGTAGATGTATTTTTGATGAGTTTGTGAAGGAAGGCTAAGCTCCACCTCCTCTTATTTCACCGATTAGTCTCTCCAGAATTCTCTATTATGTCTCTGTTCCTCCCACTGTTAGCTGTCTGATTCTGAGGAAGTCCTAACCTTAATTCATTTAGTCATAAAGTTGCACATGTGTGTTTGTGTATACGTCTGTCTCAGAAAGATTGGAGAGAAGGTCGGGTAGATAAGAAAACTTTTAATTGGTGCATTCAGCCAAGCAGTTCGGCAACAGAACATTAATTTTTATTTTAATAATGTGATTTGAATTGAATGCTTTGCTAGCGCTGCACTAAATTGGGTCTGTTATTTAAAATTAAGAAAGATCATCTTCCTTCTACAACTAACAACACCCCACCCATACTCCCAACTAAATAACATGTTATCTATTTGGGAACTGGCAGAATTGAAATTACTATTCCTTGAGGGACTTTTTTTTTTTTTTTTTAGCAAAAATGGAGTAGGTGTAAATAGACTAGAAAGTTACTGTTTTACAGTAAACAAAAATACAATTGAAATATAGATTTTCTATACACTGTGGCAGTGATCTCTCACTGTCCACTGAATTCTATTATATTTTCTTCTCCAGTAATACAGTTGCAGCTAGGAACCTTCCCCCTAGTAGCTAGGTATATCTATATGACTATGTCTTGCCAATAGATATGAGCAAATGTTACGTGGGTCACTGTCAGACCAAGGCTGTTATAAAATGTGGTGTGTCTCTGCTGTGATTGCTGTTTTTTCCCTTTGCCTGGATATTTATTATGACAAAGCTCTATGAGACGGTGAAACGACAAGATAGAAGGAACCTAGTCCCTTAAAGAATACTTGGAGTAGTTTTTCTGCTCACCTGAATACCTATCCAGGCATGTCTGTTGTGTTGCTATTAAAATTTAGGTGTGTGCCATTGTAATCTAACATGCCCTACCTATTACACACCTCTGTTTAGTTGGTTATATTTCTTAATAAGTGTAATAAGCAGGAAATATTCATTGGTGGGTTGTTTGTTTCTTCTGACATTTTCAACGAGGGCCAGCTTTTAATGGGGAGCTTATATTGCCAGCCTAAAGTTCTGCTAGTGATCATGAAGTCCAAGATTTGAATATTAGCTTCTTTTCATGCTCGTGAGCATTTTTGAAAAGATGGTATATTTTGACTGAAGAAAAAATAAGGTAAAGAAAACAATACAATACAGGTTTGTAAATAACAACTTAATACAAAAAATATGTGGGTAATATGGATAGATGGATAGGCAGATGAAAGATGGAAATCCTGGATGGGATGTCTGTGAGAATGCAAGAGGACCAGCTCTTTTCTCAACTTGGAAGTATGTTGATATAATGGTACATCTTTCCATGAAGAGCACAAAGAGTTTAGGGTTTAGAAATCATACAGATGGAAAATGGCATTTGTTGAACAAGCATAATATGTCATGCACTAGCCTACATATTTTCACATACAATTTTTACTTTCACTTGCAGGGTTTCATAAAAACCCTGCAAGGGAAAAACTATACTACACCCCTTTCATGGTAAAAGACAACTAAGGCTCAGTTTTACCATCCCTGAATTATATTACAGGTATATGGATGAACCAGAATCAGAGTTACGTATTTCTAATTTTAGGGCCTGTTATCCATATTTTACTGTTTATGGGGACTTGGTAGATAAGAAGCAGTGGCATAATACTATATATATACTTATAGGTATTATTAAAATTCAAAGTGATTATTATTATCAGCACATTGAATTTTACTGTAACTTGGAAACATCAAGTTTCCTGTGTTTTATAAGAGAATGTTTTAGATTAGGCAATACTATTTTGATTTTAAGAGAAGTAGAGGGAGTAGAAAATAGGAAGAAAGGTAAATCTATGCCTCAGACATCCTGGCCTTGCTGACTTCAGAATCGGAGTAGCTGTGATTGCTGTTTTTTCCCTTTGCCTGGATATTTATTATGACAAAGCTCTATGAGACGGTGAAACGACAAGATAGAAGGAACCTAGTCCCTTAAAGAATACTTGGAGTAGTTTTTCTGCTCACCTGAATACCTATCCAGGCATGTCTGTTGTGTTGCTATTAAAATTTAGGTGTGTGCCATTGTAATCTAACATGCCCTACCTATTACACACCTCTGTTTAGTTGGTTATATTTCTTAATAAGTGTAAGAAGCAGGAAATATTCATTGGTGGGTTGTTTGTTTCTTCTGACATTTTCAACGAGGGCCAGCTTTTAATGGGGAGCTTATATTGCCAGCCTAAAGTTCTGCTAGTGATCATGAAGTCCAAGATTTGAATATTAGCTTCTTTTCATGCTCGTGAGCATTTTTGAAAAGATGGTATATTTTGACTGAAGAAAAAATAAGGTAAAGAAAACAATACAATACAGGTTTGTAAATAACAACTTAATACAAAAAATATGTGGGTAATATGGATAGATGGATAGGCAGATGAAAGATGGAAATCCTGGATGGGATGTCTGTGAGAATGCAAGAGGACCAGCTCTTTTCTCAACTTGGAAGTATGTTGATATAATGGTACATCTTTCCATGAAGAGCACAAAGAGTTTAGGGTTTAGAAATCATACAGATGGAAAATGGCATTTGTTGAACAAGTATAATATGTCATGCACTAGCCTACATATTTTCACATACAATTTTTACTTTCACTTGCAGGGTTTCATAAAACCCTGCAAGGGAAAACTATACTACACCCCTTTCATGGTAAAAGACAACTAAGGCTCAGTTTTACCATCCCTGAATTATATTACAGGTATATGGATGAACCAGAATCAGAGTTACGTATTTCTAATTTTAGGGCCTGTTATCCATATTTTACTGTTTATGGGGACTTGGTAGATAAGAAGCAGTGGCATAATACTATATATATACTTATAGATATTATTAAAATTCAAAGTGATTATTATTATCAGCACATTGAATTTTACTGTAACTTGGAAACATCAAGTTTCCTGTGTTTTATAAGAGAATGTTTTAGATTAGGCAATACTATTTTGATTTTAAGAGAAGTAGAGGGAGTAGAAAATAGGAAGAAAGGTAAATCTATGCCTCAGACATCCTGGCCTTGCTGACTTCAGAATCGAGTAGGTACACTGCCTGCAAGTGCTGTTCTCTTCCATCTTCCACTTCTGTTCTTGACTTTCTAAATCTGTCAAGCTCACTTTTTTTGTTGTTTTTTGACCACTTCTATTGGTCTTTCATTTATTTATTTTCATCCATCTCTGTTCTTTGGCCTGTGCGGGCCTCCCATTGCAGTGGCCTCTGTTGTCGCAGAGCACCAGCTCTGGGCGCATGTGCTCCAGAGCTCCAGCTCGGTAGGTATTGGACACATCAGTCCAGCTGCCCCGTGGCACGTGGGATCTTCCCAGGCTAGGGAATTAACTGGCACTTCTTGCACTGCAAAGTGGTGTCCGTATCCAATGGACCACCAGGGAAGCCCTGTCAAGCTCCCTTTTTATTAAAATATTTCTCTGCTTTTTGTCATTACTCTGTGACCATGTTCAGAAGTGTCGTAAAGTCTATTCTAATGAGTAAAATCGATTCTAATGAAAACTATTCTAACAAATTTAACCACATTATTTGGGTGATACTGTGATATTATTCAATGATTTATTTTTTTTTTTTTTTAGATATTCTGTTCTAAGTCTAAGAGTGATATTCAGTAAATACTTGAAGTACTAATGAAGGCTCTGAGAAACATGTCTGGGGACTAGAATGCTGACTATAAATAATGAGAAGTAAACTTATTAAGTATGGAGTATCTAACATATACCAGCTCTATACTGTTTACAAGTGTTACTTTTTCATGGGAAATGGTACTATTGAAAAGTGAACTGAGAGGTCAAATAACTTGCTCAAAGTCACATGTTTTACCATCCCTGAATTATATTACAGGTATATGGATGAACCAGAATCAGAGTTACGTATTTCTAATTTTAGGCCTGTTATCCATATTTTACTGTTTATGGGGACTTGGTAGATAAGAAGCAGTGGCATAATACTATATATATACTTATAGATATTATTAAAATTCAAAGTGATTATTATTATCAGCACATTGAATTTTACTGTAACTTGGAAACATCAAGTTTCCTGTGTTTTATAAGAGAATGTTTTAGATTAGGCAATACTATTTTGATTTTAAGAGAAGTAGAGGGAGTAGAAAATAGGAAGAAAGGTAAATCTATGCCTCAGACATCCTGGCCTTGCTGACTTCAGAATCGAGTAGGTACACTGCCTGCAAGTGCTGTTCTCTTCCATCTTCCACTTCTGTTCTTGACTTTCTAAATCTGTCAAGCTCACTTTTTTTGTTGTTTTTTGGCCACTTCTATTGGTCTTTCATTTATTTATTTTCATCCATCTCTGTTCTTTGGCCTGTGCGGGCCTCCCATTGCAGTGGCCCCTCTCGCTGCAGAACACCGGCTCTGGGTGCATGTGCTCCAGAGCTCCAGCTCGGTAGGTATTGGACACATCAGTCCAGCTGCCCCGTGGCACGTGGGATCTTCCCAGGCTAGGGAATTAACTGGCACTTCTTGCACTGCAAAGTGGTGTCCGTATCCAATGGACCACCAGGGAAGCCCTGTCAAGCTCCCTTTTTATTAAAATATTTCTCTGCTTTTTGTGACCATGTTCAGAAGTGTCGTAAAGTCTATTCTAATGAGTAAAATCGATTCTAATGAAAACTATTCTAACAAATTTAACCACATTATTTGGGTGATACTGTGATATTATTCAATGATTTATTTATTTTTTTTTTTAGATATTCTGTTCTAAGTCTAAGAGTGATATTCAGTAAATACTTGAAGTACTAATGAAGGCTCTGAGAAACATGTCTGGGGACTAGAATGCTGACTATAAATAATGAGAAGTAAACTTATTAAGTATGGAGTATCTAACATATACCAGCTCTATACTGTTTACAAGTGTTATCTCATTTAATGTAAATAATAAACATGGGAACTGGTACTATTGAAAAGTGAACTGGAGAGGTCAAATAACTTGCTCAAAGTCACATGTTTTATATAGGAAACTGGTGAATTCTTAATCCAATCTATCCATCTTCTAAGACTGAATCTGTAACCACCATACTTTATTGTATATTCTAGAGTTAAAATATCCAAGGATTATTTTCTAGGTCATAGGATTAAAAATATGCCTTTCAAATACTTTGAGCATAAATAAACAGTATTTTAGGTGGGAAAGGGGGTAGGAGACTTAGCTACTGAATTTTCAATTCAGTGAATGAACCCTAAATAGCAATGAAGTGTTCATGTTAAAGTATTTGCATACTAAGAACTTCTGTGAAGTTCAGTAGGGTATCCAAAGGGACAGTAATAAACGAGTTGATTCATTAATGAAACTTAAAGGCACACCAGATCTTCAAGATGTAGGTACCAAATGTAGAAGGACTACTGTATTCTGAGGGAACGCCAGCTTGTGATTACTTATAATTAAAGATAAACCCTGCCTTCTAAAGGAACAAAGATGGCCACTAGATTTCTGTGCCAAAATCAAAGAACTATACTTTTTTTTTTTTTTTTAATTTTGGCCTCTTTTATTGGCTTTTTATTTGTTTATTTTCATCCATCTTTCACTCTTTGGCCTTTTTGGGCCTCCCACTGCAGTGGTCCCTCTCAGTGAGAGCACCGACGCTGGGTGCATGCACTCCAGAGCGCCGGCTCATAATTGGACACACCGGTCCAGTCACTCCATGGCACATGGGATCTTCCTGAGCCAGGGATCGAACCAGCGCCCCTTGCACTGCAAGACAGACTCCCCACCCACTGGACCATAAACCGCCAATGAACTGTACTTTTTCAACATCTACATGTGGAATATTTGCATCAGACAGTACTCAGGTCAAATTTTGAAAGTAAAACAAACCAAGCACCTTGTATACATTTTATTTTTTTTTAATTGAAGTATAGTTCATGAACAATATTATAAGTATATAGCAAAATGATTCTCAATTTATATTCTAATTTTAGTCATAAAATAGTATATATTTTCCCTGTGTTATACAATACGTCCTTGTGCTTTATTTTATACATAATAGTTTGTACTTCTTATTACTCTATCCCTATCATGGCCTTTTCTCTTTCCCTCTACCCACTGGTAACCTCTGGTTTGTTCTCCATATCTATGGCTCTGTTTCTTTTTTGTTCCATTCTCTAGTTATTCATAGTTTTGTTTTTTGATTCCACATATGCACTGTATCATGCAGCATGTGTCTTTCTTTATCTGACTTCTTTTACTTAGTTTAATACCAAGTCCATCCATGTTGCTGCAAAAGGCAAAATTTCTTTCTTTTTTGTGGCTGAGTAGTATTCTGCCATGTATATGTACCACATCTTTATCCATTCATCTGTCAGTGGACACTTAGTTTGCTTAAGTATTTTGGCAATGGCAAATAATGTTGCTGTGAACTTTGGGGTGCACATATCTTTTCAAGTCAGTGTTTCCTTTTTTTTTTTCAGACAAATACCCAGAAGTGGAATAGCTTGGTCATATGGTAGTTCAGTTTTTATTTTAATTTTTTCAAAAAGCTTGTATACTGTTTTCCACAGTAGCAACACCAATTTACATCTCCATCAATAGGCTTCCGTTTTCTTTGCTTGTTACCCAGTATTTGTTATGTGTGGTCTTTTTGATGATAGCTGTTCTGCCAGGGGTGAGGTGGTATTTCATTATGGCATTAATTAGTATTTCTCTGGTGAGTAAGCATGTTAAGCATCTTTTTATGTGCCTGTGGACCATCTTTATGTCATCTTTGGAAACATTTCTGTTCAGTTCTTCTGCTTATTTTTAATCAAGTTGTTTTTGATGTTGTTGTATGTACTGTTTATATATTTGGTATATTGACCCCTTATCAGTCATGTCATTTGCAAACATTTTCTCCCATTAAACATGTTGTCTTTTTATTTTGTCAATGGTTTCATTTGCTCTGCAAAAACTTTTAATTTTTGTTATGTCCTATTTGTTTACTTTTCCTTTCTTTCTTTTTTTTTTGGCCTCGGGAAACAGATCCCCCCAAATTGTGCTACAATTAATGTCAGATAGTGGTCCTTGTATGTCTTTTTATGGGTGTTTTTAATGGTTTCCAGTGTTACATTTAGCCAGTTTGAGGTTATTTTTGTGCATTGTGTCAGACAGTGTTCTAATTTCTTTACATGTAGCTGTCCAGGTTTTCCTGCACTATTTATTGAAGAAACTGTCTTTCCTCCATTATATTTTCTAACCTTTGTTGTAGATTAATTCTGCATAAAGGAATAGGTTTATTTTTAGGCTACTTATTCCACTAATCTTTGTGTCTGTTTCTGTGCTAGTACTATGCTGTTTTGGTTACTGTGGCTTTGTACTGTAACCTGAAGTCAGGGAGCATGATTCCTCTAGCTCTGTTCTTTCTCAAAATTGTTTTTGCTGTTTGGAACCTTTTGTTCTTCCATGTAAAATTTAAAATTATTTGTTCTAGCTATATGAAAAATTCCCTTTGTATTTTGATAGGGATTGCACTGAATCTGTAGATTGCCTTGGGTAATATGATCCTTTTAACAGTATTCTTCCAATGCATGAACACAATTTCTCTTTTGACCTATTGTGTCATGTTCCATTTTTTTCATCAATGTCTTATAACTCAAGTACAGGTCTTTTACCTTACTAGATAGGCTTATTCCTAGGCAGTGTATTCTTTTTGATGTGATGATAAATGGGATTGTTTCCAAAGCTTCACATTCTGATAAAGTACTGTTAGTATACAGAAAGGCAACACATTGCTGTACTAATTTTGTATCCAGCAATACCGAATTCATTAATGAGTTCAGCAGTTTTTGGCTGGCACCATTAGGATTTTCTATCACATCATCTGCAAGTGGTGACAGTTTAATTCTTCGGTTTTCATCATTTTACTGTGATTTTAGCTGTAACCTTGTCATATATGGCCTTTATTATGTTGAAGCATGTTCTAAGCCCATAGTGCCTACTTTCTGGAGAGTTTATCATAAATGGGTGTTGATTACTGTCAAAAGCTTTTTCTGCAGCTATTTAGAGAATTGTGTGTTTTTTTATTCTTCAGTTTGCTAATGTAGAATATCATATTAACCAATTTGCTGACATTGAAAATATCTTTACATTTGTGGGATAAATCTTGTTTGATTATAGTGTATGATTCTTTAGATGTATTACTGGGTTGGTTTTTCTGGTATTTTATTGAGATTTTTGAACTGTGTACATCAGTGATATTGGCCTGTGTTTTTCTTATCCTTTACTTGTTTGGGTGCAGAATGAGTTTGGAAGCATTCTGTACTTTTCAATTTCTTGGAGGAGTTTGAGAAAGTTAGGTGAACTCTCTTCTAACTGTTTAACAGAATTCATCTCTGAAGCTCTGTTCTCCTGGACTTTTGTATGTTGTAGATTAATTCTGCATAAAGGAATAGGTTTATTTTTAGGCTACTTATTCCACTAATCTTTGTGTCTGTTTCTGTGCTAGTACTATGCTGTTTTGGTTACTGTGGCTTTGTACTGTAACCTGAAGCCAGGGAGCATGATTCCTCTAGCTCTGTTCTTTCTCAAAATTGTTTTTGCTGTTTGGAACCTTTTGTTCTTCCATGTAAAATTTAAAATTATTTGTTCTAGCTATATGAAAAATTCCCTTTGTATTTTGATAGGGATTGCACTGAATCTGTAGATTGCCTTGGGTAATATGATCCTTTTAACAGTATTCTTCCAATGCATGAACACAATTTCTCTTTTGACCTATTGTGTCATGTTCCATTTTTTTCATCAATGTCTTATAACTCAAGTACAGGTCTTTTACCTTACTAGATAGGCTTATTCCTAGGCAGTGTATTCTTTTTGATGTGATGATAAATGGGATTGTTTCCAAAGCTTCACATTCTGATAAAGTACTGTTAGTATACAGAAAGGCAACACATTGCTGTACTAATTTTGTATCCAGCAATACCGAATTCATTAATGAGTTCAGCAGTTTTTGGCTGGCACCATTAGGATTTTCTATCACATCATCTGCAAGTGGTGACAGTTTAATTCTTCGGTTTTCATCATTTTACTGTGATTTTAGCTGTAACCTTGTCATATATGGCCTTTATTATGTTGAAGCATGTTCTAAGCCCATAGTGCCTACTTTCTGGAGAGTTTATCATAAATGGGTGTTGATTACTGTCAAAAGCTTTTTCTGCAGCTATTTAGAGAATTGTGTGTTTTTTTATTCTTCAGTTTGCTAATGTAGAATATCATATTAACCAATTTGCTGACATTGAAAATATCTTTACATTTGTGGGATAAATCTTGTTTGATTATAGTGTATGATTCTTTAGATGTATTACTGGGTTGGTTTTTCTGGTATTTTATTGAGATTTTTGAACTGTGTACATCAGTGATATTGGCCTGTGTTTTTCTTATCCTTTACTTGTTTGGGTGCAGAATGAGTTTGGAAGCATTCTGTACTTTTCAATTTCTTGGAGGAGTTTGAGAAAGTTAGGTGAACTCTCTTCTAACTGTTTAACAGAATTCATCTCTGAAGCTCTGTTCTCCTGGACTTTTGTTTGTTGGCAGTTGTTAAATTACTGATGCAATTTGAGTACTAATAATTGGTTTGTTCATAATTTCTATTTCTCCCTGGCTTAGTCTTTTGAGATTGTACCTTTCTAAAAATTTGTCCATTTCTTCTAGTTTGTCCATGTTATTGGCAAATACTTGTTCATGGTTATCTTTATTGAACCTTTATATTTCTGTGGTGTCACTTGTAACTTCTTTTCCATTTTTAGTTGTATTGATTTGGCCCTTCTCCCTTTTTTTCTTGATGAATCTGGCTACAGGTTTGTCAGTTTTGTTAATCTTTTCAGAGAACCAGCTTTTAGTTTCATTGAACTTTTCTAGTCTTTTTTTAAAATCTCTATTTCATTTATTTATCTTCTAATATTTATCATTTCTTCTACTGACTTTGGATTTTGTTTGTTGTTATTTCTCTAGTTCCTTTAGACGTAAGGTTAGGCTGTTTGAGATTTTTCTTATTTCCTGAAGCAATCTTGTTTTGCTATAAGCTTCTCTCTTGGAACTGCTTTTGCTGCATTCCATAGGTTTCAGATTGTCATGTTTTCATTTTTCATTTGTCTCTAGGTATTTTTTCAAACTTCCTTTTGATTTCTTCAATGATCCATTGATTGTTCATCTCTTGTGAATTCTATTTTCTCTGTTAGAAACTTCTAATTTTACATTCTGTACATCCTTCTCCCGAATTCTTTAACCATCTTTAAAAAAATCACTACCTTGAACTCTTTTTCAGGTTGTCTTTCTGCATTTCACTGTGTTCTGGAGTTTTACGTTTTTCATTCATTTGAAATCTGTTCCTCACTCCATTTTACCTGTTTTGCTGTTTTTACTTAAATGTATCTGGTATATTGGTTACATTTCCCATCCTTGAAGAAATAGTCTTTTCTAAGAGACATCCTATGCACCCCAGCAGTGAACTCTCCTCTTGTGTGCTGTGTGAATCTATCTTTTGTGGCATCTGTTAGGTTTGGTTGGCCTCTAGTCTTTTTGGTAGCCAGTTCCCCTTTGTGAAAAAGCTGCCATCCAGTGGATGATGGGACCAGGTTAAACGGTGGCTGATTGGGATCCTGGAATTAATCCTGGGTTTCTGGTAGGTAGAGTCTAGGTCCTGGGGGCGGGGGTATATGTTGCTTGCATACTGTTGGGTGAAATCTAGGGTTTGCATCAGCCTGCTGGTGGGTAGAGTTGTGTCCTGCTGTTGGGAAGGACTGAGACCAAGCCAGTCCCAGCACAAAGTCTGAATTGCTTTTGGTACAGACTGGATCTTCAGAATGCAGCCTGGTTTTCTTATGGCTGGTGTCTGTTCACTGATGGGTAGAGCTGTGTCCCATGGTCTCTTGGTGTACAACCCTGGAATTCAAAGGTCTAGTTTGTGGGACTGGGTCCTGGGACCTTTAGTGAGCAGGGCCATGTCCAGAAGCAGCTGTGGGTTCAGGCTGTCATAAAGCAAATTGGCTGCTGGTTATTGGAGCTGTATCCATGCCCAGTTAGTTGCTTGACACGAGACATTCCAGCACTGACCACAGGGTGGGCAATAAGGTGCTAATAAGTTGGAGGATTCCAAAAGAGATCTTGCCAGCACCAGTGTCCATGTGGTAGAATCAGCTCCCTAAAATAGTTTCCACCAGTGTCTGTGTTCTCAGGGTGAGCTATAGTTATGTCTTGCCTTTCCAAGAGACTCCTCAGGATCAGCAGATGGATCTAACGCATTCACATGTCATAATACAGTTTCTGCCCCAGGTTCTGGAGCATGTATGATTCTGTGTGCATCCTTTAAGAGAAAAGTGTTTATTTCTCTCTTTTGTTTGTTGCCCAGCTGCTCAGTCGTGTCTGACTTTTTGCCCCACCATGGACTGTAGCATGCCAGGCTTCCCTGTCCGTCACTGTCTCCCGGAGTTTGATCAATCTCCTGTCCACTGAGTCAGTGATGCCATCCAACCATCTCATCCTCTGTTACCCTCTTTTCCTCCTGCCCTCAATCTTTCCCATATCAGTATCTTTTTCAGTGATTTAGCTCTTCATTATTAAGTGGCCAAAATATTGGAGCTACAACTTCATAATCAGTCCTTCCAATGAATATTCAGGGTCAATATCCTTTAGGATTTACCAGTTTGATCTCCTTGGTATCCATCAGACTCTCAAGAGTCTTATCCAGCACCAGTTTGAAAGCATCAATTCTTTGTCGCTCAGCCTTCTTTGTAGACCAACTCTCACATTTATAGATGACTACTGGAAAAATCATAGCTTTGACTATATGGACCTTTGTTGTGAAAGTGATGTCTGCTTTTGTAATACACTGAGTTTGTCATAGCTTTTCCTCCATTGGGCAAGTGTCCTTTAATTTCATGGCTGCAGTCACTGTTCACAGTAATTTCAGAGCTGAAGAAAATAAAGTCTGTCACTGTTTCTAATTTTCCCACATCTATTTGGCATGAAGTGATAGAACCAGATGTCATGATCTTCGTTTTATGAATGTTGAGTTTTAAGCCACCATTTTCACTCTTCTCTCTCACCTTCATAAAGAGACTCTTTAGGGGTCTTCCCTGGTGGTCCAGTGGGTAAGGACACCGCCTTGCAGTGCAAGGGGCGCCAGTTCTATCCCTGGCCTGGGAAGATCCCACGTGCCGCGGAGCGGCTGGACTGATGTGTCCAATTACTGAGCCAGAGCTCTGGAGCGCATGCGGCCAGAGCCGGTGCTCTGCAACAACAGAGGCCACCGCGATGGGAGGCCCACATGGGCCAAAGAACAAAGATGGATGAAAATAGACAAATGAAAGACCAATGGAAGTGGTCACTCACCCCCAACCCATCCCTCCCCTCCACCCCGCATCCCCCAAAAAAAGAAATTAAAAAAAAAAAGAGACTCTTTAGTTTCCCTTCGCTTTCTGCCATATAGGTCTTGTCATCTGCATATTTGAGGTTATTGATGTTTCTCCTGGCATTCTTGATTCCAGCTTGTGATTCATCCAGCCAGGCATCAGAATAAAGCAACAGTCCTCAAGACAGTATGGTACTGGCACAGAACCAGAAATATTGACCAGGGGAACGAGATCAAGAACCCTCTTCTCCGATTTATCAGTATCTTTTCAGTGATTTAGTTTTTCTTTCCATTATTAAGTGGCCAAAATATTGGAGCTACAACTTCATAATCAGTCCTTCCAATGAATATTCAGGGTTAATATCCTTTAGGATTTACCAGTTTGATCTCCTTGGTATCCATCAGACTCTCAAGAGTCTTATCCAGCACCAGTTTGAAAGCATCAATTCTTTGTCGCTCAGCCTTCTTTGTAGACCAACTCTCACATTCATAGATGACTACTGGAAAAATCATAGCTTTGACTATATGGACCTTTGTTGTGAAAGTGATGTCTGCTTTTGTAATACACTGAGTTTGTCATAGCTTTTCCTCCATTGGGCAAGTGTCCTTTAATTTCATGGCTGCAGTCACTGTTCACAGTAATTTCAGAGCTGAAGAAAATAAAGTCTGTCACTGTTTCTAATTTTCCCACATCTATTTGGCATGAAGTGATAGAACCAGATGTCATGATCTTCGTTTTATGAATGTTGAGTTTTAAGCCACCATTTTCACTCTTCTCTCTCACCTTCATAAAGAGACTCTTTAGGGGTCTTCCCTGGTGGTCCAGTGGGTAAGGACACCGCCTTGCAGTGCAAGGGGCGCCAGTTCTATCCCTGGCCTGGGAAGATCCCACGTGCCGCGGAGCGGCTGGACCGATGTGTCCAATTACTGAGCCAGAGCTCTGGAGCGCATGCGGCCAGAGCCGGTGCTCTGCAACAACAGAGGCCACCGCATGGGAGGCCCACATGGGCCAAAGAACAAAGATGGATGAAAATAGACAAATGAAAGACCAATGGAAGTGGTCACTCACCCCCAACCCATCCCTCCCCTCCACCCCGCATCCCCCAAAAAAAGAAATTAAAAAAAAAAAGAGACTCTTTAGTTTCCCTTCGCTTTCTGCCATATAGGTCTTGTCATCTGCATATTTGAGGTTATTGATGTTTCTCCTGGCATTCTTGATTCCAGCTTGTGATTCATCCAGCCAGGCATCAGAATAAAGCAACAGTCCTCAAGACAGTATGGTACTGGCACAAAACCAGAAATATTGACCAGTGGAACAAGATCAAGAACCCATAGATAAACCCATGCACCTATGGGTACCTTATTTTTGACAAAGGAGGTGAATATATAAAATGGGACAAAGCGTCTTCAACAAATGGTCCTGGGAAAGTTGGACGGCTACATGGAAAAAAATGAAGTTGGAACATTCCCTGACACCACGCACAAAGATCAACTCAAAATGGATTAAAGACTTAAATTGAAGACCAGAAACCATCAAACTCTTAGAGGAGAATATAGGCAAAACCCTCTAGGACATCAATCAAAGCAAGATCTTCTCTGACCCACCTACTAGAATAGCGGAACTAAAAAGACAAATGAACATGTGGGACCTAATGAAACTTCAAAGCTTTTGTACAGCAAAAGAAATTACAAAAAAGCTGAACAGACAGCCCACAGAGTGGGAGAAAATCATAGCAAATGAAACAACAGACAAAGAATTAATCTCCAAAATCTACAAGCAACTCAGACAACTCAGCACTGGAAGAACGAACAACCCAATCAAAAAATGGGAAAAGGACCTAAACAGACACCTCTCCAACGATGACATACAGATGGTCCAAAAGCACATGAAATGATGCTCAACTTCACTAATAATTAGAGAAATGCAAATCAAAACTACAATGAGATATCACCTCACACCCGTCAGAATGGCCATCATCCACAAATTGACAGACAATAAATGCTGGAGAGGCTGCGGAGAAAAGGGAACACTCCTGCATTGCTGGTGGGAGTGTAAATTGATACAGCCTCTATGGAAGACAGTCTGGAGATGGGCCCACATGGGCCAAAGAACAAAGATGGATGAAAATAGACAAATGAAAGACCAATGGAAGTGGTCACTCACCCCAACCCATCCCTCCCTCCACCCCGCATCCCCAAAAAGAAATTAAAAAAAAAAAGAGACTCTTTAGTTTCCCTTCGCTTTCTGCCATATAGGTCTTGTCATCTGCATATTTGAGGTTATTGATGTTTCTCCTGGCATTCTTGATTCCAGCTTGTGATTCATCCAGCCAGGCATCAGAATAAAGCAACAGTCCTCAAGACAGTATGGTACTGGCACAAAAACAGAAATATTGACCAGTGGAACAAGATCAAGAACCCATAGATAAACCCATGCACCTATGGGTACCTTATTTTTGACAAAGGAGGTGAATATATAAAATGGGACAAAGCGTCTTCAACAAATGGTGCTGGGAAAGTTGGACGGCTACATGGAAAAAAATGAAGTTGGAACATTCCCTGACACCACGCACAAAGATCAACTCAAAATGGATTAAAGACTTAAATTGAAGACCAGAAACCATCAAACTCTTAGAGGGGAATATAGGCAAAACCCTCTAGGACATCAATCAAAGCAAGATCTTCTCTGACCCACCTACTAGAATAGCAGAACTAAAAAGACAAATGAACATGTGGGACCTAATGAAACTTCAAAGCTTTTGTACAGCAAAAGAAATTACAAAAAAGCTGAACAGACAGCCCACAGAGTGGGAGAAAATCATAGCAAATGAAACAACAGACAAAGAATTAATCTCCAAAATCTACAAGCAACTCAGACAACTCAGCACTGGAAGAACGAACAACCCAATCAAAAAATGGGAAAAGGACCTAAACAGACACCTCTCCAACGATGACATACAGATGGTCCAAAAGCACATGAAATGATGCTCAACTTCACTAATAATTAGAGAAATGCAAATCAAAACTACAATGAGATATCACCTCACACCCGTCAGAATGGCCATCATCCACAAATTGACAGACAATAAATGCTGGAGAGGCTGCGGAGAAAAGGGAACACTCCTGCATTGCTGGTGGGAGTGTAAATTGATACAGCCTCTATGGAAGACAGTCTGGAGATTTCTTAAAAAACTAAAAATAGAAGCACCCTATAAACCAGCAATCCCACTCTTAGGCTTATACCCTGATGAATTCAAAACTGAAAGAAGCACCTGTACCCCAGTGTTCATTGCAGCTCTCTATACAATAGCTAGAACATGGAAGGAACCTAGATGCCCATCGACGAACGAGTGGATCCAAAAGCTCTGGTACATATATACAATGGAATACTACACAGCTGTAAAGAGAAATGCAAAAGAATCAGCCCTAATGAGGTGGCTGGATCTAGAACGTATCATCAAAAGTGAAGTCAGTCAGAAAGAGAAGGACAAATACAGTGTATTAACACATATATATGGAATCTAGTAGGATGGTGATAATGGCACATGCAGTGAAGTGACGGAAAGACAGACATGGACAGTGGACATATGGACATTGTGGGGAAGGGACAGAAGGTGGGAGGCGTAAAGGAAGTAGCATGAAGGCCTGTACTATTATAAGTGAAAATAGCTATAGTCATTGCTCTGTGAGAAAAGGGGATCCTTCAGGGGTGCTGTGTGATGGTTGGGAGGGGTGGGAAGGGGGGGATATACATCTGACTAATCTGGGAACATACATATCTGTAAACAACAAAACTCTGTAAAAGTTAAAAGCAAAATGAAGGTTTTAAAAAAAAATGAATGTTGTACTCTGCATATAAATTAACTAAGTAGGGTGACAATATACAGCCTTGATGTACTCCTTACCCAATTTTGAACCAGTTCTTTGTTCCATGTCTGGTTCTAACTGTTGCTTCTTGACCTGCATATGGGTTTCTTAGGAAGCAAGTAAGGTAGTCTGGCATTCCCATCTATTTAGTAAAGAATTTTTCAGTTTCTTGTGACCCACTAATCAGAGGCTTTAAAATAGTCAGTGAAGCAGAAGTTGATGATTTCTCTGGAATTCCCTTGCTTTTTCTATGATACAACAAATGCAGCAATTTGATCTCTGGTTCCTCTGCCTTTTCTAAATCCAGCTTGTACATCTGGAAGTTCTCAGTTCACATACTGTTGAAGCCTAGCTTGAAGGATTTTGAGCATGACCTTGCTAGCATGTGAAATGAGTGCACTTGAGCTGTCATTTGAACATTCTTTGGAATTGCCCTGTTTGAGGATTGGAATGAAAACTGACCTTTTCCAATCCTGTGGTCACTGCTGAGTTTTTCAAATTTGCCAGCATATTGAGTGTAGTACTTTAACAACATCATCTCTTAGCATCAGATAGCTCAGCTGGAATTCCATCCCCTCCACTTGCATTGTTGAAAGTAATGCTTCCTAAGACCCACTTGACTTCACACTCCAGGATGTCTGGTTCTAGGTGAGTGATCACACCATTGTGATTATCTAGGTCATTAAGACCTTTTTTGTATAGTTCTTCTGTGTATTCTTGCCACCTCGTCTTAGTATCTTTGGTTTCTGTTAGCTTCCTACCATTTCTGTCCTTTATTGTGCCCTTCTTTGTGTGGAATATTCCCTTGGTATCTCTAATTTTCTTGAAGAGGCCTCTAGTCTTTCCCATTCTGTTATTTGCCTCTGTTTCTTTGCATTGTTCACTTAGGAAGGCATTCTTACCTCTCCTTGCTATTCTTTGGAACTCTGCATTCAAATGAGTATATCATTCCTTTACTCCTTTACCCTTCACTTCTCTTCTTTTAATAGCTATTTATAAGGCCACCCCAAAGAACCATTTTGCCCTTTTGCATTTATTTTTCTTGGAGATGGTTTTGATCACCACCTCCTGTACAGTGTTATCAGTGTTACTCAGCCCTCTAGGACTCCTGAAAGTAAGCCCTCCTGGTCTTCAAAAACAAATGCTCTAGGGGCCTTTCTTCTTGGTGTAGGTCCCCCAGGCTAGGGAGCCTGAGATAAGCCTCAAATCTCTCACTCCTTTGAGAGAATCTGCAGTTATTCTCATGTTTCTGACTCGCCATACACCTGGGTGTATGGAATTTGAATATTCAGTTTCTTGTGACCCACTAATCAGAGGCTTTAAAATAGTCAGTGAAGCAGAAGTTGATGATTTCTCTGGAATTCCCTTGCTTTTTCTATGATACAACAAATGCAGCAATTTGATCTCTGGTTCCTCTGCCTTTTCTAAATCCAGCTTGTACATCTGGAAGTTCTCAGTTCACATACTGTTGAAGCCTAGCTTGAAGGATTTTGAGCATGACCTTGCTAGCATGTGAAATGAGTGCACTTGAGCTGTCATTTGAACATTCTTTGGAATTGCCCTGTTTGAGGATTGGAATGAAAACTGACCTTTTCCAATCCTGTGGTCACTGCTGAGTTTTTCAAATTTGCCAGCATATTGAGTGTAGTACTTTAACAACATCATCTCTTAGCATCAGATAGCTCAGCTGGAATTCCATCCCCTCCACTTGCATTGTTGAAAGTAATGCTTCCTAAGACCCACTTGACTTCACACTCCAGGATGTCTGGTTCTAGGTGAGTGATCACACCATTGTGATTATCTAGGTCATTAAGACCTTTTTTGTATAGTTCTTCTGTGTATTCTTGCCACCTCGTCTTAGTATCTTTGGTTTCTGTTAGCTTCCTACCATTTCTGTCCTTTATTGTGCCCTTCTTTGTGTGGAATATTCCCTTGGTATCTCTAATTTTCTTGAAGAGGCCTCTAGTCTTTCCCATTCTGTTATTTGCCTCTGTTTCTTTGCATTGTTCACTTAGGAAGGCATTCTTACCTCTCCTTGCTATTCTTTGGAACTCTGCATTCAAATGAGTATATCATTCCTTTACTCCTTTACCCTTCACTTCTCTTCTTTTAATAGCTATTTATAAGGCCACCCCAAAGAACCATTTTGCCCTTTTGCATTTATTTCTCTTGGAGATGGTTTTGATCACCACCTCCTGTACAGTGTTATCAGTGTTACTCAGCCCTCTAGGACTCCTGAAAGTAAGCCCTGCTGGTCTTCAAAAACAAATGCTCTAGGGGCCTTTCTTCTTGGTGTAGGTCCCCCAGGCTAGGGAGCCTGAGATAAGCCTCAAATCTCTCACTCCTTTGAGAGAATCTGCAGTTATTCTCATGTTTCTGACTCGCCATACACCTGGGTGTATGGAATTTGAATATTACACAGTTTCACCCTTCCTAATACTTCCTTCTTTACATCTTTAGTTGTAGGACATCTTTCCTCATAGTTTTCTGACTCTTTCATCAATGGTTTATCTGTGAATAGTTGTGATTTTGGTGTGCCTATGAGAGGAGGTGAGCTCAGGGTCTTTCTACTCTACCATTTTGTATAGTAATCCAGGGATAAATATTTTTGATAGTATGTTGTATGTCTAAAAGGACTTCATATTTGCCTGTGGAAGTAGGCTTTGGAAGGATTGAAGCTCCATGTTCTTTTGGAGTTCACCATATAGACGGGTTTTTTTTGATTTGCTTAAGAGGTATTTGTGCATTATGGACTCTCAGAAAATGTACTGAGTGAAAATATAGTATGTAGAATAAAATAGAAGATAAAAGTAGTCTTTAAAAGGGTGGGACAAAGGTTAGAAATGGCAAATCAAGACTAAATCTTTTCATATTTTTAAGACTGCTTAAATGGGTAATCAAGAAAGGGAACAATATTTACAAACTATTGGGTTTTTTCTATGTATATGCCCAGTAATGGGATTGATGGGTCATGTGGTAGTTCTGTTTATAGTTTTTTAGAAACCTCCATCCTGTTTTCCATAGTGACTGTACCCATTTACATTCCAACCAGTAATACATGAGAATAACCTTTGCTGCACACCCTCTCTAGCATTTGTTTGTAGGTTTTTTTGATGATGATCATTCTGACTAGTGTGAGGTGATATCTCATTATAGTTTTGATTTGCATTTCTCTAATAATGAGTGATATTGAGCATTTTTTCATGTGTTTATTAGCCATTGCATGTCTCTGGTGAAATGATGTCTGTTTAGGTCTTCTGCCTATTTTCTGATTGGGTTTTTTGTATGAAATGCTGCTCAGCCTAAAAAGGAACAAAACTGACTCATTTGTAGAGATGTGGATGGACCTAGAGTTGTCATTCAGAGTCAAGTAAGTCAGAAAAATGAAAACAAACAATACATATTAACACATAGATATGGAATCAAGAAAAATGTAGCTGCTGTTGTTGTTCAATCACTCAGTCATGTCTGACTCTTCATGGCCCCATGGACTGTAGCATGCCAGGCTTCCCTGTCCTACACCATCTCCCAGAGCTTGCTCAAACTCATGTTCATTGAATCATTGATGCCATCCAACCATCTTATCCTCTGTTGTCCCCTTATCCTTCTGCCTTCTATTTTTCCCAGCATCAGGGTCTTTTCCAATGAGTCGTCTGTTCACATCTGTGGCCAAAGTATTGGAGCTTCAGCTTCAGCATCAGTCCTTCCAATGAATATTCAGGGTTGATTTTCTTTAGGATCAACTGTTTTGATCTCCTTGCAGTCCAAGGGATTCTTAAGGGTCTTCTCCAACACCACAGTTCAAAGGCATCAATTTTTCAGCACTCAGCCTTCTTTATAGACCAACTCTCATATCCAGCATGACTACTGGAATAACCATAGCTTTGATTAAACAGACCTTCGTTGGCAAAGTGCTAGCTCTGCCTTTTAATACACTAAGTTTGTCATAGCTTTTCTTCCAATGAGTAAGCATCTTTTAATTTGATAAAGTAAAATTATATAGTTTGTGTTATTTGTAAAGCAGAAGGAAAGACACAGCCTCTGTTCACGCAAATTGGGTTTGACAGGTGTGCACTCATGATACTATGGGTACAATAGATAACCAATGAGAACCTACTGTGTAGCACAGGGAACTCTACTCAATGCTCTGTGGTGACCTAAATGGGAAGGAATTCCAAAAAAGGATATTTTTGATTCACCGTTCACTTTGCCATACAATAGAAACTAATACAACATCATAAAGCAAATATACTCCAATAATAATTAATTAAAAAAGAAAGATTGGGCTTAAAAACTAACAAACAAAAAACCATTAAGAGTAGCAGCCTCTTCTTATTATTGGCTCAATTTCATATAGTGACATTTTTCTTTCCCCCTGCAAAGATGGCTAGTATTTACTTTAAAATATAAGCATATTGAAGTTAGGATTATAGTTACATGATTCTCTATTTTATGACCTTTATCTTCTTTCCATGAAAAATTTTGAATCCCATTATTCCTGTAGGACCTAGAGTCTAAGTGTAAAATAATTTTATTACTGTACCTGTATATACATATTATGTTTAGGGGATGCTGGACAGTCATCCTACTAGAGCTAATTAAGGTCAGTTCAGCACAGAAAACCAGGGTAATATTAGGGACTTGTAATCAGAGCCAAGAATGACCTCATGATTGATTGGAAAGTATAAATCATTTCTGCATTGAAAATTAGCAGGGATATAAGAGCTATTCAGATAGGACATAACAGAAACATAAGTAACCAATAATTGTAAATATACAGTGATTTTTAACCACTAAATTGTAAGCACTCTGAGGCCAGGCACACCATGTTAGTTGTGTATGTGGCAGTCCAATGATTCTTGTTTTTAGGATCAACTGTTTTGATCTCCTTGCAGTCCAAGGGATTCTTAAGGGTCTTCTCCAACACCACAGTTCAAAGGCATCAATTTTTCAGCACTCAGCCTTCTTTATAGACCAACTCTCATATCCAGCATGACTACTGGAATAACCATAGCTTTGATTAAACAGACCTTCGTTGGCAAAGTGCTAGCTCTGCCTTTTAATACACTAAGTTTGTCATAGCTTTTCTTCCAATGAGTAAGCATCTTTTAATTTGATAAATTAAAATTATATAGTTTGTGTTATTTGTAAAGCAGAAGGAAAGACACAGCCTCTGTTCACGCAAATTGGGTTTGACAGGTGTGCACTCATGATACTATGGGTACAATAGATAACCAATGAGAACCTACTGTGTAGCACAGGGAACTCTACTCAATGCTCTGTGGTGACCTAAATGGGAAGGAATTCCAAAAAAGGATATTTTTGATTCACCGTTCACTTTGCCATACAATAGAAACTAATACAACATCATAAAGCAAATATACTCCAATAATAATTAATTAAAAAAGAAAGATTGGGCTTAAAAACTAACAAACAAAAAACCATTAAGAGTAGCAGCCTCTTCTTATTATTGGCTCAATTTCATATAGTGACATTTTTCTTTCCCCCTGCAAAGATGGCTAGTATTTACTTTAAAATATAAGCATATTGAAGTTAGGATTATAGTTACATGATTCTCTATTTTATGACCTTTATCTTCTTTCCATGAAAAATTTTGAATCCCATTATTCCTGTAGGACCTAGAGTCTAAGTGTAAAATAATTTTATTACTGTACCTGTATATACATATTATGTTTAGGGGATGCTGGACAGTCATCCTACTAGAGCTAATTAAGGTCAGTTCAGCACAGAAAACCAGGGTAATATTAGGGACTTGTAATCAGAGCCAAGAAAGACCTCATGATTGATTGGAAAGTATAAATCATTTCTGCATTGAAAATTAGCAGGGATATAAGAGCTATTCAGATAGGACATAACAGAAACATAAGTAACCAATAATTGTAAATATACAGTGATTTTTAACCACTAAATTGTAAGCACTCTGAGGCCAGGCACACCATGTTAGTTGTGTATGTGGCCTTAATATCTGGTTCTCAGGAGTCAAATTCTGGCATTAGATAGAAACTTGGTAATGGGAGTGAGAGGTGGAATATAGGATGATGATGTTAGGCTATCTTACCCCAAGGAAGTAAGTTGATCCATCATGAATAAAACAGGGCTCTTACAAATGACTACACACTATAGAGTAGGACTAGTCCCACTAGCAAGCTAGGTAGATCAGATGGAAAAGGAAGAATGAGTAAGGGCTTCCAAGTATATGGAACCACAGGAGAACAGATAGTTTGGTGTTAGGGAAATGATGATCAGTAAGGTCAAAGCTTGGCAAAAAGTGTGAACTTCCACTTAACCTAGAAAGAAAGAGATAACCCTGAGGACTCTGCCTGGAGATGAAAATGTAATCTAGGTTATGAGAGAGTGTAAAGACTGAAATCCTTATTGTTGAAACAAATGAACTTCGGGGTGGCTGTTTGAGTATCTCAGTCAGCTAGATAGTCCTCTACATTAAAGCCTCATATATTTGAGATGAAGAAAAATAACAGTTTCCTAAAAACCAAGTCTGTTTTTAGCTAGTCATTCATATGAAGTCTTGGTTCTCATTGCCCTTTATATTGTTTTTATTTAAGCTTACTTTTATATTTAACTAAACCATATGCATATTTTAATTAAATGCTAGGAAAACTTTATCTTCTTTCCATGAAAAATTTTGAATCCCATTATTCCTGTAGGACCTAGAGTCTAAGTGTAAAATAATTTTATTACTGTACCTGTATATACATATTATGTTTAGGGGATGCTGGACAGTCATCCTACTAGAGCTAATTAAGGTCAGTTCAGCACAGAAAACCAGGGTAATATTAGGGACTTGTAATCAGAGCCAAGAATGACCTCATGATTGATTGGAAAGTATAAATCATTTCTGCATTGAAAATTAGCAGGGATATAAGAGCTATTCAGATAGGACATAACAGAAACATAAGTAACCAATAATTGTAAATATACAGTGATTTTTAACCACTAAATTGTAAGCACTCTGAGGCCAGGCACACCGTGTTAGTTGTGTATGTGGCCTTAATATCTGGTTCTCAGGAGTCAAATTCTGGCATTAGATAGAAACTTGGTAATGGGAGTGAGAGGTGGAATATAGGATGATGATGTTAGGCTATCTTACCCCAAGGAAGTAAGTTGATCCATCATGAATAAAACAGGGCTCTTACAAATGACTACACACTATAGAGTAGGACTAGTCCCACTAGCAAGCTAGGTAGATCAGATGGAAAAAGGAAGAATGAGTAAGGGCTTCCAAGTATATGGAACCACAGGAGAACAGATAGTTTGGTGTTAGGGAAATGATGATCAGTAAGGTCAAAGCTTGGCAAAAAGTGTGAACTTCCACTTAACCTAGAAAGAAAGAGATAACCCTGAGGACTCTGCCTGGAGATGAAAATGTAATCTAGGTTATGAGAGAGTGTAAAGACTGAAATCCTTATTGTTGAAACAAATGAACTTCGGGGTGGCTGTTTGAGTATCTCAGTCAGCTAGATAGTCCTCTACATTAAAGCCTCATATATTTGAGATGAAGAAAAATAACAGTTTCCTAAAAAAAACCAAGTCTGTTTTTAGCTAGTCATTCATATGAAGTCTTGGTTCTCATTGCCCTTTATATTGTTTTTATTTAAGCTTACTTTTATATTTAACTAAACCATATGCATATTTTAATTAAATGCTAGGAAAACTTTACTTTTCCAAACACTGTTTAGAATATGTAGAGGGATTAAAAGAGACACAGAATATGGGAAGAAAGGGCCATTTAATTCAGGCAGAGAGTGCCCAAAGAATTAAGGAAGGGAGGTGTTTGAACATGTCTAAAACTTACTGAAAACAACAAGGATGCACCCAAAAGAAGGATGTAGAACCACAGGAAGGAAGATGTTGCTAAGAGCAAGGTCCCAGGAAACAGAAGCAATCCCTGTTTTTCTGCACTTGATATCTGGGCATTGTAGACTGACACTTTATATTTTGCATTAACATGTGCTACAGATGAAATGACTGTGTTTAAGATGATGAGGCAAAGCGGGATAAGAATTCAAGGACGGAGAGATTCATTAAGACTGATATTCATGATAGCAGGAAAAACTTCAGCTTGAATTGTGCCATCTTTATTTAAGAACTAATATATGGCAAAAAACAAGGCTGATTCTTACACTGAGCCAAGTCTAACACTTCTTCAACAGACCTGTACACTTTGAGTCATCACTTGTTTAAACTGATAGTCAAATCACCACCATCATAATATGTCGTAGATAATAGATATTAACTAAACACAGTTGGTTATAGAAAACAAGTACTTCAGGATTTTTCTCGACACTCTTATGAACTGAATGTTTGTGTCCCCCACACCCAAATGTGTATATTGACATCCTAACTACCAATGTGGTGTTTTCAGGAAGTGGGACCGTATTAGGTCATTAGGTCATAAGCCTTCATGCATGGGATTAGTGTCCCTACAAAAGGGTCCCCACAGAGCTCCCCCTGCCATGGGAGGATAAAAATGAGAAGTCAACTGTCTGCACCCCAGAAGAGACTTCTCACCAGAACTTAACCATGCTGGCACCCCGATCTAGCACTTCCAATCTCCAGAAGGGTAAGAAATAAATTCCTGTTGTTTATAAACCATCCAATCTGTGTGTTTTTTTTTTTTAAAATTTTATTTATTTATCTTTTGGGGGGTGAAGTGGGGAGGGAGGGGGATGGGCGGGCCACTTCTATTGGTCTTTCATTTCTCTATTTTCATCTGTCTTTGTTCTTTGGCTCCTGTGGGCCTCCCATCATGATGGCCTCTGTTGTCGCAGAGCTCCGGCTCGGTAATTGGACACATTGGTCCAGCCGCTTCACGGCACGTGGGATCTTCCCAGGCCAGGGATTGAACCAGCGCCCCTTGCACTGCAAGGCGGTGTCCTTACCCACTGGACCACCAGGGGAAGCCCTGTGGTATCTTGATATAGCCACCTGTACTAAGATACTAACTTAATAGAAAAAAATTGGTAATATAGGCAAATTCATTACAGTCCTAAATTATATATGTAGATATGCATGTATGTACATAATATATGTACATTTATGTGAATTATGCATATGTGTGTATATATGATACTAGTAAGTTCAACTAACATTAAAAACCATTTTAAAATTTAGAAAAAATGAATGTCTTTTTGGCACAATATTTTTCTAGCCATATGAAAAATACCCTACCTACCATTTTTAGATAAGTTCTTTCTTCTCAAAGGCTCTCTTGCCACATTTTCTTCACCTCTCCTTACATTGCCAGCACATTTAAGTGAATATAAAATGGATAAAATGTAGGTTTGTATAGTCACTTATTCAAACGGACTCCTTTTTAAAGTATCTTTCTCTTCTCTACAGTCTCTTCTCTGTGCTGGCCTGATTTTATTAGCTCTGTATCATGTATCTGTCCCCTTACTGTCCTACCAAATGCCAGATTAATCTATGAAACTAAATCCCTTACTTTAGATTCTGAGAATCTTCCATTAGCTTTCATTGACTCTGAAAGAGCAAATACCTAAACCTGCCATTCAAGGTCCTCTCTCACCTAGCTTGCACTGTTCTCAGTTTTCATTCTTACCTCACCTGTACCCTTTCTCTGAATATACAGTGATTCACTAATCCACTTTCCCCTTTGCCATTTGGTTCCATTAGTGCATATTCCTGTTCCCCCAAGTTCATGTCCTTGCTTCTGCCATTCCTTTGGCGTGCATGCTAATTTCCATTCCATACATCTCTATCTGTTAAATTTGTGCACTTTAAAACACAGTTCAATGCCATCTCCACCAGGATTGCTTCTTGTCCCTACAGCTGATTTCTTTCTCTTTCAGGTTTTTTTTTTAAGTCATTGATTAGAACATCAATAATACTCCATTACAGATGTTGCTGTACCACAATTCTTAGTGTATTTATTTTATTTCTTCAACTTGTTTATATGCACTCCTTAAGAGTAGCCATTTTCATTTCTAATGTTTGACCCCAGCAAATTATACATGAGAAATACTTTATATAGAGATTTGTTGAATGAATGAGTAGTTCTTTGTGATCTTTAATTGTGTCTAAAACATTGTGTCTGACTCCTGGTAGTTAAGAATTTAATTGAAAGTGGGAAGTAAACTGAGTAGACACCTTCCAGAGAACAAACATATGTGTTCTTTTCTATGTTATAAAACTAGGAACTATGGAAGGGGCTGCTCCAGTGGTTTCAATGCTAAAGAATTCACCTGCAATGCAGGAGACACAGGTTTGATCCTTAGATTAGGATGATGCCCTGGAGAATGAAATAACAGCCCACTTCAGTATTTCTTGCCTGAAAAATCCCATGGACAGATGAGCCTGGTAGGCTACAGTCCATGAGGTCAAGAAAGAATCAGATACGACTTAGATGTGACTAACAACAAAGGACAATAGGAACAGATGCCTTAAAACTGTTGCATGTAAATATACTGTTAACTTCTCATTCTGTTCTAGTGGTCTAACGTTGGTATTTCAATTCCTTGGTTAAATTTATTTGTAAGTATTTTATTTTGTTGGACCTGAATTTAAACAAGATTTAATTTTTTTTATTTATTTCTGGCAGTTTGTTATTAGTAAAGATACAGTTCAGATTTCTATATATTAATATTGTACCCTGCTACCTTGCTAAGTTCATTTATTCTTATAGTTTCTATATGGAGTCTTCAGGGTTTTCTATATAGACTATCATGTCATCTGCAAATAGCTTTATCTCTTCCCTTCCAATTTGAATAAGTTTTCTTTTTCTTGTCTGATTTCCGTGGCTTGAATTTCCATACTATGATGAATGGTTCCCCATTCTGCCTTTATTCCTTTGGCTGATGCTAACATTATCATCTCTATCTGTTAAATTTGTGCACTTTAAAACACAGTTCAATGCCATCTCCACCAGGATTGCTTCTTGTCCCTACAGCTGATTTCTTTCTCTTTCAGGTTTTTTTTTTAAGTCATTGATTAGAACATCAATAATACTCCATTACAGATGTTGCTGTACCACAATTCTTAGTGTATTTATTTTATTTCTTCAACTTGTTTATATGCACTCCTTAAGAGTAGCCATTTTCATTTCTAATGTTTGACCCCAGCAAATTATACATGAGAAATACTTTATATAGAGATTTGTTGAATGAATGAGTAGTTCTTTGTGATCTTTAATTGTGTCTAAAACATTGTGTCTGACTCCTGGTAGTTAAGAATTTAATTGAAAGTGGGAAGTAAACTGAGTAGACACCTTCCAGAGAACAAACATATGTGTTCTTTTCTATGTTATAAAACTAGGAACTATGGAAGGGGCTGCTCCAGTGGTTTCAATGCTAAAGAATTCACCTGCAATGCAGGAGACACAGGTTTGATCCTTAGATTAGGATGATGCCCTGGAGAATGAAATAACAGCCCACTTCAGTATTTCTTGCCTGGAAAATCCCATGGACAGATGAGCCTGGTAGGCTACAGTCCATGAGGTCAAGAAAGAATCAGATACGACTTAGATGTGACTAACAACAAAGGACAATAGGAACAGATGCCTTAAAACTGTTGCATGTAAATATACTGTTAACTTCTCATTCTGTTCTAGTGGTCTAACGTTGGTATTTCAATTCCTTGGTTAAATTTATTTGTAAGTATTTTATTTTGTTGGACCTGAATTTAAACAAGATTTAATTTTTTTTATTTATTTCTGGCAGTTTGTTATTAGTAAAGATACAGTTCAGATTTCTATATATTAATATTGTACCCTGCTACCTTGCTAAGTTCATTTATTCTTATAGTTTCTATATGGAGTCTTCAGGGTTTTCTATATAGACTATCATGTCATCTGCAAATAGCTTTATCTCTTCCCTTCCAATTTGAATAAGTTTTCTTTTTCTTGTCTGATTTCCGTGGCTTGAATTTCCAATACTATGATGAATGGAAATGGTGAGAGTGGCATCCATGTGTTGTTCCTGAATTCAGTGGGAAGACTTTCACCTTTTCATGGTGGAGTATTATGTTAGCTGCACATTTGCTGTAAATGACTTTTATTATGTTGAGATATGCTCTCTCTATACCTACTTTGAAGGGAGTTTTTCTTTTTTATGAATTGAAGTTGAATTTCATCAAATGCTTTTTCTATGTCTATTGAAATGATTGTATCAGTCTTCTCTTTTGTTAATATAGTGTACGAGATTGATTTGTGTGTGTTGAGTCATTCTGGGGATGATGGGATGAATTCAACTGGATAGTGGTGTGTGATCCTTTTTATGTATTATTGGATTTGATTTGGAAATATTTTGTTAAGGATTTTTTTTTTAAAGATTTATTTATTTATTTAATTTGGGCGGGGGTCGGGTTGGGGAGGGAGGGGAGCGGGCGGACCACTTCCATTGGTCTTTCATTTCTCCACTTTCATCCGTCTTTGTTCTTTTGGCTCCTGTGGGCCTCCCATCGCGGTGGCCTCCGTCATCGCAGAGCACTGGCTCTGGGCGCATGTGCTCCAGAGCTCTGGTTCGGTAATTGGACACATCAGTCCAGCCGCTCCGCGGCACGTGGGATCTTCCCAGGCCAGGGATCGAACCAGTGCCCCTTGCACTACAAGGCGGTGTCCCTACCCACTGGACCACCAGGGGAAGCCCCTTGTTAAGGATTTTTGCATCTACATTCATCGAAGGAACTGACCTGAAATTTTCTGTATTTGTGGAGTCTCTGGTTTTGGTATCAGGGTAATGATGGCCTCATAGAATGAATTTGGAAGTGTTGTCTCCTTTGTAATTTTTTGGAAATAGCTTGAGAAGGCTAGGTGTATATTTTTCTTTATTTGTTTGGTAGTAGTCCCCAGTGAAGCTGTCTAGTCCTGGACTTTTGTTGGCAAGGAGTTTTTGTTTGTTTTACTTAGAGATTCTATTGTACTTCTAGTGATCAGATTTTTCAAATTTCTTCTTGACAATATTGTGGCAAGCTATGTTTCTAGAAACTTGTGCATTATTTTCTCCATTGTCCAATTTGTTGACATATAATCTTCAATGATTTTTTTTTGTATCTGCCCATGTTACTGGTTGTTATTTCTCCTTTTTTCAGTTCTTTATTTAAATCTACTTTTATTCTTGGTAAGCCTAGCTAAAGGTTTGTCCATTTTAGTTTATCTTTTCAAAAAATCAGCTCTTAATTTTCTTGATCTGTTCTATTTTTTGTTTTGGGTTTTTTTTTTTTTTTAATCTCTATTTCCTCTCTAATCTTTATCATTTCCTTTCTTCTGCTGATTTGGGGGGATTCGTTGGTTCTTTCTCTGATTTTTTCAGGTGATAAGTTAGGTTGTTTGAATTTTCTCTTGTTTCTTAGAGACCTGTTTCATTATGAATTCCCCTTTTAGAACTGCTTTTGCTGCATCCCATGGATTTTGTAAAGTTCTATTTTCACTTTCTTTTGTCTTGAGATATTTTCTGATTCATTATTTGGTGTTGTCATTGACATGACCCATTAGCTTTTTCAGCAGCATGTTGTTTATTCTCCATGAGTTTTGACTTTTCCCGTTTTTCTAGTTTCATACTGTTGTATTCCTCTGTTTTAAAATCTATATTCTGTGTGATATTGAATATTATTACCTCCACTTTTGTTGTTTCTATTTGCACAAAATATCTTTTTTTCATCTCTTCTTTTCAGTCTGTGTATGTCTATCATCCTGAAGTGAGTCTCTTTTAGTAGTATATTTCAGGTTCTTGTTTTTCTTCTTTAAGCACATTTGCCATTGGTATGTCTTTTGTGATTGAAACATTTAGTCCATTGGCATTTAACGATTGATAGGTATGTACTTAGTGCCATTTAATCATTCTTTTCCAGTTTTTCTTTCTTTATTCATATCTTATTTTTGTTGTCGTGCTATTATAACTTTCTTTTGTAATCTGCTTGTGTTCCTTTCTTTTTGGTTTTTGTGGATCTATTGTATATTTTTGATTTGTGGTTGCCAGGCAGGTTAGCCCATAAATGTATCTACTTGTCTAAACTGATAATTTCCAAATTCAATCACATTCTAAGAAATCTACTTTAAAAAAAAAATCTTTGACCTCTTTTATTGGTTTTTTTTATTTATTTATTTTCACCCATCTTTATTCTTTGGCCTGTGTGGACCTCCCATTGCAGTGGCCTCTCTTGTTGCAGAGCATCAGCTCTGGGTGCATGGGCTCCAGAGCTCTGGCTTGGAATTGGACAGGCCGGTCTAGCTGCTCCACGGCATGTGGGATCTTCCCAGGCCAGGGATCAAACCGGTGCCCCTTGCACTGCAAGGTAGACTCTTTACCCATTGCACCACCAGAGAACCCCCTAGGAAATCTACATTTTTATCCGTCCTTTTCCATCAGAGTATTGTGACTCTGATGTCCTGTTTTACAAGTTAATGGTATTCTTTTACTCTTTATTTTAGCTATAAACACTTCCACAATTTCTTTTGATTGTTTTTAATCTCCGTATTGGCATTGTAAGTGATTTTCAATGCTTAGTGTATATGAATCTTTCCTGTTCTGATTTTTCCCTTTCCTGTAGATTTTTACTTCTTTTCTGTTTACAAAAAAAATCTTAAATAATATGTACTTAGGATAAGTTCAGTATTGCTGAATTCTTTTAATTTTTCCTTGTTAGAGACATTCTTCTGTTCAAAGTGATAATCTTGCTGGGTGGAGTATCCTAGGTTATGTGCTCAGCATATTGAGTTTTGACTTTTCCCGTTTTTCTAGTTTCATACTGTTGTATTCCTCTGTTTTAAAATCTATATTCTGTGTGATATTGAATATTGTTACCTCCACTTTTGTTGTTTCTATTTGCACAAAATATCTTTTTTTCATCTCTTCTTTTCAGTCTGTGTATGTCTATCATCCTGAAGTGAGTCTCTTTTAGTAGTATATTTCAGGTTCTTGTTTTTCTTCTTTAAGCACATTTGCCATTGGTATGTCTTTTGTGATTGAAACATTTAGTCCATTGGCATTTAACGATTGATAGGTATGTACTTAGTGCCATTTAATCATTCTTTTCCAGTTTTTCTTTCTTTATTCATATCTTATTTTTGTTGTCGTGCTATTATAACTTTCTTTTGTAATCTGCTTGTGTTCCTTTCTTTTTGGTTTTTGTGGATCTATTGTATATTTTTGATTTGTGGTTGCCAGGCAGGTTAGCCCATAAATGTATCTACTTGTCTAAACTGATAATTTCCAAATTCAATCACATTCTAAGAAATCTACTTTAAAAAAAAAATCTTTGACCTCTTTTATTGGTTTTTTTTATTTATTTATTTTCACCCATCTTTATTCTTTGGCCTGTGTGGACCTCCCATTGCAGTGGCCTCTCTTGTTGCAGAGCATCAGCTCTGGGTGCATGGGCTCCAGAGCTCCGGTTTGGTAATTGGACAGGCCGGTCTAGCTGCTCCACGGCATGTGGGATCTTCCCAGGCCAGGGATCAAACCGGTGCCCCTTGCACTGCAAGGTAGACTCTTTACCCATTGCACCACCAGAGAACCCCCTAGGAAATCTACATTTTTATCCGTCCTTTTCCATCAGAGTATTGTGACTCTGATGTCCTGTTTTACAAGTTAATGGTATTCTTTTACTCTTTATTTTAGCTATAAACACTTCCACAATTTCTTTTGATTGTTTTTAATCTCCGTATTGGCATTGTAAGTGATTTTCAATGCTTAGTGTATATGAATCTTTCCTGTTCTGATTTTTCCCTTTCCTGTAGATTTTTACTTCTTTTCTGTTTACAAAAAAATTCTTAAATAATATGTACTTAGGATAAGTTCAGTATTGCTGAATTCTTTTAATTTTTCCTTGTTAGAGACATTCTTCTGTTCAAAGTGATAATCTTGCTGGGTGGAGTATCCTAGGTTACAAGTTTTTCCCCATTTAACTCTTTTAGTATATTACAGCTTTCTCTTCTACAGAGAAATTAGCTGATAGTGTAGTGGCTGTCCCTTGTACATGACTTTCTCCCTTACAGCCTTTATAATCCTCTATTTCTCTTTAAATTTTATCATCTTAATTGTGGTATGTCTTTGTGTGGGTCTGTTTTGACTTACCTTGTTTGGGACCCTCTGTACTTCCTGTACTTGAATATCTGTTTCCTTCTTTGGGTTTGAAAAGTAGGTTAAGGACATTTTCTATCATCCCATGGATCCATCTCATATTTTGCTTTTAATTTTTGTATTTGTCTATCTGCTCTTCTAATTGGATGGTTTCCATCATTTCTGTCTTTGAGATCGCTTTGTTATTCTGTTTCTCTATTGGTCTATTCATTGCTTCTAGGATGATTTTTATCTCAGCAATTGAATTATCTTTTTATATAATTTATTATATTTTCTGCTTCCTTCTGACATTGATCTTCATTTCTGGGGATAATTTTTCTTAAGTCTATTAGCCTCCCTCATAACTCACTTGGTAAAGAATCCACCTGCAATGCAGGTTCAATCCCTGGATCAGGAAGTCCCCTAGAGAAGAAAGTGGCAGCCCAATCCAGTATTCTCACCCCGGAAATTTCATGGACAGAGGAGCCTGGCAGGCCACAATTCATGGAATCACAAAGAGTCAGACACGACTTTGCAACTAAACCACCATTCAGTTCAGTTCAGTTTGGTCACTCGGTCATGTCCACTAATCTACAACCCCATGAGCTGCAGCAACCCTCTGTGACCCCATGGATGGGGGCATACCAGGCTTCCCTGTCCGCAGCATCTTCTGGAGCTTGCTCAAACTCATGTTCGTTGACTCAGTAATGCCATCCAACCACCTCATCCTCTTTTGTCTCCTCCTTCTGCCTTCTATTTTTCCCAGCATCAGGACCTTTTCCAATGAGTCCTGTCTTCGCCACAGGTAGCCAAAGTACTGAAACTTCAACATCATTCCTTCCAATGAATATTCAGCATTGATTTCCTTTAGGATGGACTGTTTTGATCTCCTTGCAGTCCAAGGGGTCGCAAGAGTCTTTTCCAACACCACAGTTCAAAGGCATCAGTTCTTCTGTGCTCAGCCTTCTTTATGGTCCAGTTCTCACATCCATACATGACAACTTGGAAAACCATACCTTCAACTACATGGACTTTTGTCAGACAAGTGATGTCTCTGCTTTTTAATATGCTGTTTAGGTTTGTCATAGCTTTTCTTCCAAGGAGCAAGTGTCTTAATTTCATGGCTGCAGTCACCATCCGGATTTAGCATTTTTATTACCCTTTATTTGAGAGCTGGTGTGCTCTGTTTCATTGTCTGTTTTTTTCTGGGGATTTCTCTTGCTCTTTTAATTGTGGTTCTTCTACGTTTGCATTTTGCATAACTTTATCCTTACAAATATAGGAGAAATAGTTATCAACTTTGGTTTTGAAGGAGTGTTTTTATGTGAGATTGTCCCTATATAGACTGTGTGGGTCCACAGCCTTTGCTGAGAAGGTTGATTTTGATACAATAGCCACGTCTTTCCTCAGAATGTCTGGTAATTATACCCTTGATAGGGAATGTGGTTGATGTTGGGGGATTTACAGCCTTTTCAGGATGTGAAGCAAGTCTTCCTCTTTCCTCTGTAGTGTCACCCCTCTGTCTGGAGTGGGGTTTGCTCCCCAGTTGGCATAGAAGCTCTTACAGCCAGACTCAATCAGGCTTTATTGCCCTTGAGAGCATGCCTTGCCCCTAGGAGGTGACTGCTCACAGAGGATCTATGCTTTACCTGTGCAGACATCCATAACACTACTCAGAAGCAGCCTAAGAACCACATCCCTTCTCCTTGTGTGTTTGTCCCAGATTCAGTGCAGTGCTTTGGTTTGGAGTCAACTGGGACTAGAGGTCCGAATCTTGTGGCTACAGGAATCGAGGTGGTTGTGCTGCCCCCACATTTCTAGGCTGTCTCTGGGGTAGATTACTTCCAGGATTTGTTTGTCTCAGATCTAGCCCTAGGCTGTGCTGTGGAGTGGGCTGAGCAGAGTCCTCTTGCTGGGAGACAATCCTCTGTGTGCTCCTGAGAATTATGACATTGGCCACCACCACCATAGCTAAGTTACACCTTAGCCACCCAGTACGTTGTCTGTGATGAAGACCTTGTCTTTTCCCAGGCTGGTTGGCTCAGATCCTGCACCAGTCTGTGGTGTGGGGTGAATGGGTCTAGGGTATTCACCTCATTTGGGCTTGGGGAGTGCAGGCAGGTGGCATCTTGGTTATTGGCAAGGCAGCATGTGTGTACTCCTCAGGAGTGATGTCTCGGCTTCTCCAGCCCTCCATCTGTCTCAACAGTCCTCCCAAGGGCTCTTCTCCACGCAGGATCCTAGGACTGGAAAGCCCAGATTGTGATTCCATCGGCTTGCTCTCCAGGACAAGGGTCTTCCCCTGTGTACCTTCTCTTCTTTTCAGTTCCTTCCCAGGGAGGCAGGTCCTGACCCAGTGCCGTTTTTCCTTCCTCCCCAGTTACATGGAAATCAGTCCTGAAGCTTTTCTTGCATAGGAGCTCTTCTGCTGGTTTCCAGTTAGTATTCCATGAGAGTTGTTCCACTTGTAGTGTATTTTAGATGTTTTTGTTGGGGGAGGGAGGTAAGTGCCTCATCCTCCTACTCCAACATATTGATAAAAACTTCCTTAATGTAGGTGACGTTCCCTATTTTGGAGAAGGAAATGGCAACCCGCTCCAGTATTCTTGCCTGGTACATCCTCTTTCCTCGTTTTAAACCGTGGTGGATGTTGGGGATTTACAGCCTTTTCAGGATGTGAAGCAAGTCTTCCTCTTTCCTCTGTAGTGTCACCCCTCTGTCTGGAATGGGGTTTGCTCCCCAGTTGGCATAGAAGCTCTTACAGCCAGACTCAATCAGGCTTTATTGCCCTTGAGAGCATGCCTTGCCCCTAGGAGGTGACTGCTCACAGAGGATCTATGCTTTACCTGTGCAGACATCCATAACACTACTCAGAAGCAGCCTAAGAACCACATCCCTTCTCCTTGTGTGTTTGTCCCAGATTCAGTGCAGTGCTTTGGTTTGGAGTCAACTGGGACTAGAGGTCCGAATCTTGTGACTACAGGAATCGAGGTGGTTGTGCTGCCCCCACATTTCTAGGCTGTCTCTGGGGTAGATTACTTCCAGGATTTGTTTGTCTCAGATCTAGCCCTAGGCTGTGCTGTGGAGTGGGCTGAGCAGAGTCCTCTTGCTGGGAGACAATCCTCTGTGTGCTCCTGAGAATTATGACATTGGCCACCACCACCATAGCTAAGTTACACCTTAGCCACCCAGTACGTTGTCTGTGATGAAGACCTTGTCTTTTCCCAGGCTGGTTGGCTCAGATCCTGCACCAGTCTGTGGTGTGGGGTGAATGGGTCTAGGGTATTCACCTCATTTGGGCTTGGGGAGTGCAGGCAGGTGGCATCTTGGTTATTGGCAAGGCAGCATGTGTGTACTCCTCAGGAGTGATGTCTCGGCTTCTCCAGCCCTCCATCTGTCTCAACAGTCCTCCCAAGGGCTCTTCTCCACGCAGGATCCTAGGAGTGGAAAGCCCAGATTGTGATTCCATCGGCTTGCTCTCCAGGACAAGGGTCTTCCCCTGTGTACCTTCTCTTCTTTTCAGTTCCTTCCCAGGGAGGCAGGTCCTGACCCAGTGCCGTTTTTCCTTCCTCCCCAGTTACATGGAAATCAGTCCTGAAGCTTTTCTTGCATAGGAGCTCTTCTGCTGGTTTCCAGTTAGTATTCCATGAGAGTTGTTCCACTTGTAGTGTATTTTAGATGTTTTTGTTGGGGGAGGGAGGTAAGTGCCTCATCCTCCTACTCCAGCATATTGATCAAAACTTCCTTAATGTAGGTGACGTTCCCTATTTTGGAGAAGGAAATGGCAACCCGCTCCAGTATTCTTGTCTGGAAAATTCCATGTACAGAGGAGTCTGTCAGGCTACAGTTCATGGGGTCTCACATATATATGTATATACATATATATATATATATATGTGTGTGTGTGTGTGTGTGTATATATATATATATAGGGCTTCCCTGAGGGTTTGGTGGTCAGGAATCTGTCTGCAATGCAGGACACCCAGGTTCCATCTGAGTTGGGAAGATCCTCCTGGAGGAGGGCATGTCAACCCACTCCAGTATTCTTTCCTGGAGAATTCCATGCATGGAGGAGCCTGGCAGGTTCACGGGGCCATACAGTCTTGGACACGACTGAAGTGACTAAGTAGCAGCAGTTCCCTATTTAGTTGCATCATTTCTTGATTTATCATTGGTGTGAGATTATCCAGTGACAGGTCCACTTGGAACTGGGTTGATATTAACATTGGTTACTATTATTAGTGTGGCCAGGTGCCTTTCCAACAGAGAAAGTTTGTTTTAAATAGTCAACAAAAGTCAAAGCTCTAGAGACCAATTAAGATTTTTTTTTTTCCTGAAGTTCAAGAGAACTAGAGGACTGTTTGCTCAGGGCTGCCTGGTTTGCTATGTTTTATCTCTTATACTCAAATAGAATTAAGTATGCAAAGGATAAACATCACTATACTGGGGGGGGGGCTTCCCCTGGTGGTCCAGTGGGTAAGGACACCGCCTTGCAGTGCAAGGGGCGCCGGTTCAATCCCTGGCCTGGGAAGATCCCACGCGCCGCAAAGCAGCTGGACCCATGTGTCCAATTACCAAGCCAGAGCTCTGGAGCGCATGCGCCCAGAGCCGGCACTCTGCAACGACAGACGCCACCACAATGGGAGGCCTACAGGAGCCAAAGAACACAGACAGATGAAAATAGAGAAATGAAAGACCAATAGAAGTGGCCCACCCACTCACCTCCCTGCCCAACCCGACCCCCGCCCAAAATTAAAAAAAAAATAAAAATAAAATAACATCACTATACAGGGGAAGAGCAGGTGTGCCGTGGAAACTATTGAGGCTTGCAATTGCATAAAGTAGTAAAATGTATAACATATTAATAACAGTGAAGGCTAGAATTATGTCCCATTTAAAGTGTCCTGCTAAGGATTAACAAACCAGGATTGTTTGCAGGATAAAGTGAAGAAACCAGTGTATTAAAAATTAATCAAGAGAAATGGTTTTCATATGATGGGCAACTTACCACTCATTCTCCCACCCCACCCACCATCCAATAACTTAAAAGCTATGGCAGGAATAAGAAACGTGATGGAAAATACAATAAACAAATTATATATCCTCATGCAAATGAAAACAAAATTCACATTATAAAATTCACATTAGTAAATCTTTACTGTACAAGCTGACTCTGCATAATAATGTTGGATTCAGGAGATAATACTTTACACACATTGTAGTGTTTGAAAACTTGATGAGCACTTCAACGTCCTGTTTATGAACTATCAAAAATAATTCTTTGACAAGGATAACTATCTAGAAAATGTTGGTAGATTTAAATAAGCTATCTTGCTACCAAATCATAGCTTAAGGCTAGGATAGAGAAACTTTTTTGATAGTCAATGAAAAATGTACTTTATGTTGGAGTATAGTTGATTAACAGTGTTGTATTAGTTTCAGGTCTATCACAAATTGATTCAGTTATACATAGACGTGTATATTCTTTTATTTTTTTTAATTTATCTCTTATACTCAAATAGAATTAAGTATGCAAAGGATAAACATCACTATACTGGGGGGGGGGGGGGGCTTCCCCTGGTGGTCCAGTGGGTAAGGATACCGCCTTGCAGTGCAAGGGGCGCCGGTTCAATCCCTGGCCTGGGAAGATCCCACGCGCCGCAAAGCAGCTGGACCCATGTGTCCAATTACCAAGCCAGAGCTCTGGAGCGCATGCGCCCAGAGCCGGCACTCTGCAACGACAGACGCCACCACAATGGGAGGCCTACAGGAGCCAAAGAACAAAGACAGATGGAAATAGAGAAATGAAAGACCAATAGAAGTGGCCCACCCACTCACCTCCCTGCCCAACCCGACCCCCGCCCAAAATTAAAAAAAAAATAAAAATAAAATAACATCACTATACAGGAGAAGAGCAGGTGTGCCGTGGAAACTATTGAGGCTTGCAATTGCATAAAGTAGTAAAATGTATAACATATTAATAACAGTGAAGGCTAGAATTATGTCCCATTTAAAGTGTCCTGCTAAGGATTAACAAACCGGGATTGTTTGCAGGATAAAGTGAAGAAACCAGTGTATTAAAAATTAATCAAGAGAAATGGTTTTCATATGATGGGCAACTTACCACTCATTCTCCCACCCCACCCACCATCCAATAACTTAAAAGCTATGGCAGGAATAAGAAACGTGATGGAAAATACAATAAACAAATTATATATCCTCATGCAAATGAAAACAAAATTCACATTATAAAATTCACATTAGTAAATCTTTACTGTACAAGCTGACTCTGCATAATAATGTTGGATTCAGGAGATAATACTTTACACACATTGTAGTGTTTGAAAACTTGATGAGCACTTCAACGTCCTGTTTATGAACTATCAAAAATAATTCTTTGACAAGGATAACTATCTAGAAAATGTTGGTAGATTTAAATAAGCTATCTTGCTACCAAATCATAGCTTAAGGCTAGGATAGAGAAACTTTTTTGATAGTCAATGAAAAATGTACTTTATGTTGGAGTATAGTTGATTAACAGTGTTGTATTAGTTTCAGGTCTATCACAAATTGATTCAGTTATACATAGACGTGTATATTCTTTTATTTTTTTTAATTTTGGCCTCTTTTATTGGTCCTTTATTTATTTATTTTCATCCATCTTAATTCTTTGCCTGTGTGGGCCTCCCATCACAGTGGCCTGTCTCGTCACAGAGCACTGGCTCTGGGCGTATGCGCTGCAGAGCTCCAGCTCAGTAGTTGGACACAATGGTCCAGCCACTCCAAGGCACATGGGATCTTCCCATGTCAGGGATCGAACTGGTGTCTCTTGCACTGCAAGGCGGACTCTTTACCCACTGGACCACCAGGGAAGCCCCGTGTATATTCTTTTTAAAATTCCTTTTTCATTTAGATTATTACAGAATATTGAGCAGAACTCCATCCTTGTTTGTTATCTATTTTAAATATATATATATATATAAAGTATACATTAAATATATGTGTGTATATATATATATGTATTTGCTGTGTGTGCATGCTCAGTCATGTCTGACTCTTTGCAACCCCTATAGTCTGCAAGGCTTTTCTATCCATGGGATTCTTCAGGAAAGAATAGTAGAATGGGGTTCCATGCCCTCTTCCATGGGATCTTCCCAACTCAGGGGTTGAACTTGTGCCTCTTTGTCTCCTGGATTGGCAGGTGGATTCTTTACCACTGAAGCACCTTGTGCATGTTAATCTCACACTTCTGATTTATTCCCACCACCACCTTTTCTAAGTCTGTGAGTCTGTTTTGTAAATAAGCTCACTTGTAATACTATTTTTAGATTCTGTATATAAGCAATATCATATTTGTCTTTCTTTATCTGACTTACTTCACTTAGTATGAAAATCTCCAGGTCCGTCTATGTTGCTACAAATGGCATCGTTAATCCTTTTTAATGGAAGAGTAATAATCCACTGTGTGTGTATATTGTATGTATGTATATATAGCATCTTTTTTTCATTCATCTGTCAGTGGACATTTAGGTTACTTCCATTCCTTGGCTATTGTAAATAGTGCTGCAGTGAACATTGGAGTGCATGTATCTTTTCAAATTATAGTTTTCTCTGAATATATCCCCAGGAGTGAGATGACTGGATCATATTGTATTAGTTCTGTTTTTTGTTTTTAAGGAACCTCAATACTGTTCTCCATAGTGGCTGTACCAATTTTACATTCCATCAACATTGCAAGAGGGTTTCCTTTTCTCCAAACCCTCTTTAGCATTTATTTATTGTTTATTGACTTCTTGATGATGGCCTTTCTGACTGGTGTGAGGTGATATCTCATTTTAGTTTTGATTCATATTTCTCTAACATTTGGCAGCATTGAACATCTTTTCATGTGCCTCTTAGTCATCTATATGTGTCTTCTTTGGAGAAATGTCTATTTAGGTCTTCTGCGCATTTTATGATTGGGTGTGTGTGTGTGTGTGTGTGTTGAGCTGCATGAGATGTTTTTAGATTTTGGAGATTAATCCTTATTGTTTGTCAATATTTTCTCCATTATGTGTTTGTCTTTTCGTTTTGTTTATGGTTTCCTTTGCTGTGAAAAATCTTTTGAGTTTGATCAGCTCTTACCTGTTTATTTTTACTGTCATTACTCTAGGAGACAGATTGAAAAAGATATTGCTGTGATTCCTGTGAAAAGTGTTTTGTTTGTATTTTCCTCTGAGAATTTTATAGTGCCAAGTCTTACATTTAGGTTTCTAATGTATTTTGAATTTAGTTTTCTGTATGGTGTTAAGGAATATTCTAATTATATTCTTTTCTATGTAGCTGTCAAGTTTTACCAGCACAATTTATTGAAGAGGTTGTATTTTCTCCATTGCCTCCTTTGTCGTAGATTAATTGACCATATAGGTATGTGAGTTTATTTGTGGGTTTTCTATCCTGTTCTATTGATCCATTATGTGTCTGTCTTTATGCCAGTATCATACTGTTTTGATAACTATAGCTTTGCATCATAGTCTGAAGCCAGGGAATCTGATTTCTCCTGCTTCATTTTTCTTTTACAAGATTGCTTTGGTTGTTCAGGTATTTTGTGTCTCCATAGAAATTAAAGACCATTTGGTTCTATGAAAAATACCATTGATGATTTGATGGGGATTGCATTGTCTCTAAATTGCTTTGGGTTGCATATTCATCTTGACAATATTGATTCTTCCATTCCAAGCAGATGGTATATCTCATCATCTTTTGCTATTATATTTGATTTCTTTCATCATTGTCTTATGGCTTTTAGATGACAGTACTTTTTCCCCCTTTGGTAGGTTTATTCTTAAGTGTTTTATTGTTTTTGATGAGATGGTTAAAGTAATTATTTCATTTAATCTCTTTTTATGACCTTTCATTGTCAGTGTATAGAAATAGAACAGATTTATGTGTTTTTATTTTGTAACCTACAACTTTATCAGCTTCATTGATGAGCTCTAGAAGTGTTTTGGTAGCATCTTTAGGATTTTATGTGTTCAGTATCCTGTCATCTGTAAACAGTGTAAACAGTGACTTCTTTTCCAATTTAGATTCACTTTATTTCTTTTTCTTCTGATTGCCATGACTTCCAAAACTGTGTTGAAAAAAAGTGGTGTGAGAGTGGACATCTTTGTCTAATTCCAGGCCTTAGTGGAAATGCTTTCTTTTTAGCTTTTCACTGTTGAGTATGTTAGCTGTAGGTCTGTCATATATGGCCTTCTTATATTAAGGTAGGTTCCCTCTTATGTCCACTTAATGTAGAATGTTTTTTTTTTTTTTATCATAAAAGAGTGCTGAATTTTGTCAAAAATCTTTTCTGTATCTATTGAGATGACCATATGGTATTTATTCTTTAATTTGTTGATGTGGTGGGGTTTTCATACAGATATGCAGATTTTGAAAAAATCCTTGCATCACTGGGATTAAATCCCATTTGATCATGGTGTAGGATCCTTTTAATATATTGTTGGATTCAGTTGACTAATATTTTTTGGAGGATTTTTGAGAGTGGTCATCAATGATATTAACCTGTAATTTTCTGTTTTGTGGTACCTTTGTCTGGTTTTGGTAGCAGGGTTATGGTGGCCTCATAGAATAGGTTAGCTGGTGTTCCTTCTGCAATATTTTGGAATTGTTTTAGAAAGATAAGTGTTAACTATTCTCTAAATGTTTGGTAGAATTCACCTCTGAAGCCATCTGGTACTGGAGTTTTGTTCATTGGGAGTTCTTAAATCACAGTATGTTTCACTACTTGTGATTTTTCTGTTTCTTCCTGATTCACTTTTGAGAGATTGCACCTTCTAAAATGTGTCCATTTCTTTTAGGTTGTCTGTTTCATTGGCTATATAGTTAGTTGTAGTAGTCTCATGATCCTTTGTATTTCTGTGGCATTCATTGTAACGTCTCCTTTTTTATTCCAAATTGTATTGATTTGAGCCCTCTCCCTTTTTTTCTTGGCTAAAGATTTATCAATTTTTTTATCTTCTCAAAGAGTATCAGTGAAATTAAAAGCTGAGTTTTCTATCTTCTTCACTCTTTCATTAATTTCTGATCTGATCTTTATGATTTCTTCTGCCAATTTTGTGTTTTGCTTTTGTTGCTCTCTAGTTGCTTAGGTGTAATGTTAGTTTACTTGTAATTTTCTTGTTCGCTGAGGTATGTTTGTATTGCTGTAAGCTTTCCTCCTAGAACTGCCTTTACCATACTCTGTAGGCTTTGTATTGTTGTGTTTTTCATCTTTATTTGTCTTTAAGTATTTCTGATTTCCTCTTTGATTCCTCCAGTGATCCATTTGTTGTTTAGTAGCATTTTGTTTAGCCTCCACGTCTTTGTGTTTTTTTGCAGTTTTTTTTTTCTTATAGTTGATTTCTAATCTCACAACATTGTAGTTAGAGAAGATGCTTGATATGATTTTAATTTTCTTATATTTATCAAGGCTCACTTACTGACCTAGCGTTGTGATCTACCATGGAGAATGTTCCTTGTGCACTTGAGAATATGTATTCTGCTGCTTTCAGATGGGCTGTTCTATAAATGTCAGTTAAGTCCATCTGATGCAGTATGTCCTTTAAAGCCTGTGTTTCCTTATTAATTTTCTGTTTGGATGATCTGTGCATTGATGAAAGTGGACTGTTAAAAGCCCCCACTATGAAAGGAACAGTGGGTGAGAGGTGTAAAGGAAGTAGCATGAAGACCTATACTATCATATGTGAAGAAAATAGCTATAGTCATTGCTCTGTGAGAAAAGCAGATCCTTCACAGGTGCTGTATGACGGTCTGGAGGGGTGGGATGGGGGGATATACATATGACTAATTTGAGAACATACATATCTGTAAACAACAAAACTCTGTAAAAGTTAAAAGTAAAATAAAAGTTAAAAAAAAAAGAAAAGATACATGCACCCTAAAATAAAAATTTTTTAAAAAATCCCCCACTATTACTGTTTTACTGTCAATTTTATTTGCCATATATTGAGATGTTCCTATTTTGGGGTACAGATACATTTACAATTGTTCTTTTTTCTTGGATTGATCCTTTGATCATACTGTAGTGTTGTCCCTTGTAACAGTTTTTATTTTAAAGGCTGATATGAGTATTGCTACTCCAGCTTTCTTTTGATTTTCATCTGCAAGGAATACCTTTTTGCATCTGCTTTCAGTCCATGTGTGTCCCTAGATCTGAAGTGGATCTCTTGTAGACAATATAAATATGGGTCTTGTTTTTGTATTCATTCAACCAGCCTGTGTCTTTGGTTGGGACATTTAATCCATTTACATTTAAGATAATTATTGATGTATACTTTTTTATTGCCATTTTGTTTAGTACTGGAGATTTGTTTTTGTAGGTTTTTTTGTTCTCTTGTGGTCTAATAACTAGCTTTAGTACTGGGCTTGGATTTCTGTGTGTATGTGTGTATTCTAGATTTTTGCTGTGTGGTCATCATGAGGTTTTGATATAGCTGTCTGTTGTTTTGTTGGTCTTTTTTTTTTCCAAATGGATTTCCAGTACCTTGGATTGGTACTCTGCTCTTCCCTCAGTTGCTGGTTTTGCTAGAATATTTTTGTGTGATTTCCTACCTACATTGTATGTTTGCCTTTACTAGGGAGCTTTTCGCTTTGTAGTTTTCTTGTTTCTAGTTGTGGACTTTCTTTTCCACCTAGAAAAGTTCCTTTAGCATTAATTGCCAAGCTGGTCTGTTGCTGCTGAATTATCTTAGCTTTTGCTTCTGTGTGAAGCTTTTGTTTCTCTGTCAAATCTGAGTGTGCGTCTTTCTCAAAGAATATTCTTGGTTTTAGGCTCTTCCCTTTCATCATCTGAAATATATTGTGCCTCTCTCTCCTGGCCTGCGTAGTTTCTGTGAAGAAACCAACTGATAACCATATGAGAGTTACCTTGTATGTTATTTATTGCCATTCCGTTGTTGCTTTTAATATTTTTTGTCTTTAATTTATTTTCAGTTTGACTGCTGTATGTCTCACTGTATTCCTTCTTGGATTTATCTTGCCTAGCATTCTCTGTACTCCCTAGACTTGGATGACTGTTTCCTTTCCCATATTAGCAAAGTTTGTTGCTACTATCTCTTCAAATATTTTCTCAGATTTTCTTTCTCTCCTCTCCTTCTAGAGCCATATAATGCAGGTGCTGATGCATTTAATGTTGTCCCAGAGGTCTCTTAGACTATCTTCATTTCATTTTTCTTTACTCTGTTCCACAGTAGTGATTTCCTCTGTTATGTCTTCTAGATCACTTATCTCTTCTTCTGCCTCAGTTATTCTGCTATTGATTCATTTTGGTGTATTTTTTATTTCAGTTATTGTTCATCTCTCTTGCTCTTAAGTTCTTCTGGGTCACTGTGAAACATTTCTTTTATCCTCTGGATCTGTGCCTCCATCTTTTTACAAGATCTGGATCATCTTTATTACCATTACTCAGTTGTTTTTCAGGTAGATTGCCTGCCTCCACCTCACTGAATTGTTCTTCTGGGGTTTTATCTTTTTCCTTCATCTGGGACATATTCGTCTGTTCCCTAATTTTTTCTAACTTTCTCTGATTGCAGTTTCTATTCTGCAGTCTGCAGGGTTGTAGTTCTTATCTGGTACTCTGCTCTTCCTTCAGTTGCTGGTTTTGCTAGAATATTTTTGTGTGATTTCCTACCTACATTGTATGTTTGCCTTTACTAGGGAGCTTTTCGCTTTGTAGTTTTCTTGTTTCTAGTTGTGGACTTTCTTTTCCACCTAGAAAAGTTCCTTTAGCATTAATTGCCAAGCTGGTCTGTTGCTGCTGAATTATCTTAGCTTTTGCTTCTGTGTGAAGCTTTTGTTTCTCTGTCAAATCTGAGTGTGCGTCTTTCTCAAAGAATATTCTTGGTTTTAGGCTCTTCCCTTTCATCATCTGAAATATATTGTGCCTCTCTCTCCTGGCCTGCGTAGTTTCTGTGAAGAAACCAACTGATAACCATATGAGAGTTACCTTGTATGTTATTTATTGCCATTCCGTTGTTGCTTTTAATATTTTTTGTCTTTAATTTATTTTCAGTTTGACTGCTGTATGTCTCACTGTATTCCTTCTTGGATTTATCTTGCCTAGCATTCTCTGTACTCCCTAGACTTGGATGACTGTTTCCTTTCCCATATTAGCAAAGTTTGTTGCTACTATCTCTTCAAATATTTTCTCAGATTTTCTTTCTCTCCTCTCCTTCTAGAGCCATATAATGCAGGTGCTGATGCATTTAATGTTGTCCCAGAGGTCTCTTAGACTATCTTCATTTCATTTTTCTTTACTCTGTTCCACAGTAGTGATTTCCTCTGTTATGTCTTCTAGATCACTTATCTCTTCTTCTGCCTCAGTTATTCTGCTATTGATTCATTTTGGTGTATTTTTTATTTCAGTTATTGTTCATCTCTCTTGCTCTTAAGTTCTTCTGGGTCACTGTGAAACATTTCTTTTATCCTCTGGATCTGTGCCTCCATCTTTTTACAAGATCTGGATCATCTTTATTACCATTACTCAGTTGTTTTTCAGGTAGATTGCCTGCCTCCACCTCACTGAATTGTTCTTCTGGGGTTTTATCTTTTTCCTTCATCTGGGACATATTCGTCTGTTCCCTAATTTTTTCTAACTTTCTCTGATTGCAGTTTCTATTCTGCAGTCTGCAGGGTTGTAGTTCTTACTTCTGCTGTCTACCCTGGTAGATGAGGCTGTGTAAGAGACTTGTGTAGGCTTTCTGGTGGGGTGTAGGGGCCACTGGTACCTGCCATGGGTGGGTGGAACAAAGTCTTGTCCTCTGGTGTCAAGGTCACACTGGGGGGAGGAGGGAGTGTTTGACAGCTGTAGGCCTAGGAGGACTTTAAACAGCCTGTCTGATGTTGGGTGGGGCTGTGTCCCTTCCCTCTTGGTTGTTTGGCCAGAGGTGTCCCAGCACTGGAGCTTATAGGCTGTTGTGTGGGGCCAAGTTTTTGGGAGAAAATGGTGGCCTCCAGGAGGGCTCATGCCAGTGGTTACTCCCCACAGTTACCATTTTCAGTGTCTTTGTCCTGCAGTGAGCCACAACCACCTCCTGTCTCCACAGGAAAGCCTCCAGTACCAGTAGGTAGGTCTTAGGCTCTTCTGAGGCCATTGCTTTTTCCCCTGAACCCTAGTGTACACAAACCCTGGTGCATGCCCTCTAAGAGTGGAGTTTCCATTTCCTCCAGTCTTATGGAATTCCTGATAACCAACCCAAATGGCATTCAAAGCCAGATTCTCTAGGGACTTCTCCTCTTATTGCTGGACTCCCAAGCTGGGGAGCCTGACGTGGGACTCTGAACTTTTACCTTGGTGGGGAAAACTTCTGCAGTATAATTATTTTTCAGATCCATGGATATGAGATTTGACTTTATCATGATGGCATCCTTCCTACCACCTCATCTCATTGTGGCTTCTTGTCTTAGAATGTAGGTGTTTTTGTTTTTGTTTTTGTTTGTAGGTTCCACTGCTTTTTTGTCAATGATTGTTTATCAGTTAGTTGTGATTTTGGTGTTTTTGCAAGGGGAGGTCAGCTCACATACTTCTACCCTGCCATATTCAAGACAGTAAGTATTTTTTACTCTGTCCCAGCTATTCAGTTCTGCTGTGACATTGTACAGTTAGCCATGGAAAAATAGGTAAATAAATAAATATAGCAGTGTATAATAAAACTATTTACAGAAACAGATGGTGGGCCAGATTTGGCCCATGGGCTGTATCTTGCTTTCCCCTGTCTAAAGCAGATGAGAGTGGATCAGATTTTAACAGCAGTATCATACATTATTTCATTTTCTACAAATAAAAATAACCAGGAAAATGAATCCTTTACATTTTAGTCCAGTGAATAAATAACTCATTTAATTCAGACATTCATTTTTACATATGAAATGTTATGGTATTGGTTTCACAGCTTATCAGTATGATACCATATAAAGTGATCCATGATCATGAGATTGTTAGCTAACTTTGAAAAACTCAGCAAGCAGAGCAATACAAACACTGTAATACTTCTTAAAGATACTTGAACTTTTTGCTGAGTTTCTTAAGTCTTAAGGAATTAATGATAAAATTACAAGATTCAACAAAATATATGTCTTCCTGACATGACTGGCTTTCCTATCCATCTGATATTGTACCAGGTCAGAAACTGTTTGTTAAGTAGTTTGTAGAATTTTAAATTCAAACCTTAACAACTGGCATAAGGAAAAGCTCCTATCTTCAGTGGTTTTACTAAATGAATGTATCATTGTACTCCAAAGTTGAAAGTGTCCTTAAAGTCACGGAAACTAAAGACAACCTAGTCTAGAGGTCTTTTTGTACATCTGTATTTCTTTTCTTCAGATGGAAGCATTTCTTTTCTGATAACCAACCCAAATGGCATTCAAAGCCAGATTCTCTAGGGACTTCTCCTCTTATTGCTGGACTCCCAAGCTGGGGAGCCTGACGTGGGACTCTGAACTTTTACCTTGGTGGGGAAAACTTCTGCAGTATAATTATTTTTCAGATCCATGGATATGAGATTTGACTTTATCATGATGGCATCCTTCCTACCATCTCATCTCATTGTGGCTTCTTGTCTTAGAATGTAGGTGTTTTTGTTTTTGTTTTTGTTTGTAGGTTCCACTGCTTTTTTGTCAATGATTGTTTATCAGTTAGTTGTGATTTTGGTGTTTTTGCAAGGGGAGGTCAGCTCACATACTTCTACCCTGCCATATTCAAGACAGTAAGTATTTTTTACTCTGTCCCAGCTATTCAGTTCTGCTGTGGCATTGTACAGTTAGCCATGGAAAAATAGGTAAATAAATAAATATAGCAGTGTATAATAAAACTATTTACAGAAACAGATGGTGGGCCAGATTTGGCCCATGGGCTGTATCTTGCTTTCCCCTGTCTAAAGCAGATGAGAGTGGATCAGATTTTAACAGCAGTATCATACATTATTTCATTTTCTACAAATAAAAATAACCAGGAAAATGAATCCTTTACATTTTAGTCCAGTGAATAAATAACTCATTTAATTCAGACATTCATTTTTACATATGAAATGTTATGGTATTGGTTTCACAGCTTATCAGTATGATACCATATAAAGTGATCCATGATCATGAGATTGTTAGCTAACTTTGAAAAACTCAGCAAGCAGAGCAATACAAACACTGTAACACTTCTTAAAGATACTTGAACTTTTTGCTGAGTTTCTTAAGTCTTAAGGAATTAATGATAAAATTACAAGATTCAACAAAATATATGTCTTCCTGACATGACTGGCTTTCCTATCCATCTGATATTGTACCAGGTCAGAAACTGTTTGTTAAGTAGTTTGTAGAATTTTAAATTCAAACCTTAACAACTGGCATAAGGAAAAGCTCCTATCTTCAGTGGTTTTACTAAATGAATGTATCATTGTACTCCAAAGTTGAAAGTGTCCTTAAAGTCACGGAAACTAAAGACAACCTAGTCTAGAGGTCTTTTTGTACATCTGTATTTCTTTTCTTCAGATGGAAGCATTAGGCAGTGTGTCTGCTTGATGCTTGGTGGGAGAACTTGCTCCACTGGTCCATAAAGAGCCACAGACATGCTTAGGCCTGGGCCCTTGGAGCTTCCTGTGCTAACTCAGTTTGGGAACTCAGAACTCGTTATTTTATAAATAGAAAAATAGTAACTCTGAAGTCATGACCATCAAATCAGCAAAATGTGAGGTACTCTGTTACGCACTGCAGAAAGCATTTCAGCCTCAGTCACAAGGTAACATGAACCAATGAGAAACTCAGGACAGTGTTTATGATCATGAAACTTTGTTTGCTACAAGTCAGTGTAAGCACTATTTATTCAATAAAACTAAGCAAAAACCTTCACATCTTCTTATGGTTAATTAAAGGTCTCACACACTGATGTTAGTCACAAAATTATAGATAGTATTGCATCAACCTCAGCTTACGTGGTTTTTTAAACTAATTTTCAAAGGACGCTCAACTTGTTTTCAAAAAACTGTGAAAGGCAGTGCATCCTATTTGTTGATAAGTAAGTTCAGTTAATCACAAGCTTCCTTTTTTCATCCTTTTTTAATGAGTTAAAAATATTAGGGTTCCCTGGTGGTCCAGAGGGTAAAGAGTCCACCTTGCAGTGCAGGGGGCACCAGTTCGATCCCTGGCCAGGAAGATCCCACATGCCACGAAGCGGCTGGACCAGTGTGTCCAATTCCGAGCCAGTGCTCTGGAGTGCATGCATCCGAAGCTGGTGCTCTGCAGCGAGAGAGGCCACTGCAATGGAAGGCCCAAACAGGCCAAAGAATAAAGATGGATGAAAATTAAAAACCAAATAAATGAAAGAGGCCAAATTTTTTAAAAAGTTAAATATTGGAAAATAAGAAAAACTTGATAACTTTTAAACTGTACTTATACTTGCCCTTCATTTTTCCTTCCTTTTAATATTTCTGCATTTTATAGTCATTTATATTTGATTTATGTTTCTCTTAGTAGAGGAAGAACTTTTAGATTTTAGCTAGAGTGGAAGCAAAGGACTGTGATTGATTGAAGATCAGGAGGAGTGAGGGTAAGATGTAAGCTCTGCTATTAACAGGTAGTGTCACCTTAGCTGTCTGGGTCCTGGGCTTTTTATCTGTAAATTGAAACCTCTTAATGACTTAGAGGGAGCCGTACACTTCAGGGTGATGTGAAATGCTTTTGCTATTGGAATCTCTGAGGTCTCACATGGAATAAAGATGCTGAAGAAAAGTTCAAGTGATCTCTCTAAACATCCCTCTACCTCTCTGTCACTCTGTTTCTGTCTCTCTGACATTGTCCTACAGAAGAATCTGCAGGAATCCAGTTACCCTGCCTCTATAGAGGTTGTACCAAAGATAATGCCAAATTTTTGGGATCCTAAAGTTAACATGCATGCTAAACAATAGTCAGGATTGATAGATGAAAGCTGGGGTCTATGCAGAGATGATGGATGGATAGACAGCCATTGATACAAGGGGAAAGTGGGGAAATAGAAAACAGGTAAGGTCAAAGAGACTGGTAAGCTTTTTGGGTACTACACCTCTTCTACTCATGACACATGTACCAACCTCTCCATGATGACTCTTCAGTGGTTCCAAGAGACTGCTGCTTTAAATTTAGGAGTTCAGGACATAATGCATGACTGGATAGTGAAGCCACAAAATGAATCTGTTACTAATACTAAGACTGTGTGTCTAGAATACTTTCTGGCTATGCTGTTCGAATGGGCTTCCCTGATGGCTCAGCTATAAAGTATCTTCATGCAATTCAGAAGCCACTTGATTCCTAAATTGAGCAGATCCCATGGAGAAAGAAATGGCAGTTCACTCCAGTATTTTTACCTGGGAAATCCCATGGACAAAGGAGCCTGGCAGGCTAACGTCCACAGGGTCTCAAGAGTCAGATATGATTTAGCGACTAAATCACCACGACCATGCTATTGGTATATAGAGAAGAAGAGACTGACTGTTATTTTTTAGTTAGAAAAGAGACTTTTTGCCCTTCATTTTTCCTTCCTTTTAATATTTCTGCATTTTATAGTCATTTATATTTGATTTATGTTTCTCTTAGTAGAGGAAGAACTTTTAGATTTTAGCTAGAGTGGAAGCAAAGGACTGTGATTGATTGAAGATCAGGAGGAGTGAGGGTAAGATGTAAGCTCTGCTATTAACAGGTAGTGTCACCTTAGCTGTCTGGGTCCTGGGCTTTTTATCTGTAAATTGAAACCTCTTAATGACTTAGAGGGAGCCGTACACTTCAGGGTGATGTGAAATGCTTTTGCTATTGGAATCTCTGAGGTCTCACATGGAATAAAGATGCTGAAGAAAAGTTCAAGTGATCTCTCTAAACATCCCTCTACCTCTCTGTCACTCTGTTTCTGTCTCTCTGACATTGTCCTACAGAAGAATCTGCAGGAATCCAGTTACCCTGCCTCTATAGAGGTTGTACCAAAGATAATGCCAAATTTTTGGGATCCTAAAGTTAACATGCATGCTAAACAATAGTCAGGATTGATAGATGAAAGCTGGGGTCTATGCGGAGATGATGGATGGATAGACAGCCATTGATACAAGGGGAAAGTGGGGAAATAGAAAACAGGTAAGGTCAAAGAGACTGGTAAGCTTTTTGGGTACTACACCTCTTCTACTCATGACACATGTACCAACCTCTCCATGATGACTCTTCAGTGGTTCCAAGAGACTGCTGCTTTAAATTTAGGAGTTCAGGACATAATGCATGACTGGATAGTGAAGCCACAAAATGAATCTGTTACTAATACTAAGACTGTGTGTCTAGAATACTTTCTGGCTATGCTGTTCGAATGGGCTTCCCTGATGGCTCAGCTATAAAGTATCTTCATGCAATTCAGAAGCCACTTGATTCCTAAATTGAGCAGATCCCATGGAGAAAGAAATGGCAGTTCACTCCAGTATTTTTACCTGGGAAATCCCATGGACAAAGGAGCCTGGCAGGCTAACGTCCACAGGGTCTCAAGAGTCAGATATGATTTAGCGACTAAATCACCACGACCATGCTATTGGTATATAGAGAAGAAGAGACTGACTGTTATGTTGGTCTCAAGGTTTAGTCATAGGATAAGCATAGAATCCTTGGTACATTTTCCAGATTATTAGTTGTTGGCCTTGACAATCAGTTAGAATTATGCACCAAGAAAACTAAATGAGCACTAAAATTGGAATGAGGTACAGCAAACATAGTAAATCTTTGTAATTTGTTCTCTGTAAGTTTTTAGGGGAACATGGAGACAGTAAATAACAGAGTAAAAATAAAAGAAACCTTCTTAGAGACTCTGGCAAAAAGAACCTTCTGTAAAAGGAAAGGAAGAAAGAACCAGAGTTAGAATGGCTTTTCTTAGCTAGTAAAGCCATACATAGTAGTGGTAAGTAAGAAATAGTGGGAATCTGCCTGAGTGAATCTTCCTCAAATTTGTGAAATCTAGTTGCAAAAGAAAGTATCTGAAACTCTTGAAGACAATCCTTATTTAGCCATTCTGTTGATCTCAAGTAAGGATATTCTTTTTCTATAATGTAGATCTTTCTTTGGCTCTGCTACACTTTTATGGTCACAATCTAATAGAGCAGCACATTATCTCAGCAGCAGTGCACTGTGTGATATTCTACTGGATGCTGAGTGTCCTCCCAAAGCTTCAGTCTATAATATTTGTTTAGTTTGGGTCCTAAATTGTAACTTTCTTTTTGTGCTATGACAAGCAAACAGGCATAGCTAGTTGTTAAATTAAAAGACCAGGGGTAGTGGCAGTTAATTTCCCATGGAGATCCCAACCCCCCCACCTAGTAAGATAAAAGATATCTATAGATGTTTGATCTTCATAACATCAGACAAAAACTGTTTAACTTGGTTCATCCTCTTGTGTTCTTTCTTTTTCTCTACCTTATTTTTATTCTTTATACCATGTACCTCTCTAATGGGTACACAGTCATCTATAAAATATGATGAAAGGGGGAAAAAGCTTCTGCAACATCAAAGGTAAATGAGGTTAAACTGCCCCTCAGGAAACAAAATAATAAAATCATGTACTAGATAAGACCTTGAAAGATTAATAATTTAGAATGACCATAGCCCTTCAATCCAAATTATACCTGAACCCATTTCTAGACTAGTAATACAATTTTGAAAGCTTTAGTAGAAAAAAATAAGAGAGGCCTACAACCTATTCAAGTGTTAAATATTTTTAGAAAATGATAATGTATTTCAGCATGGTAACAAGCCATGGTGTCAAGACAGTCTTCCTTATGTTCAGCTCAATTCTGACAGTGTGTTTTCATGTTCTTTCTTAAAGCCAAAGTATATTTAGAATTAATACTTTTGGCTATATGTGATTTTCAGTCTGCTGTCCTATAGGAGCAGAAGAGAGAAGTTAGAGAAGACTTGTTTCACTCTTTCAGATACATAAAGGAAGGCATTCGCTGCCTTAAGAAAAAAAGGTGGTAGAACTCTGGATTTCTTGCATCTGAGCATTCAAGAATTCTGTTCCTTAAATTTAACCATGGTTTATAGGCTTTTGTGAAGGATTACCTCGTCTCTGATTTTGGATCTTGGGATCTCCATAGCTTCAGTATCTCTTAAAAAACTGGTAATTTAGTTCATAGTAACTATTGGGACTCAGATGAAAGGGAAACAACTAGGCCCTTTATATACAGAAGTTCCAAATAATATTGTTATAGACTAATTAGCTTGTTGAAAGATAGCACTTAATTCCAGTGCCTTCCTTTGGGAAACAATTACTCACTGGATTGATCATATTTTGAGAACCAAGGTACAGAGTGCATATCTTGTTTCTCTAGTGTTAACTGTTTTTGGAATAGTTCTAGCAGTTTCATGTTAATTTCATCATTACACATGTGTTAGTAATTACCCCATGATCTAGGGTTGTGCCACTTCTCTCTTCAGTCTGTTCTTAATCCTCATAATACTATCAGATTTTAGGATTTAAGTGCTACCTAGTGTATATGGACAAATATATATGTCCACACAGCACCTCTTCCTTTATCTGGAATCTTCTAGCTGTCTAACAGTTGTCGCTACATGAAACAGGTGTTTCCAAAGCAGTTTGCTCGACAGAACAGTTCATTTCAACCCCTGCCACGATTCAACCTGACCCTTCCATCTCACTAAATAGCATTTCTATTATTCTAGTTGCCTATGATTAAAAAAAAAAAGCCCTGGGAAAATTCTTGAGTCATATTTGTTTTACATCCTATGTTCAATCAATGCACAGAATGTTGCCCTTTCCCTCAAAATATATCCCCAAGCTAGCCACTGCTTACAGCCACTATAGCGATAAACCTTGTCCTAGACCTTATCATCTTTGCCTGGGTTATTGTGAATTTCCCAGCCCTAGAGTCTGTTTTCTTCAACAACCAAGTAATCCTTTAAAAATATGTCAAGTCTCAGACTCTTTAGAAATACCCACTAGCCCCGACATAAATCTCCAACATTAGGTATTTAGATAACTTTTGCTATATGTGATTTTCAGTCTGCTGATAGGAGCAGAAGAGAGAAGTTAGAGAAGACTTGTTTCACTCTTTCAGATACATAAAGGAAGGCATTCGCTGCCTTAAGAAAAAAAGGTGGTAGAACTCTGGATTTCTTGCATCTGAGCATTCAAGAATTCTGTTCCTTAAATTTAACCATGGTTTATAGGCTTTTGTGAAGGATTACCTCGTCTCTGATTTTGGATCTTGGGATCTCCATAGCTTCAGTATCTCTTAAAAAACTGGTAATTTAGTTCATAGTAACTATTGGGACTCAGATGAAAGGGAAACAACTAGGCCCTTTATATACAGAAGTTCCAAATAATATTGTTATAGACTAATTAGCTTGTTGAAAGATAGCACTTAATTCCAGTGCCTTCCTTTGGGAAACAATTACTCACTGAATTGATCATATTTTGAGAAGCAAGGTACAGAGTGCATATCTTGTTTCTCTAGTGTTAACTGTTTTTGGAATAGTTCTAGCAGTTTCATGTTAATTTCATCATTACACATGTGTTAGTAATTACCCCATGATCTAGGGTTGTGCCACTTCTCTCTTCAGTCTGTTCTTAATCCTCATAATACTATCAGATTTTAGGATTTAAGTGCTACCTAGTGTATATGGACAAATATATATGTCCACACAGCACCTCTTCCTTTATCTGGAATCTTCTAGCTGTCTAACAGTTGTCGCTACATGAAACAGGTGTTTCCAAAGCAGTTTGCTCGACAGAACAGTTCATTTCAACCCCTGCCACGATTCAACCTGACCCTTCCATCTCACTAAATAGCATTTCTATTATTCTAGTTGCCTATGATTAAAAAAAAAAAAGCCCTGGGAAAATTCTTGAGTCATATTTGTTTTACATCCTATGTTCAATCAATGCACAGAATGTTGCCCTTTCCCTCAAAATATATCCCCAAGCTAGCCACTGCTTACAGCCACTATAGCGATAAACCTTGTCCTAGACCTTATCATCTTTGCCTGGGTTATTGTGAATTTCCCAGCCCTAGAGTCTGTTTTCTCTTCAACAACCAAGTAATCCTTTAAAAATATGTCAAGTCTCAGCACTCTTTAGAAATACCCACTAGTTTCCCATTTCAGACAAAATCCCACATTATTCACCTCCCACTTACCTCTGTCTGACTTCATTTGCTATTAAGTTTCTTCTACTTACTCACTTTCAAGACACACTGGCCTCTTTTCTGGTCATTGTCTTCTGCCTCAGGGCAGTTTTACCCAGTATTTTCTCTCTCAGGAAAACTCTTCCCAGGTATCTTGAAGGGCTTGTTTCTTTACTTTTCTTTAGAGGTCAACTCATATAACTTATCAAAACTCCTTCCCTGAATGTCTTATTTTAGATATATTGTCCTCTCACCATCTCGTGAATCACACTTTATTTTTATTATAAACACTTTATGTGTCATTTTAGAGTCCATAAACTTTTAAGGTTAAGGCACTTTTTAATTGTTTACTACTTTATCCAGAGCACCTTAGAACCCTTGAATGCGTGAAATGTTGTATGTGAGATTTTCTCAGGTGCACTGCTTCTAAAACAGACATGGCTGTTTTCTGGGCTGTAGTTAGTACAAAGCATTCTGTAAAATTATTAGCCAGTTTTTTCAGCACCAAGCAATTCAAGCAACAAATAAATCCCATAGTCTAGGCTAATAATTTTACAGGATTATGGAGTTGTAATCTTGGAAGTTTGGAGAACGGGTATTTAAAAGGTGGCCAAGATTCTTTATCGCCTGCACTGATGAAATAACTGACTTGTTCATTCATTCACTCATTTGACAAGTGTTTCTTAAATCCCACTCATACAGAATGACTTGCTAGGGAATAATGTAGAGTTGACTTGCTTACAATGTGTTTCCAAAGCAGTTTGCTCGACAGAACAGTTCATTTCAACCCCTGCCACGATTCAACCTGACCCTTCCATCTCACTAAATAGCATTTCTATTATTCTAGTTGCCTATGATTAAAAAAAGCCCTGGGAAAATTCTTGAGTCATATTTGTTTTACATCCTATGTTCAATCAATGCACAGAATGTTGCCCTTTCCCTCAAAATATATCCCCAAGCTAGCCACTGCTTACAGCCACTATAGCGATAAACCTTGTCCTAGACCTTATCATCTTTGCCTGGGTTATTGTGAATTTCCCAGCCCTAGAGTCTGTTTTCTCTTCAACAACCAAGTAATCCTTTAAAAATATGTCAAGTCTCAGCACTCTTTAGAAATACCCACTAGTTTCCCATTTCAGACAAAATCCCACATTATTCACCTCCCACTTACCTCTGTCTGACTTCATTTGCTATTAAGTTTCTTCTACTTACTCACTTTCAAGACACACTGGCCTCTTTTCTGGTCATTGTCTTCTGCCTCAGGGCAGTTTTACCCAGTATTTTCTCTCTCAGGAAAACTCTTCCCAGGTATCTTGAAGGGCTTGTTTCTTTACTTTTCTTTAGAGGTCAACTCATATAACTTATCAAAACTCCTTCCCTGAATGTCTTATTTTAGATATATTGTCCTCTCACCATCTCGTGAATCACACTTTATTTTTATTATAAACACTTTATGTGTCATTTTAGAGTCCATAAACTTTTAAGGTTAAGGCACTTTTTAATTGTTTACTACTTTATCCAGAGCACCTTAGAACCCTTGAATGCGTGAAATGTTGTATGTGAGATTTTCTCAGGTGCACTGCTTCTAAAACAGACATGGCTGTTTTCTGGGCTGTAGTTAGTACAAAGCATTCTGTAAAATTATTAGCCAGTTTTTTCAGCACCAAGCAATTCAAGCAACAAATAAATCCCATAGTCTAGGCTAATAATTTTACAGGATTATGGAGTTGTAATCTTGGAAGTTTGGAGAACGGGTATTTAAAAGGTGGCCAAGATTCTTTATCGCCTGCACTGATGAAATAACTGACTTGTTCATTCATTCACTCATTTGACAAGTGTTTCTTAAATCCCACTCATACAGAATGACTTGCTATGGAATAATGTAGAGTTGATTCAAAAATTGATCAGAATGGCAGAGTAGGAGGACGCAGAACTCATCTATCCCAACTGATAGAACAAAAATACATCTACACATTCAGCACTTCTCATTGGAAAGTAACTGGAAACTGGCAGAAAAACTCCTGTACAACCAAAGCTGTAAGAAAGATCCACATGTAATTGGGTATGGGGTGGAGCAAAACAATCTGGTTGGAAAGGGAGAATCCACAGGTGGGGAGTGAGTGGTGAGAGCCACAGACTGGGTGCCCGAGTCCTGTGTCCTGCACAGGGGCTTTGAGCTGGTTGACGCACTTCTGGGAGTAACAGGAGAGCAGGGGGAGGCCTGGTCTCCCTTCATGAGGAGGGTGTACATGTTGGCTTGCTCTGAAGGCGAGGCAGCGAGGCAGGTTCACTGCACATGCCTTGGTGTGCACCCCAGCCCACGCCGAGTGAAAACTGCAGCCCCACTTATTCCACAGCAGAACATAGCACTGGATCAAGAGCCACCATGACCAGGGAGAAGATCTTACCTTGGGATGCAGAGGTTACCCTGTCCTGAGATGGAGCTTGGGTTGGGTAGTGGCAGCCACTTCTGGCACATACTTAAGCAGCCCATATCTCTTGACAGCAGCTGCTTCACCAAAGCGCACCCATGATACATATCATGTGTCCATGCACCCCACCCCGCACCATGATTGTGACTCTGCAACAGGGAAAGGGTAGCGGTAGCTAGGGCAGTGATCAACTGAAAGGAGCAATGAGAACTTGGACCCAAGACTGCATCTGAGTGGAATGAGGGAAGCAGTTGCTGGCACCAAAGGCACCTTAGAACCCTTGAATGCGTGAAATGTTGTATGTGAGATTTTCTCAGGTGCACTGCTTCTAAAACAGACATGGCTTTTTTAGCAAAGCATTCTGTAAAATTATTAGCCAGTTTTTCAGCACCAAGCAAGTCAAGCAACAAATAAATCCCATAGTCTAGGCTAATAATTTTACAGGATTATGGAGTTGTAATCTTGGAAGTTTGGAGAACGGGTATTTAAAAGGTGGCCAAGATTCTTTATCGCCTGCACTGATGAAATAACTGACTTGTTCATTCATTCACTCATTTGACAAGTGTTTCTTAAATCCCACTCATACAGAATGACTTGCTATGGAATAATGTAGAGTTGATTCAAAAATTGATCAGAATGGCAGAGTAGGAGGACGCAGAACTCATCTATCCCAACTGATAGAACAAAAATACATCTACACATTCAGCACTTCTCATTGGAAAGTAACTGGAAACTGGCAGAAAAACTCCTGTACAACCAAAGCTGTAAGAAAGATCCACATGTAATTGGGTATGGGTGGAGCAAAACAATCTGGTTGGAAAGGGAGAATCCACAGGTGGGGAGTGAGTGGTGAGAGCCACAGACGGGGTGCCCGAGTCCTGTGTCCTGCACAGGGGCTTTGAGCTGGTTGACGCACTTCTGGGAGTAACAGGAGAGCAGGGGGAGGCCTGGTCTCCCTTCATGAGGAGGGTGTACATGTTGGCTTGCTCTGAAGGCGAGGCAGCGAGGCAGGTTCACTGCACATGCCTTGGTGTGCACCCCAGCCCACGCCGAGTGAAAACTGCAGCCCCACTTATTCCACAGCAGAACATAGCACTGGATCAAGAGCCACCATGACCAGGGAGAAGATCTTACCTTGGGATGCAGAGGTTACCCTGTCCTGAGATGGAGCTTGGGTTGGGTAGTGGCAGCCACTTCTGGCACATACTTAAGCAGCCCATATCTCTTGACAGCAGCTGCTTCACCAAAGCGCACCCATGATACATATCATGTGTCCATGCACCCCACCCCGCACCATGATTGTGACTCTGTAACAGGGAAAGGGGAGCGGTAGCTAGGGGCAGTGATCAACTGAAAGGAGCAATGAGAACTTGGACCCAAGACTGCGTCTGAGTGGAATGAGGGAAGCAGTTGCTGGCACCGGCACACAGGCAGCACGTCAGAGACAGCTCAGACCTCTGTCTGAGGTCTGAAGCCTCTGTCTGAAGCCGACACGAGGGGCCAGCACCTGCACCAACCCCCTACCCCCTGCTGCTTTACTCCCAGACTCTGAGACAAGGGTCCCGGTGCTGGGAGAGCAGAACACACTTGAAAGGGAGCAGCGCCAGCTCAGAACTTCCACTCTAGCAACTTGGTACCAAAGCCTGCCCCAGTACAGTGGTGACAACCACTGAGAAGAGGGTAAGTCCTGCCTTAACCCAGCTCTAGTTCCACCTTCTCCCAAAGTGATAGTTGCCGGCTCACCCCGAGGAAAGAGGTGACTTGTGGCCATGTCACGTCTGTCTCTCCCGTCAAAGCCACTGGTCACACACAGTCTACATACAGGTGCGCCCACATGAAAGCATCCCTTTAGGACTACACTAGGTAACTGTTTTACCTAAACATATGGAGGCAGAGAAAGTTAAGCAAATGAAAAGGCAGAGGAAATGGTCTCAATCGAAAGAGCAAGGAAAAAAAAAACCATGAAAAAATAATAAAACAGGAATAAACAACTTACCAGATAAGGAATCCAAAGAACTAGTAATAAGAATGTTAACTGGGTTAGGGAAAAGGCTAGATGAATGCAGTGAACATTTTAACAAGGAACAAAGAAAGACTCAATCAGAGATGAGGAACTCAGTAGCTGAAATAAAAGACAAAACTTACCGATAAGAATCAAAATATGAATGCATCATGCCTGCTGGTGTGCACCCCAGCCCACGCCGAGTGAAAACTGCAGCCCCACTTATTCCACAGCAGAACATAGCACTGGATCAAGAGCCACCATGACCAGGGAGAAGATCTTACCTTGGGATGCAGAGGTTACCCTGTCCTGAGATGGAGCTTGGGTTGGGTAGTGGCAGCCACTGCTGGCACATACTTAAGCAGCCCATATCTCTTGACAGCAGCTGCTTCACCAAAGCGCACCCATGATACATATCATGTGTCCATGCACCCCACCCCGCACCATGATTGTGACTCTGTAACAGGGCAAGGGGAGCGGTAGCTAGGGGCAGTGATCAACTGAAAGGAGCAATGAGAACTTGGACCCAAGACTGCATCTGAGTGGAATGAGGGAAGCAGTTGCTGGCACCGGCACACAGGCAGCACGTCAGAGATAGCTCAGACCTCTGTCTGAGGTCTGAAGCCTCTGTCTGAAGCCGACACGAGGGGCCAGCACCTGCACCAACCCCCTACCCCCTGCTGCTTTACTCCCAGACTCTGAGACAAGGGTCCCGGTGCTGGGAGAGCAGAACACACTTGAAAGGGAGCAGCGCCAGCTCAGAACTTCCACTCTAGCAACTTGGGACCAAAGCCTGCCCCAGTACAGTGGTGACAACCACTGAGAAGAGGGTAAGTCCTGCCTTAACCCAGCTCTAGTTCCACCTTCTCCCAAAGTGATAGTTGCCGGCTCACCCCGAGGAAAGAGGTGACTTGTGGCCATGTCACGTCTGTCTCTCCCGTCAAAGCCACTGGTCACACACAGTCTACATACAGGTGCGCCCACATGAAAGCATCCCTTTAGGACTACACTAGGTAACTGTTTTACCTAAACATATGGAGGCAGAGAAAGTTAAGCAAATGAAAAGGCAGAGGAAATGGTCTCAATCGAAAGAGCAAGGAAAAAAAAAACCATGAAAAAATAATAAAACAGGAATAAACAACTTACCAGATAAGGAATCCAAAGAACTAGTAATAAGAATGTTAACTGGGTTAGGGAAAAGGCTAGATGAATGCAGTGAACATTTTAACAAGGAACAAAGAAAGACTCAATCAGAGATGAGGAACTCAGTAGCTGAAATAAAAGACCTTGGGAGAAATAAGTATCAGCCTAAGTGATTCAGAAGAACTCCTAAGTGATCTGAATGATTGATAGAATAAGGGAAATCTCCTAATCAGCAAGAAAAAAAAAAAGCCTGTTTAAATGATAATAGTTTGAGAGCTTTGCGATAACATTAAGCATACCAATGTTTTCATTATAGGAGTTCCAGAAAAAGAGAGAGAGAATAGAGTCAAAAATGCACTGAAAGAGATTATGGCTAAAAACTTCCTTAACCCGAAGAAGGAAACCGAAATCCAGGTATGGAAGCCCACAGGGACCCAAGGCACATCATAATTAAAACAGCAAAAAGTTAAAGAGAAAAACAAGTCATATATAGTTTAATCTCCATGAGGATGTCAACTTAGAAACCGAAGCTGAAAGTCTTTCTCCTGGATGTAGAAACAAGGATGCTCAGTCTTGCCACTTCTACTTGGGAGTCCTAGCCACCGCAGTCAGGCAAGAAAGTAATTAAAAGTCATTCAAATTGGAAGGGAAGGGAAGAAGTAAAACTGTCTTTATTTGCAGGTGATATGGTGCTTTATACAGAAAACTCTCAAGCCTCTACCAAAAAAAAAAAAACCCCAGTATTTATTAGAATAAATTAATTCAGTAAAGTTGCAGAATATAAGATTAATATACAGAAATGTGTTGTTTTTCTATAAAGTAATGATGAACTATAAAAAAGATAAGTTTTTATAACTCCAATTTAAATCACACATCTAAAATGAATAAACTACCCAGGAATAAACTTAACCAAGGAAAAGAAAGACCTACACTCTGAAAACTGTAAAACATTTAGGAAGGAAACTGAAGATGATGCAAAGAAATAGAAAGATGTCCTGTGCTCTTGGAGTAGAAGATTTAATATTATTAAAGTGGCCATAAATAACTCAAAGCAATCTGCAGATTTAATGTAATTTCTATCAAAATACCCATGACATTTTTCACAGTAAAAAATACACCTTAAATTTATATGGAACCACAAAAAGACCCCATATTAACAGAGCAATCTTGAGAAAAAAAGAAAAGAGCTGAAGTTGTGACCCTGTCTGAATTTATATTACAAAGCTACAGTCATCAAAACAGCATGATATTGGCACAAAAACAGACCTAGCTCAATGAAACAATATAGAACATGACTGTTGGTTACCTTTTTACAAATGATCATGTTATATAATTTCATTTTAATTGGAAGCTTAACTAACCACACTGTCACTTCACCTTTAGGAACTTCCAGATCCAGCAGTGATGAACTGTGTCTGCAATTTGTTACTGTACTACAGGACATCAATACCAAAATAATGGTATGTAGTAATGCTTCAACTGTGAAGGAATTTGTATTTCAAACTTAGAAATCAAACTGTAGTTCAGATTGCAGAAGTGGGCCAAATAATTTTGAATTTTAATCATAAAATAAAGATATATAGATTACTTTAGAAATGGAAATCATATCTAATAAATACTGAAGTGAACCATTTAGAGAAGTGAGACAACTGAAACATACTACACGGCAATGAAAAAAAATATTTACTAAAAGTACTAATTTCATAGGCCATGTTGGACTAAACAAATACAAATACATGATATCCTACTCATATCTCATTCAGATACAGGCTTCATTAAATCTGAAGTCTTGGATTTGAAGGGATATCATGTGCTCCCTTCAAGTTTTAATCTCTTTGAAAGATCAGTTTGATTCTTGGGAAGACGCTGAGTGTCACAGACTGAAGTCTCCTGATTAGCTCTTCCACCGGCACCAGCCAAAGAAGGCAGTCTGTCATGAGGAATATCAGCCTCTGTGAGGGCAGAGTTCTTTGTCATTACCAGGTACCTAAGAATGCCACATGGTGCATGGTGAGGACTCAATATTCATGTCTGTACCTGAGTTACCCTTTAATCTATTCATCTGTAAAATTAAGTGATTAAATTATATAAAATTTCCCTAAAGGTGATCCTAAGATTCCACAGATATTAAAAACTACTATCTGAGTCTTAGATATGTTTGGGAAACAAGGTTTAAACAAAATTAGCAGGATATCTTTACTGAAGGACTTTTATATGTAAATGTTCATTGCAAATACACAAGAAGAAAAGCATGTATAATATTTCTCAAACCTTTTTCCTATAAGTGTTTGTAAAAATCATAATACCATAATACAAATTACCATATTTCTCCCACACTCACTGGCTTATGAAAGTGGTCTCTGCTCATTGTTCAGTACTGCTCCATTTCAAAAATACTAATCATGTTCTTTCTTTCTTCCTATACAGCAATCTGGACTACATAGCAAAAGAAAGCTACTTTGTTTCTGCTGTTCTGTTCTGACTTACATGGCCAAATAAAGCTGAGATTTGTAACATTCCTTGAAGTAAATTTAATGCAAAACCTGGTGAAAAGCAACAAGCTTACTGCCCTGTGTCAGGTAAGCACTGTCTGACGAGCCCTACTCCTTAGTTTTCTTACAAAGAAGGAAGTGTGTCCACAACTCAGAAACAATCGAATGTTGAGAAAAATAAAGGACCTCATCTCCATGTAGATCTCTGCGTAACTTTCTAGTGACATTTGGGAAATGTATTCATAAGACACTAAAAGTACTAATTTCATAGGCCATGTTGGACTAAACAAATACAAATACATGATATCCTACTCATATCTCATTCAGATACAGGCTTCATTAAATCTGAAGTCTTGGATTTGAAGGGATATCATGTGCTCCCTTCAAGTTTTAATCTCTTTGAAAGATCAGTTTGATTCTTGGGAAGACGCTGAGTGTCACAGACTGAAGTCTCCTGATTAGCTCTTCCACCGGCACCAGCCAAAGAAGGCAGTCTGTCATGAGGAATATCAGCCTCTGTGAGGGCAGAGTTCTTTGTCATTACCAGGTACCTAAGAATGCCACATGGTGCATGGTGAGGACTCAATATTCATGTCTGTACCTGAGTTACCCTTTAATCTATTCATCTGTAAAATTAAGTGATTAAATTATATAAAATTTCCCTAAAGGTGATCCTAAGATTCCACAGATATTAAAAACTACTATCTGAGTCTTAGATATGTTTGGGAAACAAGGTTTAAACAAAATTAGCAGGATATCTTTACTGAAGGACTTTTATATGTAAATGTTCATTGCAAATACACAAGAAGAAAAGCATGTATAATATTTCTCAAACCTTTTTCCTATAAGTGTTTGTCAAAATCATAATACCATAATACAAATTACCATATTTCTCCCACACTCACTGGCTTATGAAAGTGGTCTCTGCTCATTGTTCAGTACTGCTCCATTTCAAAAATACTAATCATGTTCTTTCTTTCTTCCTATACAGCAATCTGGACTACATAGCAAAAGAAAGCTACTTTGTTTCTGCTGTTCTGTTCTGACTTACATGGCCAAATAAAGCTGAGATTTGTAACATTCCTTGAAGTAAATTTAATGCAAAACCTGGTGAAAAGCAACAAGCTTACTGCCCTGTGTCAGGTAAGCACTGTCTGACGAGCCCTACTCCTTAGTTTTCTTACAAAGAAGGAAGTGTGTCCACAACTCAGAAACAATCGAATGTTGAGAAAAATAAAGGACCTCATCTCCATGTAGATCTCTGCGTAACTTTCTAGTGACATTTGGGAAATGTATTCATAAGACACTAAACAAGCATGTACAGGTATCATCTGTTAGTGGACGTAAAAGGTTTCTCTAAATAACCAACTTTGGTGCCTAGATGCAAGTGATTTCTGTTCTATAAAAAATATTTATATTCTTTGTGTTCCTGAGAAATCTCTTCTCTGGTAATGTGGGAAGTTCTGGAAGTGATGGAACCCAACATCATTCTCTTCTCAGACCTAACTTCTGAAGAGTTCTAGATTCTTCTTTTTCTTCTCTCACTTTGTAATGAGCTGTCCATCAATACCCTTACCTGACTCCTTTATTGAGGTTGTTGGTTCTATAGTCAATCTGTTTGAGTAAAAAGTTACACCTCTACCATTTACTCTGACAACTAATTTCTCAACCTCAGTTCCTTCTTTTGAAGGGGACAATGACAACTTTTTAACCTCAACATTATTGTGAGGATTAAGCAAGGAATGGCATTAAGGGGGCTTAGTGGTGAGTTTAGCCCTCCAATAAGTTTTTCAGTGAATGTTTGTTATTAATACAATCCTCTAGAACAGTCCCCCTATTCCCCAGCACTGGGCTGACCTCCATCCCAGGCTTTAACCTGCTGCTTTCTAAGATTCTCAATCATGCTACCTTACCTAAATTAAATAGAAGCAACTGTTATTTCCCCACTAACATTTAGCTATAGCGTTTACCATATATAAACAAACTGCCAGCTTTGGTACCTACCGAAGAGAGCACATATTCAGATATGTGAAAAGGAGGATTTCTGGGGAAGGAAGAGCAGAGAAGGTGGCAAGTGTTGAGAAATACTGAATTTTCCACACTGCTGGTTTGCACTGATTAGTCACCATTTAATTATTTAGCAATATATTTTGAGTCTAGAAACTCACGTTTTTCTGTGTCTGTATGACATGTCTAATCTGCAGTGGCATAGCTGATTCTTTTTCACCCCCTTTTTCTCCTGCCGTATTAGCAAGTGATAGCCAAACAGTTCATCACAGCTAGACTACGGGGCTCTGAACAAGCTGTCAGAGAAGCTAAAATAACTAGACCAACTAAGGCACAATCTGCTTAGTCTCATACTCCATGTAGATCTCATGAACTTTCTAGTGACATTTGGGGAAATGTATTCATAAGACACTAAACAAGCATGTACAGGTATCATCTGTTAGTGGACGTAAAAGGTTTCTCTAAATAACCAACTTTGGTGCCTAGATGCAAGTGATTTCTGTTCTATAAAAAATATTTATATTCTTTGTATTCCTGAGAAATCTCTTCTCTGGTAATGTGGGAAGTTCTGGAAGTGATGGAACCCAACATCATTCTCTTCTCAGACCTAACTTCTGAAGAGTTCTAGATTCTTCTTTTTCTTCTCTCACTTTGTAATGAGCTGTCCATCAATACCCTTACCTGACTCCTTTATTGAGGTTGTTGGTTCTATAGTCAATCTGTTTGAGTAAAAAGTTACACCTCTACCATTTACTCTGACAACTAATTTCTCAACCTCAGTTCCTTCTTTTGAAGGGGACAATGACAACTTTTTAACCTCAACATTATTGTGAGGATTAAGCAAGGAATGGCATTAAGGGGGCTTAGTGGTGAGTTTAGCCCTCCAATAAGTTTTTCAGTGAATGTTTGTTATTAATACAATCCTCTAGAACAGTCCCCCTATTCCCCAGCACTGGGCTGACCTCCATCCCAGGCTTTAACCTGCTGCTTTCTAAGATTCTCAATCATGCTACCTTACCTAAATTAAATAGAAGCAACTGTTATTTCCCCACTAACATTTAGCTATAGCGTTTACCATATATAAACAAACTGCCAGCTTTGGTACCTACCGAAGAGAGCACATATTCAGATATGTGAAAAGGAGGATTTCTGGGGAAGGAAGAGCAGAGAAGGTGGCAAGTGTTGAGAAATACTGAATTTTCCACACTGCTGGTTTGCACTGATTAGTCACCATTTAATTATTTAGCAATATATTTTGAGTCTAGAAACTCACGTTTTTCTGTGTCTGTATGACATGTCTAATCTGCAGTGGCATAGCTGATTCTTTTTCACCCCCTTTTTCTCCTGCCGTATTAGCAAGTGATAGCCAAACAGTTCATCACAGCTAGACTACGGGACTCTGAACAAGCTGTCAGAGAAGCTAAAATAACTAGACCAACTAAGGCACAATCTGCTTATTTTCAGTTGTCTTAAGCATGGCCTGAATCCCTGTTCATTCAATTCTCGGTTAACTCTTACTCTCCTGGAATTTAGTTTTCCTGTTTCCACAGATAATTAAGGGAAGGTAAGAGAAAGAGGGATATAAAACGTTAAGCACAGTTGCTTGCCCCCAATTGTATGGCAGTTGCTTAGAAGACCTGACAGCCAGTTGTGTCCAAGGGCAGCAAACACAGAGTGGACTAGCGCTGTCCCTCGGACTCCTGATCAAAGCTCTCTAGGTGCATTAATGAAATGTCTGGTGTAAGTATTCAGTATGTCAGCACATCATCCTTTCCTTTTTTATTTCTTTTCTTTTCCCAGGAGAAAACGAAGGAGAGGCTGCTCATCTCCACAGGGATCATGCATGACAAATTTTATTCGAAAAGGTAAATTTACAAGGAGAATGGGTGACACCAAACGTGTGGAAAGACTTGGAGAGTGAGCGGCATATCAGCCAAAACTGAAACAAGTAGCTAACAAGCAGCAACTTTCTAATGAGTACAGCCAACTACAGTGACAAAAGCAGAGGAGGGCGGGTCTGAAAGGGGAGTGGTAGTCAGGTCAGCAAAGAGAATAACCCTGGGCTTCCCTGGAGGTTCAGTGGTAAAGAATGCATCAGTGCAGGAGACACAGGCTCAATCCCTGGTCTGGAAAGATTCCCACATGCCACAGAGCAACTAAGCCTGTGTGCCAGGAAAAATGGGTGGTGCTAGTGGTAAAGAACCCACCTGCCAGTGCAGGAGATTGTAAGAGATGCAGGTTCGATCCCCTGGGTCAGGAAGACCCCTGGAGGAGGGCATGGCAACCCTCTCCAGTATTCTTGCCTGGAGGACAGAGGAGCCTTGGGGTCACAAAGAGACAGACTCAACTGAAGCAATTTAGCACATACACTCACATAAACCAATAATCCTAATCCTGATTTATAGAGAATCTCAAGTATGAAGCTTTTCTATTAACAACTAGACTAAATAATGTTTTTTCCTCTCAGATTCTTTTCACAGTGAGAAGCCACCATGGTCATAGGAGTCAGAGACATTGCCTGATCAGTGTCACCAAAGATGGTTTATACCTCATCCACTGCCCACATCAGGAGTAGCCATGAAGAATAATGTTCTTCCTAACATAACAGTTTATTTTATCTTTGTCAGGTTTGAAATCTGATTTTCATGTGTGTGTGTCTCTCTCTCTCTCTGTGTGTGTATGTATCCATTTTATTTTGGCTTTCCCAGGAAACACCCTCTGAGACAAGGATTCAAGTAAAAGTAGTGTACTTGAGAAAAACAGGCAGCACTAGCAAAGAAGTAGTGAGGTCATACAGAAAATGGAAGGACATGAAGATTTACCAGAGTGAGCTGCTAAAGCTTAACCTCACAGAGAGACTGTGAGAAATGATACCAAAACCCCTCCCCCCCCTACACACACAAAAAGCACGTGCTCTGAACAGTCCCTCCCAAGTGGTGGGGGAGGAGAGATACTCATGTACCAACTGTGGCCAGGCTTTGGTTGAGGCAGCTCTGGGGTATTATGGTCTCAGCACTTCTGCTTTCTAAAGTTCTGGGGGAAGAATCCTAGACACAGATGCAGGTCAGATCACCTAAATTCTGGCTGGAACATTGGGTTAACAATGTCAGCAGAGCACTGATCGCATGTATTACAGTGTTACTGTTCTGGTGTTTCATTTCAGTATTGACATCTATAGAGTATCAAAGGAAAAACAGGCCCATGTCTCACAACTGTACAAGATAGTATCTCATGTATTTTTTGTACAGTTTTCTTACCTCTTATTCACCTTATTCTTTGAGCCCATTTTCTCCTTGCCCTATTTGTTATACATTTACTTTATGCTTGTGTCCATATATCATTATTTTTAGAAAGAGAGTCAGTTGTAATCCAACAAAAAAGCTCAGTGATTAATTCAACAAAGTGTTTGCCAAAATATGTATGGTCTCTGTCTTTACTGAAGTTGTAGTCTATTTAGATTCTCTCCAGTGACCCAGAGGAGGTGACATAATCCAATTGAATAAAATCTTTAGTCTTCTCAGCATCTTCTAAGAAGGTGGTACTGAAAGTTACAATACTTTTCTTTCCATGAACCCAGGTCTCCCACATTGCAGGTGGATTCTTCACTGTCAGAGCCACCAGGGAAGCCCATTACTAACCAGTTAGTATCATGAAGTTCCATAGAGATTTTACGTATGAAGTACAGATGTGCTATCCCCTGTGCATTCAGACTCACTTCACGGAGTCTTTAATTGTAGCCCTTTATACTGTATTTTAATTCAAAAAATTTGAGAACCTACTTTGTGCCAGGCACTAAGTTATGCTCTAGGGGTTTCAGATGAAGAGTACATGATTTCTCCCTTCAAGAAGCTTACAAACTGCCTAGGAGAATGAGAAGCAAAGATACCAGGATAGTGCCAGAGCCAGAGTGTGCAGGAAATAGCATGCGACCTATGTTGTTATTGCTGTAGCATCAGATATTATTTCTGTCAGCCCAAATTTGGGGAGGCAGTATTTTTAAAGCAGAAATATTTACTACCTTAACTGTAGTTGAATGGAACTAGCTACGACCATGTTCAAAATGATAGGGTCCTGTCAGAACAGTAATTGATAGCCCCCTTTAAACATCTCTCTGTCTAATACAGATATAACAACTTGTCCCCACCCTGGCTGCACAAAGATGAATTCAGAACTACCATAGTCCTGCAGCCTTACCACAAATCATTCTCTCAACACATTTCTGATATGGAACTTAGATTCAGAAAGAGTGGGTAAAGCTGTCTGGGACACATTCAGCGAAAACTATAACCTTCATTTAGAGAGTCGCAGCTCGTGTCACGGCCTGACCATGTCGGTAACTGCACAGCCCACCCTTTTAATTGGGAGGAACTCTCCTCCACCAGTTTCACTTCTGGGTCTCTAGAAAAGGACCATGTCCTCCCCACATATATAGGCTTTTATCATCTGTTTCGAGAAGTTCAAAATAGATAACGGGATCCATGTTTAGGCCTGCTTTCACAGTTTGGCTAATGATTAAGTATACACCTTATGCAGAACACGTATCCCAAATTTGTCCCCTATGTTGCAGTCCTGAGGTCCTTGAATAAAATCTAACAAAGAACTCTTAGAATGTGTATAGATGTGAACTGGAAATAACTGCCTCCCTTTAAGAGCTCAAAAAGTATGTAAATACTGGTTTTCAAAACAGGCACTGGAGTTAACAAGTATGAGGAGAAACTAAGCTCAGAGGGAAGTCAGCATCACAGCACTGTGAGTAGCTCCCTTTTCTTCCTGCCCTTCGAATTACAGTTAATAGACATCCCTAACCAGAAGAAGAAGACGACGACACCTGGGCACCATACCAAGACAATCGAGAGAGCCATCCATCTGTGTACCTGAAAGTGGATAGATTAGACTGGGGGTAGAGGGGCGACAGAATGAGCGAAGTGGCGGTGAAGCTACCATCAGAGGAGGTGATAGGAACAGAAAAGGTGGCAGCCAGTCCAGCGTGAGCCGGCACAGACTTCCTATGGGGGGAATAGTGGCTACTGGGCATGGGGCAGAGGTAAGAGTGACGTTATTCAAGGATACAGACTTGTACCAAGTAAATAAGCTGTAGAGAGTGCACCATATAATAACTATAGTTGGTGATAATGTACTGTGATTACATAATGTGATAACCATCACTACACAAGCAATCATATATCAAAGTAGCATGTCACAGACTAAATTTGTACAGTATTACACATCAAACATATTCAATTTAAAAAAATCAAGTCAATAAGAAACTAAGCTCGAGGTCTACCTAATAATTAGTGACTTTTGCTAAGTTGAAACAAACCAATCCTGTGAAAACTGAAAATGGTTGCTAGGATTTCTTCTGACTCTAATAATTTACTTCTTGTTGATTTTCCATCCAAAGAGACAAAACTCAAGATGAAGTATGTTCATGTAGGAGAAAGCAGACAGGTTTTCTCAAGAATAATATTAATAGAACCCATATTAGGCCGGGGGCTTCCCAGATGGCACTAGTGGTAAAGAACCCACCTGCCAATGCAGGAGATGTAAGAGATGTGGGTTCAATCCCTGGGTCAGGAAGATCCCCTGGAGGAAGGCATGGCAGCCTCCCCCAGTATTCTTGCCTGGAGAATCTCATGGACAGAAGAGCCTAGCAGGCTACAGTCCATAGTGTCACAGACAGTTGGTCACAACTGAAGCGACTTAGCACTCATACACGCATACTAGACCTGACTTAGGTGGAGGCTGATTGGGAAAGACCCAAGCACTACAGCTGTCTGAAGGAACCTATGAGGGATTTCAGTTTACCTGCAGGAAACAGCCCTTCTTAGGCTTAGCTATCAAAGGGTAGAAGAAAATGACATACCAACCTCTGTGAGGTATTTTATACGTAGTATCTCATTTAATCTTCAAAATGATGAATTTGTTGTCCCCATTTTACTAGTAATAAAATCAGGGCTCAGAAAAGTTAGGTAATGTACCCACTATCACAAACTAATGAATTCTGAAACTAAGATTAACAGTTGTATTCACAATCCCTCTCATTACAACCAAAACCTTTTCTTTTTCAACTGAAAACTTTTGAAAAAACAAAAAAGCCCAACTCTCAGAAGGGTTGAAAATAGATAAAAGCAGACAGAATGTGAAGGGGCAGCAAACCTTCATGCATGTTGAAGAGGAAGCATGGATGAAGAGAACTTATTTTCTCTTTTTTGCCCCTAGTAGTTCTGCTTCAGGAAGCAGCTTCATTTGGAGCATTCTATAGGCAACTAACACTTTGATAAAGACCCAGCTATCTTTCTACCACAGGAAGCACAGAATGGGACCTGAGCATCTGGAGAGTAAGGAGGAAATCTTGGAAGGATCAGAACAACAAAAGAGGACCCTCAATTTCAGTACAGAAATCCATATAAGTCTTACTCTAAACCATGAACCATGCGTGCTAACTAACATGAAGGAAGATAGGCTGAGAGAATTGAACTGTGACATAGACAACATCCCACTGAGAGTAAAGCCAAATTTATAGTCAGTCTAACCAGATTATTGAAAAATAACAGCTAGAACATTTCTCCAAAAGACTGTAACAAGACCAAACACCTACACAACATCACATTCAAAATTACTGACCATATAACCAGAAAAAATCCACCCAATCTCAAAAGACTTGGCAGTCAAACAAAGTAAGATAAACCAGTCTGAAAAGAAATAATTCAAAATATTTGTCAATATACCAGAATCTCATGGACAGAAGAGCCTAGCAGGCTACAGTCCATAGTGTCACAGACAGTTGGTCACAACTGAAGCGACTTAGCACTCATACACGCATACTAGACCTGACTTAGGTGGAGGCTGATTGGGAAAGACCCAAGCACTACAGCTGTCTGAAGGAACCTATGAGGGATTTCAGTTTACCTGCAGGAAACAGCCCTTCTTAGGCTTAGCTATCAAAGGGTAGAAGAAAATGACGTACCAACCTCTGTGAGGTATTTTATACGTAGTATCTCATTTAATCTTCAAAATGATGAATTTGTTGTCCCCATTTTACTAGTAATAAAATCAGGGCTCAGAAAAGTTAGGTAATGTACCCGCTATCACAAACTAATGAATTCTGAAACTAAGATTAACAGTTGTATTCACAATCCCTCTCATTACAACCAAAACCTTTTCTTTTTCAACTGAAAACTTTTGAAAAAACAAAAAAGCCCAACTCTCAGAAGGGTTGAAAATAGATAAAAGCAGACAGAATGTGAAGGGGCAGCAAACCTTCATGCATGTTGAAGAGGAAGCACGGATGAAGAGAACTTTGTTTCTCTTCTCCTCCCCTAGTAGTTCTGCTTCAGGAAGCAGCTTCATTTGGAGCATTCTATAGGCAACTAACACTTTGATAAAGACCCAGCTATCTTTCTACCACAGGAAGCACAGAA